>CM053327.1:18916380-19503115 GCA_028583605.1 Dastarcus helophoroides
AAAAAGTTTACAACTTTTTCAATATTCAATTAAATATCCTTTTTTTACCTTGGATATGTAATAAGGTTGTAGAGCTTATTTGTGTATTTAGTTGCAAGCAGCAAGTTAGTGGGCCAATAAAATTTGAAAATTAATTTTATCGAATGTGAGCTACTTTGTTGCCTTATATTTTTCAGATAACTCGCTAATTGTAAGTTTAAGGACAGTGATTTCTATTAACAATAAGTAGTGGAGACAGCAGAGAATGTCCATTAAGTTCATTAGATTTATCTTTGAATTTGTATCAGGTCCATCCATGTGATGCAGCAATGAATATACATTTAACAGATAATTGAACAAGAAATAATTGCACATTTCCAGTAATTGTGATTTTTAACATTATATTCTAGGGTAATAGGCTATTAATAAGTAAACATAGCATGTCTGCCTTGAGCTAGTCACGATTTACAATACAAGAATACTTTCCGGTTCAAGCGAGTTCTTTTGCCAACCGCCACATAAAACCTCATCTTGGTGATCTTTATAGTTTCTGTTACGCCACAGCTGGGCCACTCCTTGTCATTCTTGCTACATTCTATGGTAATTGAGCTTGAGGTCTGTACTGCAATTAGTTTTGCAAGTATGAAATTCAACTGCAGCTGAATTTAACTCATAGGTTTGTTTAAGGACCTGATTTTGTAATTAGCGTAGTTTGATCCCATAATTTGGCACTTCATATAGCAGTATAGCTCGGTTTCTGGTTCTCTCATTACACCTACGCATTTATAAATCGGAATATTTGCCATTTATAATACTTGTCCCAGATTTGTCGCATTCTTTGAACACTGGAAGTAGGTGAAACCACTACGTTCATTCGATCGATGCCCAAAGCTACAATTGTATATATCGAATTTTTTGTATTGCCGTCACATAAATTAATACTATACAAACGTTTTAGCACTACACAACTAGTAGTCGAAACTTAAGAGGATTGTTTCAATTTTAAAAAGTGAAAATCAAAAATAGCCGACATTTTGTAAACTTTAAAATTAAAAATAAATCGAAAAGGTCAAACTTTTCAGAAAATGTTGACAAAAAATTGAGAAAAAGGTCAAAAAAAATCCTCATTTCTTAGCATCAATATATTCAAAAAGGTTAATGTTTAAGGAAAATGTCCATTTTCCAAAAAACCAAATAGACTTCATTACCGTTAACAAACGGTACGGAAATTCTATCATATCGGTGAAAACATACCCTGGCGCCCACGACCCCTCTGACCATGTCCTTCTACTAGCTAGGATTGCACGCCGACTCAAGAAAATTAATGCAAAAAAACACCTATAAAATACCGGATCTAAGTCAACTGAATGAGAAAACAGTTAGAGATGAGGTGTTCAGACTGATAGAAGAAGCGCTATAGATACTGGACCGAAAAAAATAGATTCCACAGAACAACGATGGGAACTATTTACTAGAGGTGTGAAAGATGCCATTAACACTAAACTAAGCCAGACAAACGAATGAAAAAGAAAATCTGGATGACCGAAGAAATCCTGGAGCTTATGAAAAGTAGAAGGCAACACAAAATTCGAGGACAAGAGGACAAATGCAAGGAAATTCACTTGGAGATTAAAATAAAAGTTGGACAAGTAAAAGCTGAGTACTTCGCTCATAAATGCTCAGAAATTGAAGAATGCAAAAAGAGGCGCAACTTCAATCTGCACAAAAAAAATTAAAGAAATGAGAAGGCACAAACAGAATGATGTAAATGTTATAACAGACAAGAATGGGAGCGCAATCTTTCAAATAGAAGAGAAATTAAGAAGATGACAGGATTACATCACAGAATTGTTTGAAGATGAACGGGACATAGATCACGGGATGCATGAAGAAATAACTGGACCTCCAATTACCAGAGATGAAGTGGTGAACGCCTTCAAAACAGAAAAGAACCGAAAAGCAACAGGTCCGGATGAAATACCAACTGAGATACTGAAAATCCTGTGAGGAAAAACGAAAAACTTATTGGTTGAATTATTTAACAAAATATGTGACATATGAGACATACCATCTGATTGGTCGAGGTCGACATTTATCCCGATTCCTAAGACTACAAAGGCAAAGAACTGCAATGATTATCGTACTATAAGTCTAATAAGTCATGTTCTGAAATTGTTTTCAAAGAAAATTCATCAGCGAATATACCCCAAAATAGAAATACATATCGAAAATACATAATTTGGTTTCCGTAAAGGCCTGGGTATAAGGGAAGCATTGTTTGGCATTCAGGTTTTGGCCCAGAGGTGTAGAGACGTGAATTGCGATGTGGTCATGTGCTTTATTGATTTCGAGAAAGCGTTTGACAGGGTAAAACATGAGAAAATGATAAAAATATTCAAAACAACAGAAATAGATGATAAAGACCTACGTTTTATCGCTAACCTTTACTGGAAACAAAAAGCAAATGAGGGCAGATAACAGAGGAGTAAGGCAAGGTTGCATTCTGTCGCCGCTTCTGTTCAACCTACACTCGGAGAAAATATTTCAAGAGGTCATAGGAGATACCAAAGATGGAGTGAGAATAAACGGCATAACATTGAGTAATCTTAGATATGCAGACGATTCTGTTCTTCTTGCACACGGTGCTGAGGAACTTCAAAGCCTCCTTAATTAAGTAGTCAGTTCATGTAGCCAGTATGCCCTTACACTTAACACTAAAAAGACCAAACTCATGGTCGTGAGTAAGCAACCGAACCCACGAGCGGAACTCTGGATTGGCCCAAATAAATTAGAAAGGGTACAGACAATAAAGTCTTTGGGACAGCTTTTGAACGAAAATTGGGACAACGCAACAGAAATAAAATCAAGAATTGAGCAAGTTAGGGTTACCTTTGTAAGGATAAAAAGATTGTATGTGGACATGAACCAAACATTGTTCTGAGAATGAGAATGGTCAGAAGTCATGTATTTTTTGTTTTCTTATATGGAGTAGAATCATGAACCCTAATATAGGATACCTTGAAGCGGCTTGAAGCATTTGAAATGTGGTCATACAGACGCATGCTGAGAATAAGCTGGATGGACCATGTCATTATCTAGGTCCTAAACAGGATGAAGAAGGATAAAGAAATTGTAAATACAGTGAAGATTCGAAAGCTGTCTTATTTTGTCCATGTCATGAGACATCCGGAGGTATATGACATGTTGCATTTGATCATGCAGGGAAAAACTAATGGAAGGCGTGGACAAGCACATAAGACAATAGTTCGAACAGACAACAAGTCAGCTTTTCAAAACTGCTGTAAATAAAAAAATGATAGCCAACATGTTTGATAACATCCATTAAACGGTTATAGCACACCAAGAAGAAGAAGTATCTCTTGCCATTTCCGAGATGCCCATACTGGCCCTCCCAATCTTGGACATGGTGTATACTGTATATGTAATTATGCAGAGTATATTATATAACGTATTTGTAAATCATACAATGCTCAAACATTTGCCGGTCTTCAAGAGAATTTTCCCACAAAACTTTCAATAGTAGAAAGTTCCTCATATAATGTTAAAAATAATAGATAGTTATATTATAAAATAGCAGCAAAATGTATGTAACAAATGAATTTATTAGCTATATAAAAAACGTCTCGTGACAAATTCAAGGACAATTACTTGTTATTGGGGATTTCGACTAATAAAGCTGGCACGAAATTAAAACTGGTTTAATTCTGTTGTTATTCTCTGAAATCCGCATGATTTCACCATTTGTGCTGCATTATAAATTTATCACTTTTATTCTTTAATAAACATGAATTTCTTGTGACCCTTTTAATAGCAAAACAACACGGTAATTAAACTTAATTTGTTTTGCAGGAAAAAATTTACTTTATATACAAGTATACGTTCAGTCAGTTGCAAAAATTTCACATAAAATTGGTTAAAATTTTATTTACTTTTTTTGACACTTTAAGCAATAACAAATTTAATTTCAATGTAATATTCAGAAAATGAAATAATGTGTTGCCAACATGAAATATTTTAATAATACAAACTTATACTATTATTAGAAATCAGTATTTCATTAATAGGTTATTAATACGAAGGTTGAATTAAATTCCTCATACATACTTTGTCTCCCCTTTCTCTTCTAAGGGGTTACATTTTTAAAAATACCGTAATGGGTGTTTCATTAACAGCATTAGTATCAAGTTTCAAGTTAATTTGACCATAAAAATTTTCACCATCAGTTAATCTTTGCACTCCTCTTCATCCTTTTAAGGACTGAATTTCGAAAAATCCCTTCATAAACAACGCCTGCAGTATAAAATCCACACTTTAACCAAAACTACCCTTAGCTGGTGGCGATAATGTGTCAATCAGGACAAAGTCACCTATATATACAGAATGTCGTCAAATTTCACCAACAAGACTTAGCAGTGGATTCATGACAATATTTAAATATAAAATTTACGAAAAAAATATTAAGAAAAAATGTTTATTTCCCGACTTGTATGCTTTCAAAGTCAAGAAAATAATATTGATAACTTTATAACCTCTTTACCTACCACGCCAAAATTTTAAACGCATATTTACTAGACTCTTACTATTATAAGTGAAAGTGATATTATAGAGGGTTGTTCTCAACTTCTGAGCTCAATCCAATACTTAGTATACTAATCACACTTTCCTGCAGCAAAAAGATATCCCTCAACTCCTGAAAATTTGCTACTTCTGGAAAATTGGTGTCAACAAAAACGGAAGAAGAAATCTCACATCCATCGCCTAATATCATTGCTGTGGGGAAAGTTATTAACGTCCAGATTATCAAATATCTAGAGGAGAACAGAACATCTCGAACCGAAAATAGGATTTTAGAAAATAATGTTCAACTAGGGACTTCTCGACATATGTTAGCCTGGAATTCAAGTATAAAAAAAATACGATGAAATATGAAGTATTTGCATTTGATATATCAAAGGCTTTCGATATACTCTAGCATCAGTCCCTTCTCATTAAAGTAACATCTTTATAGTCTAGATGCGCCGAGACGGGAAAGGTGGACAGAAACTGTAAAAAGCTGGAAGATCCAGACATCGAGCAGACAAGCTTGAGCACTAATAAGGAAACTAGGAAGCGGAGACCCCACACAAAGACAAAATACAATTGTCAGCCCAAACGCCGTCGCTTTACACTTACTTGCGACATCCAGGGCACCTAAGGATACAGAACACACAGTTGAGGTCAAACGAGAACTTAAAACCTTAAAATCCCAAGCCATGAAACAGAACATTCTCGCCCTTACACTTGCGAAGAAGTTTCGAATGTCCTTAAAGATGTCAAGCCAGGAAAAGCTCCAGGTTTCGACAATATCCACCCTGAATTCTTAAAAAACTGTGTCAAGTACGCAAAAGTCTGAATGGCTCCCCTCTACACAGATATCATACAAACCAGCAATATCCCAAAAGAATTAAAACGATCGAAGATAATCGCCATACTAAAACCAGGCAAACCAGTTGATAGCTCCAAGAGGTACAGACCAATAGCTCTGCAGTCTGTAACCTATAAGCTACTAAGAAGGGCTTATTTATAACAGAATTAGCACAGGAATACTTGAAGTGATTCCGGTCGAACAAGCAGGACTTTCGGCCTAAACGAAGCTGTGCAAATCAAGTCTTATCACTAACCACTTAACTACCTACATCGAGGCAAGGATTTCAAAGACAACTAAAAACTTCAACTCTATTGATTGACTTAACGGCGGCCTACGGTATAGTGTGGAAATAAGGCAGTGATATACAAGCTCCTACGTGTAATCCCCTACAAACTAACAACCCGATTGACAGACAAGTTGCTAAACGACCGAGTGTTTCAAGCAGTTATGGGATCTGACATCAGCTCCCCAAGGAAATTAAAGAATGGGCTACCACAAAGATCGGTCCTTGCCCAACTCTTCTTTAGCCTGCATATCGCCGATATGCCAGAAACAAGATCAAGAAAGTTTCACTACGCTGATGGACTGGGTGGCTCACAACAAGGTGCCGTTCTATTGAACAGTCAGAGCAGACCCTAACGACAGATTTGGAAGCAATGGGAAAATATTTTCGCAAGTGGAGGCTACAACTAAATGCCACCAAAACAGAGGTTGGGTCTTTTTATTTTGAACTGCTGAATACTGCGTTCCAGTTTGGCTAAACAGCTAACATTTACATAAAATAGATGCGAAGCTAAACAACACCATGAGAATGATTGATGGCGTCATTAAACCAACTCCCATGCAATGGTTTTCAGTCCTAAGCCACATTCCACCCCCTCAACTGAGACGAATAAATGCTCCTACGAACGAGTACAAAAAGATCGGGGACAATAGAAATTTACCCATCCATCAGGATATCGAAGATGCCAACGAAAATCGACTTCGGTGTAGACGATCACCAACAAAAACGGCAAAGGTGGCTGTGGAGGATGAGTTCAACCTTACCAACCCATAGACTGCACAACAATAACATGCCATACATCACTCACAAACCACAACCAGCCTACGACTTACCACGTAAAACATGGTCCACGCTTAACAGAATCAGAATCCAACATGGCAGATGTGCATACTCTTTACACAAATGGAGCAAGCAACAATCTCCTCTCTGCGATTGCGGAGAAATTCAAACCATTAGACATATCACAGAAGAATATACCATACGGTCATATGTTGGTAGACCAGAAGACTTCCTGATAGCGACCCCGGAGTCGATAGAATACATAAACATAAAAGATTAACCTCTTTAAAATGTGTTTTTATACATTTTATAATCTATGTTTTACTGAAACTCTATATTCTAGTAATGTTTTATATATTTTTAAAATTCTTTTGAATGTTTCTAATAGCCATATGACAAAGAATAGATAAATTCAGGTCGTCGTTGACGGCATCTATTTGAGACATTTAAGACTAATGCAGAAGTGCCTCAGGGGTCTATCTTGCTTCTGTTACAGATAAATGCTGTCTTAGATTCGACTTTCAACTCAATACCTAGCCTGCGCAGATGATAGTAGCCTAATGCCATGCTTTTTCTCCGACAATGCACTATCCTTCGCTGCTTCAGATATGTTAAAGGAACAGCAAATACAGATGCTAGTGATCCCAAAGGTGTTCTGGAGTGGGGATTGAAGAATTTGATTGACTTCAATGCCTCAAAAATTCGGGCCGCTCTTTTCTCCAAGAAAAGTCAATGAAAAATGAAACTAACACCTTCATGTATAGTTAAATCATCCCTACGAGATCTAATCTGTCTATCCTATGAGCAAATGGTTCTTGGAATTATCATGTACGTGAAATGTCCAAATCCTCTTCTCAGAAACTATGCTTTCTTTTTTGAGTTAACAAGTATTTTACATTCCATAAACTACTCACTCTCTACGTAGCCCAAGTTAGATCATCACTACCGTAGTGTTCATGTTTGAAATTTAACTTCAAAACAGACATTGGTTCTTTTTAATTAAATTCGAAGTGCCCAAATTGTGATAAAATCTTGATCGAATTTCTTCAGCAAAAGGGGATCCTTGGCGACTTGTCTCTTTTCTGCAAGTACTGTTCCGATGTCTTTGTATATACCTATCCGATCGCCCTACTTCAGTTTTCTTGCTTTGCTCTAGTCACGGAGGATCATAAATTTTATTTATGGGCAGTAGCCAACAAAAACAAGAGAATAACCAAGCAACCTCCGAAAAATGAACAAGTTAATAAACCGCGTTAAAAACAATGTCTCTTCTTAAATCATCTACGGTGAATGTAGGGGTCCTTCGATTAATCGAAAAAAATCTAGTTCAACAAACAATCCAATTTCCCGAATAGTAATCGGTAGCCCAGATTTCTGGCCCCAACATTCGGAATATTCATTATACAACAATTCGGCCTTACAACCTGAATTAAAATAAAACTAACCACAATCCTTAACATTTTGGTCCTTCGAGCCGGATTGAAATCAGCCTACCGAAGGAACTCAACAGGTACCTTTTATGGTTAAGAACTGATAGGTTTGATGCAGTCAAGAGCAACATTCTTAAGACATACAAGGCAGTCAGCGAGAGCAAATTTCTGTGCAGTCCAACTTGACACATTGAGAACCTTTATCTGTGGAACATGGGAACTCTTTTTTTTTCTATAGAACTTCCAAACTCCAGGATTCTGGAATTAGTAGCCAATCAGAATTTCCCCTGATAATTATAACTTGTCCTCGTTTAAAACGACAGTTCATCGCCATCATTTCCATTTAAACCTCCTACTCGTAGTGTTTCCCTTTGTGAGCGGACTGTACTTTAAAAAATTGACCAAGTAGACCTTGAATTTAGTAGAAATACGAAGCTATTTGGTTCAAAAATAGTTCATTGGACTATAAGATTAAAAAAACTAGTTAGGATCGCATAATAAGGATTTTACAAGGTGACTCCAAAACTAATGAGCCACGCTGTATATTTTTCATATATTTTTACTTTATGTGGTATTTTAAGGCACTTTAAAATTATATCTATATCAACTCACATAATAAGTCAATAAAAATTTCCACTTATTTAAGTAAACTACCTTTAAAGATAAAATACACAACAATTGCATACAATAAAATAATGTAAAATAATGTCACTGGCAATAAAGAAATCTTATGACGCCATTTCAATTTTCATCTTAATGAAATAACTTTGCATGACTAGAGTCGAGTCGTAACCTCGTATGTCTAACGTCGGCCTCCGCTTTGCCGGCCACTGGCCTTTTAAACTCAACTCACTTTCCCTACAAACTATATTTTGTTGTAGCAAATCAACTACACGCAACGGATTTCTAAGCATATGACCTTTTTTTCCTAATTGGTTATGTGTGCTGCTTGCTAAAAGGCCATGTATAAAAATGCATATTGCCCATTGTCAGGTTACCGTTGCTTTTATATGTTACACTAAGTAACTGATGATGTTTACGCAACCAGTATAAAGTATTTTAAATTCAAGGTGTTACATCTCAATTACCTCATAGACATCTTCACATGCACTGAAATATTTGCAACAATGTAGAATTTTATTTTCTTTCGAAAGTCAAGTTTTATTCCCAAAGAACTAGGTCATTGAAGAAGTTGTTTCATAGGGTTGATGCTCTTTAAAATTTTCAAGAACAAGCGCCTTATTCACAGTTTAAAACTTTCAAAATATACAACGATAATGAATATGGCTCAATATCCATAAGTCATTCTGCCAGTATGAAAAAAGAAACCAGAAAATGTCACTTGCCCGGGAAAAAATCAAGTATGAAAACCACCGGTGGCTGATTTGCATCGACCCAAAGATTGTGAACTTCAGCATATCATTGAGTTATCAAGAAATTCTTTTTAAGAAATGTCAAGAGAAACCTATGATTTCAAGAGAGAAAAGTATATGTCCACACTTGCCTATTAAATTGGGGTTTATGAAACAAAATGTTGAAACTACATACGCATTTATAAACTTCGTGAACAAAATAACTCACTTGATATGTTGCTTTTTTATAGTTGGTAACTGAACAAAAGAGTAATATAGTAATAAGGTGAAATTTACATAATTTAAAACATAAAATAAGAAAAAAAATAAAAGACAAACAACGTTCTTGTTCGGGTTCAGGTTTAACCTTAGGCAAAGTACTCAAAAATAAAACTGCACGTGTAAACATAGAAAAGTGCTAGAAAGTATTTATTCTGCATGTGTTATGCTATTTTACAGATATTTTCTAAACAATCGTTTATTGAAAGATATAGTCACCATATGTCGACTTTCCATTCTTCTGGTAAAAAATTAAACAGTTTTAATTAACTCGTAAGTTATCATGAGTTATATAAAATTAAATGCTTAGAACTCAGAGAAATAATAATTATTTGAAAACTGCTCTTAGATTAGTAAAAATTATAATCCCACCAGCAGTCCCCAAATATAAAATATAACATAAATATTATGTTATATGTTAGCAGATCTATATGTCCATATTAGTGATGTAACGAATATTCGCATGTTTTTTAATATTCGCATTCGCATTAGCAAGAAATGATGCGAATATTTTGCGAATGTATTTGGCAATAACACCGGACATTATTTATAAAATAGCAATGCAACTGCTGAGCTAAGGCAGGTTTCTTAAACTTGAGTGATAAAGATTTATTAAGAAAATAACTAATGCAGTAAATTATCCAGTCCGACCTAGTAAAAAATATTTCTAAGTCCCCTTGTTTTCTTTTTCTACTAGCTAGCAACAATAAGGCAGGGTGGGACGTTTGCTCTCCCCTGGTTCATACAGCCAACCAAAAATGTATACTCCCAACTGCGGGAACCTTTTCTAGTTTCCAATTTTTTTTGAAATGAACTCCCTCCTTAAAATTTCGACATTTCTCGAAATTTCGACTTTTTTCTCAAAATTCTTCATTTTTTCAAAAAACTGTATCTTTTTCTTTTGAAATTTTAAATTTATTCCAAAATTCAACTTCTGTTTCCAAAATCCGCCTTTCTTAAAATCTTGAAATTTTTTCTCAAAATTCGTCGTTTTTTTTTAATTTCTTCGTAGCTCAAAATACTACTTTTTCTGAAAATTTCTCCTTTTTTAAAATTCGTCTTTCTACAAACTTCGACGTGTTCATCAAACTTCGCATTTTTTTCGAAATTTGGTGGGTCTTTTGATAAAAAAGTAAAAATTCTTAGAATAATATTCACCTGGAAATTTTGAAAAATAGTGGATATTTTTTTATGTCACGGTGGGGCAGGAGAGGAGGGACTTGTCCCTTACTCAGGCAGTCAAAGTCAAAATTTTTAGAGCTTTTTTCCTGAAATTTTCCTCAAAATTCGCCCTTTTTTTCGAAATTATGACAAAATTTGACTCCCCTTGGGAAATTTCGAATTTTTGTTAAATTTCGACTTTTTTATAGAAATTTCGATCCCCTTTTCAAAATAATGATTTTTTCCCCGAAATTTTGATTTTTTTCCAAAACTAGTTTGGGTTTTCGAAACCTTCGATTTTTACCTCGAAAATCGTCTTTTTCCCCAAAATTTCGATACTTTTCAAATTTTTAAAAAAGATTTTTATATTTAATTTGATTTCCTAAAAATTCCCACTTTACCCCAAAACTGTTTTTTTTTATTATAATTTGTCTTTTTCTAAATCACAACTTTTTACTCAAATTTCTATGGTTTTCCTCTCAAAATTGGACTGAATTGAAAATTTTGAATATTTTATAGAAATTTCTGCCTTTTTTTGACTCCGAAAATTTCTCAAAATTCGTTTATTTTTCTAACATTTTGACAAAAACGTAGAAATTTTGACAGTAATATTTTTACGAAATTTAGAGAAAAATATTTCTTGCTATTTTCGGGATTCGGTCAAAATTTAAATCGAAATCAAATTTGTCAGAGAAATATTTTTAAAAACTGGTTCTCCTTTAAATGCAATTTTTTCTGGAAATTGGGACTTTTATCGTGACATTTTTAAAGTAGGTCCCAGTGAAAAAGTCAAATGGACATTCGCATACGTATTCGCGAATGTGGGAAAACCAACATTCGTTACATCCCTCCATATGAATAGCTTTTCTTTAAACATGCAATACAACAACAAATCTGTATTAAAGGTATATTTCTAATCATCTTAAAATTTTAAAAATCTATAGGAAACTGAAAACTTGTATCATACATATCGTATATAACTAAAATTTTTAGAAAAACTCTAATAATGATGACTTTACTACTATTACAGACTGTTACATGTAAAATACACTCCATCCAAAATTTGAAGAATTTTTATCTCATTGTTCGTTAATTCAGCAAATTTTGACATTTAGTGGTATGCGACCAATGATTCACAAAGAAGAAGTATTTGTGTCAAAATGTGTAAGTTAGAATTCTTTTCGTCAATTGATTTGAAATACTTTATAATATTTACATAATTCTTTAACCTTTAACCTCAAAGTGACATATGGTGACATCAATATTATTGAAATATTCTTTCTAATTTCCTTACTTTATTGAGCCTCAAATTTTGATAGTGTCTATGTTCTAGATAATTGTCAGTTCCATGATCGAGAATTCTCGATTGGCCCGTTGGTGATTGGCAACAGTTTTGCCAGATTAGTGGAATTTCTGTTAGATTTAGTAGAATTTTTATCGTTTAGTAGAAGATTTAGTAGAAAAGTTTGACAGAATTTTTATTTCATTTAGTACATTTTTTTTCATTTGATAGAATTTGTTTTACCATTTTTGTTATTTACATTATATGTAAATGACCTTTTTTTTAATCGGCAAATTAAATGAGGATAAGATAAGTGGAAAAACTACAGAATTGAAACCTTTTTCAAAGATGAAATGGATAAAAAAAATATTGAGTAAACGAAATTTCGCTTTTTTCACAATATCTACTTTCTAAAATAAATTTTTACTTATTTCAAAATTTCTACCTTACTTTCTACCTTAATTTTTACATTACTAAAAAAATTTACCTCTGGTGAAAACTATAGTTTCTTTTTTTATTTCACTTCAAAATGTGCAACTTCTTGCGAACATTTGGTTGTTTAAACTTTCAATGTTTTTTGAAATGTCGAATTTTTAAAACGTTGAAATTTGTTCGAATTCTGTTTGTGATATGTGGATTTTTGAAGACTGTCGACTTTTTCTCAAAACTTTCGTGTTTTTCGAAATTTTTACTTTTGAAAATTTCGATTTTTCTAAAAGGTTCGACCGTTTTTTTTTAAGTTTTTAAATTGTTCGGAAAATTTAAACTTTTCCAAAGCTTAACGTTTTTTAAAATTTCTTGACATTTTTCAATATTTTGATTTTTTAAAAATTGGATGTGGTGAAACGAACTGTTGCCAAAATTTTCATTTTTGATTTTTTTATTTCAACATTTTATGAAAATTTCGACATTTTTCAAAATTTGACGTTTTATAAAATTCTTGAATTTATTAAAAATTTTTCTTTTTATAATTATATCGTCTCTTTAAAATTTCGACTTTTCTAAAAATTTGGAATATTTTGAACTACCCACCTCATATCATTCAAATTTTCTAATTAAAGGTTTCACTTATTTTTGAAAGATATCGACTTTTTTTAAATTTTGACTTTTTTTAATTGTCTGCTCTGATTCGAATTTTCGACTTTTATTGAAAAAAGTAAAGGAGGAATTGAATATATTGCTCATAGTGAAGGGGTACTCAACGTAAAAATGGTCGGGAACCCCCGCAACAAAGACAAAGGCCTATTCTTAATAAGCAGCTTTCGAAATAAAACAAAAACGTTCAGCTACTTACAATTCTCGTATAAAGACGAAATCAAGAAATTTTCAGGGATTCTGTAAACTGTAACATGTAAGTAACTTGGTAAGTACCGTTAACTTGGAGAATCATGCAAAATAAACAACTCAATGGAAGTAAATTTTTACAGTAGCTATATGTGTCAGTAACCGTTTGTATACTATTTAGTTCATGTAGAAATTATAAAGCATGCAATAGTGCAATTACGAACAATTCTGCAATTAGCATAATTGTAGCGAGAAAGTAATCAACAAATAGGTACTTCTAAAACGTCAAAAAAATTAAAGAAAATGTTAAAGTGATTGATAATGATATTTTAATTTTCCGTTTGAAAATTCACGTTAGGATATTCACGTTGCAAACTAGTAGAATATTCTACTGTGAATAATACATGCGTTTTCTTGATAATTACTTTGTTTTTTTAACTGAGATGTCCATTGGTTATACATTCTTTTTTTTTATACAAATCGACGTTTTTCCAAAAAACTCGTTCACGTTTAAAATGACGAGTAAGTGATGCAGACAAAAAGTAGTTTTCGCATTTTTTACTAACTCAATGTGTTTCCTTAAAGATTCTTTTCATATCATGTGTATTAAGCGGAAGTGTCAAAAAACAGATTTATTAATAAATTTATTTTAATTATATTAAACTATAAATCGGTAAAAGCAAAAACGTATTTTTTGCATTGACTTTCGTCATTTAAACTTGAAATGTAGATCTTATTTTTGCTGATTTAATTGTAAAATTTGAACTTTTCCCAAAAGCTTTTGGGCTTATATCAAGGCTTCGACATTTTACTCGAAATTCATTGCATTTTCATAATCATTAGAGAAATTTCCCCACAATTAATAGTTTAGGCTCAGAAATTTCGCCTTTAGGCTCGAAATTTAGGTTTTATAAATTTTTTCCACAACTTTTGACCTTTTTCTAAATTCCAGACGTAAATTTGAAATTCTAACAATTAGCGATAAATTTTTTAAACTGAAATTGAGCACTTTCTTTCCAAAATTTTAACTTTAAAATCTCGTAATTTTGACTTCAACTTCCTAATTTTTTTTCTTTTTGTCTTTTTTAATCTTTCTTGGTTTCAGGAGACAAGATTTGTATTTCAACTTTTAAAGATAACCAAGGACCAGTCTGTTCCACCAAAATTAAAACCTTTTCTTTAAAATGTTTACATTAATTTTGAAATCTGGGCTACTTACCAAGAGTTTGACTTTATTTCTATTCTTTCAAAATTTAGAATTAAATTCAACAAGGTAAAATTTCTGGGAATTTAGAAATACATATTCGATTTTAAACTCATCGATTTAGAAAGGATAAAAATTTTGGAAAAATTTATAAAAAATTTAAATTTAAACTCAACAAGTTAAAATTTCTGAGAATTTAGAGTTTACATTTGAATTGTTTATAAATTTTCCCAAAATTTTCATCTTTTCCAAATAGACGAGTTTAAAATCGAATATGTATTTCTATTTTTTTTTCCAAATTTTAATTTTAGGCTCGAAATTTTAGAAAATTTTTATTTTATAAACATTTATCTGTTTTTTTCAAATTTTGGGAAAAAGTATATTTGAGTATATTTGGAACCTTTGACAAAAAAGGAATTTTAAACTTAAAATGTTTCAGGAATAAGTTGAAAATTTCAAGAATTGAAAGTTATAGAATAAAACTCAAAACAAAAACTTCTTTTTCTAAAATTTTAAGTTAAAGTCTACATTTCGAGGTTAGAATCGACATACTGAAATAAAGTAGAAATTCCGAAATAATTTTTTAAACCGAACTCAAAATTTCAACTTTAAACACAAAATGCTAACAAAAAGGAGACATTTCTGGTTTAAATCGACCACATACAAACGGAATCCTGGTTCGGTTTCCCAATTTTTCTGAAAATTTGTGAGGGTGCGGCCCGTGATTGAATTCTGAATTTCTGATTCGGAAATCTGAATTCCGGATGTGTGCGGCCGGGCCGGCTTTGGATTCCAAGTTTAAATTTTTTGCCTGAAATATCGAAATAAAAGCTATGGACATTTGAAAGCATGTATAAAATATCCAATTTTAGACAATTTTTAAGGTTGTTGAAATTATTATTAAAGGTTGTGTTTCCACTGTCCTACTTTTTGGTCACATTGAAGATTCCAGTATTAAAATCTTTGTTTTTTGAGCACACCTTTTATTACCTTTATGGCTTCATACGTATATTAGAAAAGTAACAACTAATCCTAGGTTTTTTTACGTAAAGTTCGGAGGCGATCAAATTTAATTGTTGAGCTAAGTAATTTTTTTAAATGAAACACCTTATACCATATATATTATACTTTATCTTGATTGAACATCGATGTTTCGTTCTGATTTGAACTGGTCAGCAAAAGGGAAGGAATACAATAAAGGATAAAGCGGTCATTAAAAAATTTAAAAAAAAATTAATTTACACATTTTTTTTAAAATCATGAGTGGCATTCGAGAAACAATATTATCTATTTCACAAATAACGGATCTAGATATCAAACGAAACATATATCATCAGAAACAAGTTTAGTCATTTTTTTGTGAAACGGACTGGTCCTTGGTTTCTTCAAAAATTGAAATACAAATCTTGTCCCCTGAAACCAAGAAAGATTAAAAAATACGACAGAGGTTGCTCTAACGCTATTATCTTCAGAGAGATACTCAGAGTCAGAGTATTAAGAGATACTCAGAGTATCTCTCCGAAGGTGATAGCTTGGCTGTCGAAACGTGTTACAGCAACATTTGTTGTATTTTTTAATCTTTCCTGGTTTCAGGGAGAAGATTTGTATTTCAAGTTTAGTACTGAAAAATTGCAGCCAACAGCTAGGAAATATACATATCTAAAAAATTAGCTGCTTGGGTGGATTTCAGTGAGTTAGCATTGATGGAACAAACAAAAGCAAGTCTAATAAAAACTTTAGGGTACGTAGGAAGTGGCACGTGATATAGATAGTTATATTTATGCAAAACATAATGCAAAAAAAAAGAAAAAAAATTCCCAAGACATTTAACGGGTGAGGTAATCTCAATGTATCTTAATTTAATCCGCTCATTTTAAAGTCAACAATTTAACCTTTTCTCATAACCATAATTGTTGAGATAATTCCTGCACATAATTAATGGTCTTGTATTATTATTGTTCTCGTAAAGTGCCCACATTTATGAATACTATTATCTTAGTTAATGCCCTCGTTTTAGAGCATAAAAGTTATAGCAGCGTCGATGGTCACTTGAGATAGCGTTTTCACGACAATGAAATTGTAAAAAAAGGATCTGTTTGCATAATTTCACCTAGCATTTCTAGCACATTTTGAATGTGAATAGCAATTGTGATCGATATAAGTACTTCCTAAACTTCTTACATTATTTTTATATAAAGAATATTAACCAGATACAAACATTAAAAAGGCATCAAATGTTCCGTTAAATACTTGGAATGACTAATTAGTGGATTTTTTTGTATTGAAAAGATAACCTTGATTTTTAAATTTTGTTTGTAAATAATTATTGCGCAAGCTTTATCGCAGTAAATATAAAATTGGCTAATTAAACAATATTTAAAATTACTAAATAACTAACAATAAGTGGAAAACCCGTCAACCTATTGGATTTTACTTTTTACAGTTAAAACCAACAGCAAATTATGAAATACTTCCTAGAATTAACAAAATTGTATAAAGATAGAAATGTAGAAAATATAAGTACATCTTTATTAATCTCTGGGGCTACTTTATTATTGTTTCTGAATTAGTGCCACATAATCTAGTATAGCGTGTTTGTAATTACCTAACTCTAAATATTAATGTAAAAAAAATAATGCATAATAATAAATAAAAATTCCAATGTCTAAACTATAAGGGAGCAGTATTGTGCGGTGTACAAAAGCACTCCTGCCTGCACAAGGAACTCTCACAATTTTTTCTTACATCTAATTAGGGCACATTTTTTGTTTAGCAGCAATTTTTAATCGCTGCATAAACGTCCAAATAGTGGATTAAAAGCCATTGGCGCAGTTAGGAACATGCATGAGATACAAAGCCAACAAAAAACTTAATAAAATATAATAAATAATAAAATAAAAACAGATAGAAACAATTTCTCTCTGAAGATGACAGCTTGGCTGTCGAAACGCGTTAGAGCAACCTTTGTTGTGTTTTTTAATCTTTCTTGGTTTCAGGGGACAAGTTCTGTATTTCAAGAGCATGTTAACAAAAAACAAACAAAATATTCACTGATCCAACTAATTCTACAAGAAACCCAATATGTTGAGGGAATTTTTTGTAAAACATGATTTCCTGACGAATCGCATATTGTACTTGTATGAAAGTTCAAGATCACGTAGTTACCAACTTTTTCCAAAATCGATATTCGGAGAAATTATGAATTAGTCGTTTCAAAAATCGCTTAAATATTTCTACCTGAACCTTGTTAATATATGTATTTGTATATAGACACACACCAACGAACAGAAATACATGTCGTTTTTCAAGGACAATAACAATTTAAAAAAGTAGAAAATTATTCCCTCAATCTAAAACGCTATATCATTATTGCTTTGGTGCCGAGATATAACTAATTTTCTGTTGGAAAGTCGAATTTTTCGATTTTCGATAATATAGCAAACCACCACCAACGATCTAAAGCAATGAAAATATTTAAAGGATATTACTCTTAACAGTAAGTATTAGACCAATTAAGGTAATTTCTGTAACGACTGACAATTTGATGCTGCAAATATTTATTAATTAATCTTATCTTTTGCGTAAGTAGCTGATAACACCTAGTTACAATAAATAACTTATTCAATGACAGAAAATTCAAACAATACATTTTTAGTTAAAAAAAATTCTATTGAAAATTGAAATTACTTACACAATACAATGGACACAAATATATTTAAAGCAAGGTACAATCATTTTGTAACAGTTAAGCTTTTAGTGAATGATGACTTTAAATGCCAATGCTTTTTATATATCTTTTACTATATTTTTATCTTACATAAAACCATAGTCTACCCAAATAAAAAATGTAAAACATGCTGTTCTCGTTTTTGCTTCGAAAATGACTTTTCTATTAAATTTAATAGGGCATAAATGTGCAATCAGTTATAAACCGAAACCGCAAGGATTATTTGAACAAAAACGTGACGTTCAATTATAAGCCTTAGATTATGTAATTTAAGTGAATTATTTATGTCGAGAGGCATAAAAGAGACTTTACGGAGAGAAGAGTCGACTGCTTTTTTGCAAAGAAAAATAAAACTGAGGCGGCCAATTACATTCGGTGTTACGTAAAACAGCGATTGATCAATATACGCTTAAAAAGCGAATCAAAGAAAATTGAGGCAGGGAATACTTTACTGTTATGCAACCTGGCAACATAATACTTTAAAACCGCCAACAGTTTTTCCTTTCATAAAAACGATTCAAGTGCAGAGAGGACAAAATATCACTTTGATTTTGAGCAATCACAATCACAATTAATTTAGTCAACTGATGTGTGTAACATGTAACATATGTAGCATATATGTACTAATTTATTTTCATAGTCCTTAGGTTTTATTAATTTTCACACTTTCGCTTTACCGAAATAATAATATTTTTTAATAATAGTATATTGTGTTTTGGTGAAACGGACTTGTCCTTGGTTATCTTCAAAAATTGAAATACAAATATTGTTCTCTGAAAACAAGAAAGATTAAGAAACACAACAAAGGTTGTTCTAACGCGTTTCGATAGCCAAGCTATCATCTTCAGAGAGATACGTTAGCGTTATTTCAATTTCTGAAGATAACCAAGGACAATATAATATTTTTCAGTGATAATGTTTCCCATTTTTCCTTTTATTTGTTAATTAATGAAAAAAATACTATTGTGTATTTAGTTCCACTAATATATTTCAATACAATAACATAATTCAACTAGTATTTAAGTCAGAATATAAGAATAACAAAAAAAAAATGTCTTTTCATAAGTTTAGTTGTTCGGAATTGTTTTAATTTTACTTATCATTAAAATATGCCATAAGTGATGGCTGAAAAAATGTATAAGAACAAATAAGAACAAAACAATGCTTTGTCAAATTTTTAATAAAACTAATATTAAAAGTATTACAAACAAAAGGCTATAAATTATTTTCGACGATGAATGAAAACAAATAACAAGGCATTGTTTAAGTTTACACAACTCGCAATGCACTCAGAATTTAATTAGAATAAATTTCTCATCTCACATATGAATCTACATGTAATACCTACGAAATATTAAACAAACGCTCCCATGTCCAGGGACGAATTCTTGATGCCTAACATAAAACCACACCGTTTTACTTCTAACGTTGCAAGAAATTCGTAAAACCTCCACTTCATGCTAAATAAATAACACTTCTATGTGGTAAGTAGAGCAAAAACAGATGACAGTTTCACCATCATTAACAGGTATTGCGACGTAAAGTGTAAACTTAATGTATTCTAAAAAAAAAGTGAGAACTTCATACATAAGCTTATTAATGGCAGTATTTCGTGACGGAAAAAATCAACTTGATCATATTTGAAAGTTATGAAACGAATAAGCGTGAGGAAAGTAAATTTAAGGACTGTTCTTAAAAAAAAACTGCTATTGATTAAGCAAACCTTTGCGAGGCCTATTTAAATAGTTCATGCAAAAAAAGACACGGAGCAGTAATACATTTTTTTAAACCTGCAAACGATTTTTTAATTATAAAAAATTTTACTTCAGCAACATATTTTTTCAAATTTGAAAGTAAGAACTGCTTTATAGTAACAGGTTGCTAGTTAAACTTTAAATGTATTATGCAATTGGTATTGCTTTAGAGCTTTAGAAAAAGCTGTGTAAATGTAGGTGAATTTTTTAAACCCAGCTGCATATTATCTCGGACAAAATATGCATAATTGGTTAAAAACAAGAAACCGCATTTAATTAGTTCTACCAATATAAAATATTAAAATCTATGTCAAATTTGCACTTTCATAATAATATATGGTTGGTGGATTAGTCATTCTATTTACCATAAACTAATAAGTAGAATAATCATATAAATAAATACATGAGAAAAGATTAAATATAAATCAAATATGTTTAATTTATGGTGGCTATGTAATTTAAAAATAATTGATTAAAAATTAAACATGTGTATGGCCAACATATTGCAATTAGGTTAAATAAATTATAGATGCCTATATTCAACTATTTTTAAAATTAAAAGTTTATATGTATTGATTTTTCGTTCTACCCAAAATTTTGCGAATGGATGAATGAAACTAGATAATAGAGAACTGAACCAAACCAGGCTACATCATCTGTCATCTCATCCAACTCTAAATTTTATGCAAAATGAAAGAAAACGAACGGGAGTGTGCATGCCAACGTATCTTTGGAACTACATCAAATAAAAGCGCAAAAAGCATGTGATTAGAAAAAAAAATGGATATCGAAAGCAACAGACTCGAGGGACACTGTAGTTATATGTTTTGATTTACAGCAAACCCTACCTACACCCCTGTTTACTACATCAAAAGTCTTATTTGAGGTAACTTTGGACGTATAATTTTGGCATACATAATTTAATTACTGGAGAGTCCCATATGTATACATGGGATTAAACTATGTATGACAGAGGATCACAGGAGATAGGCTTGTGTCTAATGCACTTTTTGAAGTTGTTGCCATCCAGTATTACTAAAGTAATTACCTATAGTGACTCATATGGGGGACAAAACGAAAATAAAAACATTTCGAAAATGTTTATGTTTTTAGTAAAAGCCACCCATCTAAAAGAAGTTCATCATAAATTTCTGGAGCCTAGCCACACATATATGGAGTGTGATAGAGATTTTGCTAGAATTGAAAAAGTGCAAAAAAAATCCCCAAGTTTTTATTCCCGAGAATTGGAGAGAAGTGATTGCTGGTTTCTTAAAATATTTATAGTGCATAGTATGACAAAAGAAATCTTATATTCTTTTGAAAAGTTAAATAAATTAATAAAAGATCCAAAAAAGATACAGAAGGAAGACCTATTAAGTTTAGTGAAATAACAAACTTTAGATATGAGCAAGAATTCGAATCGTTTTCCTTTGAATTTAAATCAGACTTGGTTGATCTTTATTCATTCTTGAAATGTATATCTGGATCAAGTTCGTTCTACTGGATACCCATCTTATTTGGTTGATAACACATTTACATAGCTGCATACAAGTTTAGTTCCAATTAAATTTGAAAAATGGAAAAATCTACAGAACGTTTTAGATTATATACTTGCAGTGTACCATTTATTTTAGACAAACATGAACCACGAGAAAAATCACAAAAGTAAAACAACAGGAAGAAAACGAATATTGAGACCTAAACCCAACACCATTCGAGAGGATCATGAAGAGTCCGACAAGGAAAACGACATCGATGACGATGACATAAGTTCTGACTATCAACGAACCATGATAGTCTGTTATTTTTTGCCAATAAATATTTTTTGGTAGAACTGCATGTATTTTAATAATACAATCATTGAAATTAATAAATATATAATATATTTGTGCAAAAAGGGTATAGGTGCTTCAAATTTGATTTTTTTACAAAAATATACTTTTTTCAAATACAATGATTTTTTTAATAAAATTATACGTTATACGTTATTTTACTAAACACTTGTGCCGTTATTACAAAATTTTAAAAAAGCAATAAACTTTGGGAACAAATTTCCCAAAAATAAATAGGACGTATTTATACTCTTTTTGCTCTAACTCCTTCAAATGTTATAGTTGACAATGTATATTTCTATACATAGTGTATACATAAAAATGACATATCTACGCACACCCAAAACTGCTAGGTCTAGGAAATTTTACATACAGATTTCTTATGTAAAGTAGGCGCACATTAAAAGGAGATTTTTAATAATTCAACCTCTAAAGGGGTGAAAAAATATATTCCTGCTTTTGATATCAAGAGGCTACAGAGCAAACAAAGTTGATAATTGTATGCTGCTTACAATTGGACAACTTTTTGCAGAAAAGGACCAAACCACACATTCTTAAACATTAGATTTTTAGTACATAGTTCAGAAGAAGTCATAATCTTTGATGTAAAAAAGAATCACATCTCATTTCAAAACCTAGCACCATGCCATCTATTAATCAAAAAACTATTCAGCTGAATGGATTGTACAGGTAAAAAACCTGCAGAAGGAACCCAAGTGCTTTGGTTCCTTTCTGCAAAACAAGAAGTTAATAATACAGGGTGGGCCAACCTGAACGCTATATCCTCAAGGAGCGATAAGATAACATATTTTAAAAAATAAACAATATGGTTAAATATGAGTCGCTGAAATCTACATGTCAAAAATATTTTTAAATATACAGAGTGTTCCAGAAAATAGTTACATATCAATGTTATAATTTTTTAAATGGGACACCATATTTTTCTTTTCATTTTTACATTCAACGCTAAACATAAAGCCAATTTTTATAAAGCTTTCCTATACCTAAACCTAACCCTTTTTGAGATAATCCACTTTTTTTGAAAATACAAGGTTTTCAAAAAGAAACATTTTATCCCTTAAAGTAAATAATTTTGACAGTGGCGTCTATAAATTTTTATTTGGCATACCATTTACTAGAAAATGCAGTTTGGACAAGTTGCAAAGTTTATACAGGATATTTCAAATTCACCGGAACATTTACTTAAACTTCCGATGTCGTTTTCTTTGTAAATTTAAATGGAACCTCCAGTATCTTTTTATTTTAAATAATGACATATTTAATTGTCTTTAAGTTGGTATGTATGTTTTTGATGCTTAAATTCAGTAGTTTAAGGGATATAACTATTTCTATATATATATATAGCTATTTCTCATCATTATCCAAAAAGAAACAAATTTTGATCAAGGATGGCATGCTTCGGTAAACTATAGTAACTTATGTAAGGTAATTTCATTTGTTTCATTTTAACCTAGATTAATTTACAAATAGTTTTATTTAAAAAAGGCAACTACATACTTAGTTTAATATTTAATGAAATTGCTAAACAAATATCCAACAGAAATAAAAAACCATGTTCTATTCCAACAAATGTTCAATGTGGAAACCATTTTGTTCTACAAAAAGTCTTATTTTTTTCTCAAAACAGTTCTTTACATTTGTTAAAATACTTTCGTCAATTGTCGTAGGGGAAACATTGTATACAATGTTTTTTACATACCCCCATAGGAAAAAACCCATTGGGGTTAGGTCCGGCGATCTAGGTAGCCAGCTATGGGAACCGCCTCTACCAATCCATTTATTTTGAAATTTCCGATTTAAATATTCCTTTACGGAAGTGTGAAAATGAGTTGGAGCTCCGTCTAACTGAATTCCACATTTTTGACCTTGTATTTAAGGGTACACCTTCTAGTATAATCCAGAAATGTGTTTTTAAAAATCTTAAAAAAACTTGCTTACTTAAGGGGCCATCAAAAAAGTATGGCCCAATGACGTTATTGCCAATAACTCCACCAAATACATTAACGCTTCAACGATTTTGCTAATCCTGACTACGAAATAAATGTGGATTTTCAGTGTTATAATAATGACAATTGTGACGATTAACCATGCCAGTATTATGGAACGTGCATTCATCTGTGAATAAAATAGAACCATAAAAGTCAGGTCCTTCTCCCACTTTCTCAAGAAACCATACACAGAATTCCATAGTGATATGGATGAAATGGATGTTTCTTAGGTATCCTTCGTATACTTGTTTTGCTTATCGTTGTTTCTTTTTCCAGAACTCTGGTATTTATATTAGGGTTTTCAGTAATTAACTGCATTATAAGAAACTCATTTTCTTCGTTTCCCGTAATAAGGTTTGGCATTTTAAGGGTTTCATATGCAATGGTACCTGATTCACGAAATCTTGCTAACGGTCTTTGAAAGACATTTTTATTTAGATGTCTTTTATCCGGAAACTTCTGAGCGTATACTCTGGATGCTAATAAATAATTTTCGTAACATTCACCAATTGTCAAAATCATGTTGACCTTTTCGTCAATTTTTAGCAAATTCAACTACTAATTTCATAAAGAAGTCAACATAAACTCTCTTGAATTAAGAAAATGCAATCTAATTTATTATAAGAGTTACGTCAGTTCACTGATCAAATGTTGTCATCTTGGATATCGGATTAAAAGCAGCATAATTCGTCAAAAATAAGTTTTGTCTCCGAAACCATTGAACTTAAGCAAGTATTTAAAATAAAAATATGCTGGGTGCTCTATTCAAATTTACAAAGAAATTGAAGTCCGAATTTCTAGTAAATGTTTCGGTAAATTTGAAACATCCCATTATAAAGTCAGCTATTTGCCCCAACTGCATTTTCTAGCAAGAGGTATGCCAAATAAAAATTTGAAGGCGCAGCAATTAAAATTTTGCACTTTCGGGAGTAAAATTAACATTTTGCAAAACTTGTCTTTTTAAAAAAAAAACTCATTAATTTAAAAAGGGTAAGGTTTTGGTATACTGAAACCTTAATAAAACTTACGTAATTTTTTGCACTGAATTTAAAAATAAGAAGAAAAACATAGTGTCTCATTTAAAAAATTATAACCTTGATATGTAACATTTTTTCTGAAACACCCTGTATATTTGAAAATATTTTTTGCATGTACACCTTAGCGTCCTATATTTAATAACTATATTTATTTTAAAAAATGTTACCCAATAGCTACTAGAGGCCGCAGCATTTAGCGTGGTCCACCCTGTATATTAATGTTTGCACAGGCAGGGCACGGTACATGTCCCCCCTGGTACAGATACCGTACCATTAATCGAAAATTTATATTCAACTATTTGGATTTTTCCAGAAGTTCCCCTTTTTTCTTTAAAATTCGTTCAACATTTTCTCTCAATATCAACTTTTTTTCTCAAAATTCGTCTTTTGTAACAAAATTTGTCTTTTTCCTTTGTAATTTCGAATTTGTTCGAATTGAAAATGTTATCTCAAAATTTTTTGTTTTTTTTTTTGAAATTTCCTTATTTCTCATAATTCGACTTTTTCTGAAAATTTCGATTTTTCTTTAAATCCGAAAAAAATGTTGATTAGTTTATATCAAAATTCGCCTATTTCAACAAATTTGAAACTTTCAGTTTTTGCATAAGGGCATAATTTCGGGAAAAAGGTTTTTTGGAAATTTCAGCAATTTTTTTTAAACCACTTGTCTGGAAATTTCCACTTGTTTCTCGAAATTTTGACAACCACCTCAATACTGGACAAGGCGAAGTACTCCTCTGCCTCTGACTTAAACACTCAAAAGATTCAGCCAGCAAATTCCGACTCTTTTCTTAAAATTCATCCAGTTTTCGAAATTACGACAAAATTTGACTAAGATATTTCGAATTTTTCGAAATTTGTCCTTGAAAATTTGATCTTTTTGTTATATTTTCGATTTTTTTTAGGCTTCGATGTTTTTCTGAAAATTTCGATTTGTTAAAATTCGTTTTTTTTGAAAGTTTGACTTTTTGTTCAATTTCTTCGAAATTACGGCTTTATCTCAACTTTTTCCTTGAAATTTGTCTTTCTAAAAATTTATATTGATTTCAAAATGTAGATTAATTTAAAAATTCGTCTTTTTCCTAAGGAGTATTCTCAACGGTTTCTCAAAATTTTATATTCAACGCCAAATACTCATTTTTTCTCAAAATTTCGTATGTATTTTCCTTGAAATTCGTCTCTTTTTGGAATTTCGACCACATTTTTTCAATTTTTTTTTAATTTCCACTTGATTCGGAAAAATCGACTATTTGGATTTCTGTGAAAAATTGCGCTTTTTTTGTAGAAATTTGTCTTTTTTCTCAAAATTTTAACTAGTTTTTAAGATATTTTTTTATATTTCCACTTTTTTTCTTAAAATTGACTTTCCCTGAAAATTTTCGATTTTTTCTCGATTTCGAAGTTTTTCTAAAAATTTCGATTGTTTTTTTTTCAGATTTCGAGTTTATTCTTGACCATTCATCTCTTTCTAGAAGACGACATTTTGGAAATTAAAATTTCGAAATAACAGCTTTTATCTCAAAATCCGATGTATATTATGTTTTTAGAAATTTAATTTAAAAGTGTTCGCTTAAACCAAGAAATATTAAAAAACACAATAAAGGTTGCGCTAACGCGTTTCGACGCCTAAGCTGTCATCTTGAGAGAGATGGGTTTGGCTGTCGAAATGCGTTAGAGCAACCTTTGTTGTGTTTTTTAATCTTTTTTGGTTCAGGAGACAATTTTTATATTTCAATTTTTGAAGATAAGCAAGGACCAGTATGTTCCACCAACAAAAAAAATAAAATTGTTAAAATTTTGGGAAATGGAATAATGGTTTTTTTAAATTATTTTCAATATTAAATTAAAGCCTTAACAATTTCTAAAGGTTAGGTTTAATTCTAATTATCCAGGCAATAAGCAGGGAAATGGATAAAAATAATATAGTAAGTTACATTTTCAAAATTCTTTCTGCATTCGATTTCTGATGACTCAAAAATCATTTCCTGCTACTAAGACGACGTCGCTCGACCCTCCTTCGCCCCGTTTCGCTAATAAATTCCTAAAGCCGGGAAAATTAACCCACATTGTCTCTGAAATGCATCATAGAAGGTTATATGGGTCGCTGATCACGAATCCGTTTTCCCGAAAAACTCTGCTTGTATGTAGTAAAATTTTTACTCGAAACGGTGTCCTAGGTGTTTTCGGGGTCGCTGATTAATAATCCCGAAATCTGTTTCTTAAAAAAACTCATTTCACGGTCGCAAAATCATGAAAATTTTTTAACATCCTAGTGGGCTTATTGGAGTTTTGAGAGAATATGATGAACCTTTTTTTCGAAATTATGTCTCAGGAGGTTTCTTGGGTCAGTGATGAAGAATCCGAGGCTTGCTATTCCGACAATTCATTTTCCGGTCGAAAAATCAGTTTAAGTGTTTTGAGATAATGTAGTAAAATTTTTACTCGAACCGTTGTCCTATGGGTTTTCGGGGGCGCTGATTAAGAATCTGAAGTCTATTTTTTGAAAAACTCATTTTCTTTTTTCTTGGAAAATCCCTAATTGTACAAAAATAATGAAAATACTTGCTGTGTATTTATTAATCTATTGTTTACATTTTTCAATTTTAATAGAAGTATTAGCATTTGAAAATGATTTCAAACAAATAATTTAATTTGATCGAGGTCTGAAAGCATCATCTTTCGCTGAAGAATGCAACCTTCCATTGGTATAACTAGATAAAGTGGATTTCTATCAATTTAACAACCGAAAAATTCGTATTCTGTTTGTGAAATTACGTGATTTTTCTATTGATTTTTTTTAATCCTTTGGACCGATTTGTTTTATAATACCCTACTCTACAGTATACCTATTTGTAATATATGCATAGTGATTCATTGTTCTAATTAAAAGTTTAGAATAAAATTTCCGTAACTACTTGAAAGTAAATAATCCGCAAAGAAATCAGGTTCTATTATTTAGATTGTTTTGAATTTACGTTGGCTATGTAAATTAGCTTATTAGAGTTGGGTTTATATGGACATTGCCGGAATCAAAATCATTTTAGTCATTCTGATTCACAGAAATTGAGATATCTTACATCAAGTTGAACGTTCTTGACCATCCGCCAACGATTCGTAAACTCAAATATTTTTTTAACAGTGGAATGGTCAAAGCAGCTTAGCCTTAAAATTAACAAACTCATTTCAAAATATTAAAGAAGAAATACCTATATATACTTCCTTCTTTTTAAAACAGGTATTGACTAAGAAAAACCAAAAAAAAATCCAGAAAATAGTAGCGAAATTTCTTTGTAAGATAAACATAATCCCTTGTAGCAATAATGCAAAGAAAAATCTGTAATATTAAGATTTTCTTTTATTCCTTTAACTCCAACTTGCGTTACAAACGTCAAGAAAATTTGCCATCGGGTGCTTGGCATCCAGAACACAAAGATTTTTTTTTTTTTGATGGAACGGACATGTCCTTTTTTATCTTCAAAAATTGAAATACAAATCTTGTCCCCTGAAACCTACGAAAGATTAAAAAACACAAACTAAAGGTTGGCGTTTCGATAGCCAAGCTATCATCTTCAGAGCTTCATAGCTTGGTTATCGAAACGCGTTAGAGCAACCTTTGTTGTGTTTTTTAAACTTTCTTGGTTTCAGGAGACAAGATTTGTATTTCAACACAAAGAATGACAAAATTTTCCTTATAACTTGTAACTTGTTTAGCGTCCGAAACATCAGGAAAATGAAACTACAAAGTTACAAGATATACGGGATGTCCGTTAAAGAATGGGCCAAACTTTACCAATAGCTTCTACGACGAAAATTAAGAAGGAGAAGTCATATACAATGTTGATCATAAACGCTTAGTTTTCGAGGCTTACCTCTAGAAAATGGATTTTTTTCTTATTTAATATGAAGAGTTTTAACGGGCATCATTTGTTGCGATTTCACGTCACAAAAAATCAGTTTCTTGCAAATATATTTTCGGGACTGTTTTATAAAAAATAAATGTTACGCTACTTTGCAAAGCGGATATAAATAACAAATTTTTAATGTTTCTCCTGCATAAAAGGTATATTTGTTGAATATGGCCGAGAAGCACCGTTTTTGAAACCTCCTCTACAATTAATTTGAACATAAAAGAACCATTCTTATTTACTAGTTTTGTTTTCACTTCTATCGGCAATCCTCTGACTGCCATTTTTTTTCGTTTTCTATTTATTTTTATTTTCAAAGAGTATGTGGCCATTAATTAAAGGATTTTCCTTAGAAACTGATGCAGCCAGTCGGCAGTAAATTTGAGTCATGTTTAGTTCGTGGTCCCCGCGGCCAATTTTCATTTTATATTTTGCAACTCCACTTCCAAACATTGGAATGTCCTGAGCGCATTACCAAGCAAAATTGCAGATACTTCCTTTCAAGTTTTGACAACTTTTATACTCTTATGTTTTCTGCCTTTTCATTTTTAATAATAAATTCAAATTTTCAAATTGCTGCAGGATACAATTATGCCCATCGCATGAAGGATGCAAGCAACAGACACCACTTACAATCTAGCTTAAATGAAAAAGTGACAATCTCGGATACATTAAAAAAATATTATAATTGTCATAGATTGCCTTCAAAATAATTTACAAAGTAATATAACCAACTAATTAAAGTGCAAATTTAATGGGTGTTCAATATGGGCATGACCTATTGAAAGAAAATTCTTTGTTAATGAAATCCGACGATTGTTTAAAGGAAGCAAAATTACTCATTTGGAACTGAAGAATTCATGAATAGAACGCACCAAATACTTCAAATAAAAGAAAGAATACGGTAAGGCATTGTGTACTTTCTGCTTTAGTTAATTTATTGTATTTGTATAAAGCGATTTGATTTTCCTTTTTACGGCTATTGTTTTAAGTTAAATTGGTCAAATAAATTTCGATGCAGGAAAAATATATGCGGAACGAGTTTTTATTACAAGTTTTTAACATTGTGGTGAGCTTTGTATCTAAAATCAAATAAACATGTAAATTTCAATTTGCACAATACACATAAAAGACGAGACATTAAGAATAAACATAATCATAAGTTTTCTAAATGAAATAAGTGTGTGTAAAGCCTAGATCATTTGTTGTTCTGTTAAGAATAATTTGCTAACCTTAATTTAGTCAATAGGAACAGTTAGACCTATATAACGTTTATTGTTACGTTGCCTTCATCTTTAAGAGCAAGCTTGTTTTAAAACGTGTGCTAGGTTGAGTTTAATAGAAACATACACTTATCTGGTCATTAGTTCAATAATTAAATATTGTATCAAGACATTTTGATTCCTCTGGAAACGGGCCTAATATACAGGGTGTTACAGTCATAATGTCATTAATTTTAACCACGTATTCGCAAAGCTTGGTAACAAATTTGTTTTTTTCCTTTTTCGTCGTGCCTCTAATGCGCTCCTAGTAATTTTTGAGGGTTGCGAAGAAAAAAGAATGGTTCATCGACCAACAAAAAATAGTTAGAAAAATGTTCATCAGCATGGATTCACAAAACTCAAACGTCATCGCAAAATATCTTTCTAGAGTTAACCACTTATAACACTTGCACCCACTTTTTTTAGACATGTTAACTTTCTTCTACAATTTACTACGGCTAATTTTTATGCGAAAAAATTAATCATTCAACGTCTTTTACCTACCTCTCGGGGCCAAACAATCATTTAAAAATTTGTTTTTTTTCAGTTTTTTACAATCTTTTATGTTTATTCATTTTTCCGATTCCCGAATAAAACTTATGAAGCAGCTACCCGCATACCTCTTCTTATTGTGCCGTTTTGAAGTCGCTTTTAGATAGTAAATTTTGCTTTAAAATATTTTTTTTCGGCTTAAGTAAACTCTTAGACAAAATTATGCACCACTTAATTAAACTAAAATAATTAAACTAGTGAGAGTAGTAAAACTGAACTAAATTATAATAAAATCTTATAAATTAGGTCTATAAAATCATTTGAACAATGAATCATAATTTTTGTTAAAAATGGGTGAAATATGAAAACGAAAATTAGAATGAAAATTGTTTGAAAAATTGAAAATGATCGAATCAATGAATTCAGCGTAACTTCAATTAACTTGTGGGTCTTTTGTTACTCCTAGCTTACAACATCTATGTGCCTTGTTATGTTAGTGATTAAATTTTAAATGGTACCATGGTAATATTCTATAATTCTTCAATTAATGCGTTCAGAAGTTGATTGTGATTGGCAAGTAAAAGTCTACAGTATGCGACCTCGAACATTTTTTTAAGATGGTCCCATAACTTGTTCAATGACATTGAGGTGGGTAATGTACGGTGGCAAAGTTATTAACCGAATACCAACAACATCTAATCAATCAACAATCTTAAGTGGGGGACGCACATAGTCCTTCAAGAATGAAAAAATTGGGACCACCAGGAGCAAATGGTATTATGCATTTAAGTCTGTGTTTTCTAGGTTCGCATTTATAGATCTCACACGTATAAGGACCAATCTGTATGAGCAATGAAGCGAATATCCCTCCCAAATCATTAGAGAGCCTGCTGCCTGCTGCCTGCTGCTGAAATCTGGTTTTGTCAGTGAAACGATTTAATATGATAATAAATAAAGAAAATTTTTGGAAAGAGATGAAAAAATAATCCGACAGGTAATGCAACTTAACTATTTCGGCTCGGAAATCACCAATGACAGGAGGCTGACCAAAGAAGTCCAAACACAAACATATAAGGCGGCAAGGACCTTGGGGTACCTGAGGGATATTGTCTTCCGCAATAAGTACATGGCAGCAGAAAGTAAGATTCGAATATACAAAACCTCAATAAGTACTATAATGACGTATTGGGTGGAAGCAAGACCAGATACAAAAAGAACAACGCAAATAATGGGAACCTACGGAAATGAAAACATTAAGAACTTTACATGGGAAGACACTGATAGATATGTGTAGAAATGAAGAGATTGAGTGACATACACGACATATGTAGATTCACAAGAGACAAAGAAAATACTGGAACCAGCACATCGAAAGAATGAATGACAATAGAATGGTTAAACAAGGGAAGATACTGAAACCAACAGGAAAAAGAACACAAGGAAGACCGATGAAAAGAATACTGGACATCGGAAGAAAAATAGGCTTGAAGACCTGAACAGGCTGAGATACCTACCTCAGAGAAACTTACATCAGAGAATGAAGAAGAAGAAGAAGAAAAAGAAGAAGAAGAAGAAGAAGAAGAAGAAGAAGAAGAAAAGTTTTTGCCAGTCATTATCAAACCAATGTTGACGATTTTTGGCAAATTCCAATCTTTGAAGTTTGTACCCTCTACCAAGTAATGGCTTTGTTGCTGTTTCCCTGATAATATTCGACTTTATTTGAACAACTTTTGATCATTCCAGTTGATATTACAACAGTTCAAATGACTTTTTTAACACATTACTAGTGATTCTCTGGTCTCTGGGGGCTGATCGTCTTGGAAAAGGATTAGTATATTATTTTCCTTTTTCATTTGACATTCGAATGTAAAATCATGTTCCATTGAATCGTCTGACCTTCCTAGGGATAATTAATCCAACTATGGAAAAATATGGTGAGGCTAGGGATTGTGGCATTGGATAACTCAAAGGCTTTGGACAGAGTTTGGCACCGATCTCTTCTCGCCAAATTAACATCTTATGATCTTCCTCCTGGACTCTTGTCATTTGATATCTGATTTCCTCGCTGAGAGTTCTCTTCAGGTCCTCGTCGATGGCATCTTATCCGAGACATTTGCGGTTAATGCAGGGGTGCCTCAGGGATCTGTCCTGTCTTCTCCTCTGTTTCTGTTATACTAAAAGATCTCTTAGCTTCAATTCCAAGACAATATACAGCTACGCAGAAAGCCTGGTGTGATCTTTTTTCTCCGACAAACAATTATCCGTCGCTGCTTTATATCGACTAAGGGAACAGCAGATACAGATGATTAATCGGGATCTCAAAATCATTCTGGAATGAGGTAAGAAAAATCTGGTCGACTTTAACGCCTCAAAAACTTTGGCCGCGATTTTCTCTAAGAAAATATCAAGGGATAATACAACAAACATATTAATGGACGGTAAAATCCTCCCGATGGGATCTGATCTTCTGTCCTAGGAGTGAATGCGAGCACTAACTTCTCTTGGAACGATCATGTGCCAAGGCCGTCTCTCAAAAGATATGCTTTTTTGTTACAGCTAAAAAGTACTTCACATCTTATCAGATACTCACACTGTACAAAGCTCAAGTTAGGCCAACACTAAAATACTGTTCTCATGTTTGGAGTTCAGCCCTAAAGCACACTTTAGCTCTTTTGGATTCTGTTCAAAGAAGAACGATTCGCCTGATTGATGACGAGAGTTTGACCGATTCTCTCGAAGCAATAAAGCACAGGTGGATGATTGGTGATTTATCTCTTTTTTACAAATACTTTCATGGGAGATGGTCACAGGAACTAATAGGATTGATGCCCCCAAGGGCAAAATTTTTGAGGCATACAAGACAGTCGGAGACAGCAAATTCCTGTGCGGTTTAGCTTGACACAGTGAGGACTTCTGTCTACGGAGACTCTTTTTTCTATAGAATTTCCAAGCTGTGGAACTTGTTACCGAAAGGAATTTTCCCCAAAATTTAAAATCTATCCTTGTTTAAGAAGGCGGTTCATCGCCATCTATCCTTGTTTCCGCATCCTACTCGCAGTGCTTTGAAGGCACAATAGGGTTGCTCTTTGCGAGTGGATTAAACTTTAAAAAACATAATGCATTAATTATCTCTTATCCAGCAGTTGATCCTCATGCTGCCTCTTCCACGGATACATTTTTTGGGTTATTCATTTTTTTTACTTGGAAACATTAGCAGTATGTTAAAACACATATCTGATACAACTGATGAGCTTAACAACATATCTTCATCAGCAGCTTCTGAACTGATTTTAAATCATTGGTTGTTAAAGGCGAGTAATTGTCGTTTTAAAATAAAACAACATTATTTTGAGAAGTTAGAGAAACTCAAAATCCTAAGTCACTTAACAGATTAAACATTAACATACCCTCTGAATATTTTAAAAAATATTAGTCATGTGTTAATTTTGTCCATGAGTTTATGTACATTCTATTCGTATCATATACTGAATATACTCTTCTCTTAAAATTAATGACGTTATGACTAAGACACCCTATAGTATATACGATTGCTACAAGTGCATTCTTAGCATGCCTTGAAACGCTCCGTGCCCATGCTACCTTTAAAGCGGTCTTGCACATTCCCGTAGGTTTAGAAATTTCATAGAAAACTGGAAATTTGAGGATTTTACATATTGTCTGTAACATGGTATTAAAACTATGATGGTACTTATTTTGATGTGAGAATTGCTAGAAAATTTAAAGTTACATTTTACATTTATATGTTACTAATTAGTTGGCATATTATTAATGAATTAAAAATTGTTAAATCTTTTAAAACTAGAAATCATTTAAATTTATTATTTAATAAGTTTGCAGCATACCAGTTAATAGAATGATAAATAGAAATTAAACAGTTATTAGATGCAAAATCAGTGATGAAAAATGTACAACATATTAAAGTATATTAGATATACTGTTAATCTTAATTGCTGTATCATGTTACTGATAGTATTTTCAGCTTTTACGGATTACTTTCCGATTCGAAAGTAGATTATAAAAAAATGAACTGCCACGGATGTTATTATATAAAATAAATAGCTATATGATCTGCATACATTTAGGTCAATATCTAAATAATACGCACTAGTACGCACACGCTTCAGTGAAACGATATCTAAAATATACAAGGAGCAGTAATGCAGTTGCTGAAATGTACCAATACATTACGGATAGAGAGAACACCATTTACAATAAGTCATTTTATTCAGAAATCCAATCCATCGGCTATAGATAACTGAATTTTTTTTAGAATCTATCTCAAAATTGTTTCCATCTATCTCAAAATTGACCCAATGTCAGATCTACTACTCTTGGCTTCTCCTTACAGAATACCTTAAGGAAAGCTCAGCAGATAGTCTGGTATACTTAGCATACGTAACATAAAATCTGTAAATAGCATGTGTTTATATGTATATCCATCGTTAAAGATTTTTCTGGAGTCCATGTAATGCTACAGAGTAAATTTCAAACGAGGCTTCGTTTTTTACAATAAGCTTTTTTGTAGCTACTGGCTACAAATACAAATCATCCTTGTTCAGTTACACGGTTTCTAATACACGCGCTCCTAACTTTAATTCTTTTAAACGTTCCTCCCCTACCTATGTCTACTCTGGATGTTATGAGTTATGAGCAAAACTTCTAAGGAAATCATTTCGATAATTCAGGGGATGTGCTAATTTTGGTAAGGACAAACCTGATTTGTATTTTGTTTTCACAAAGTCCACATATGTGAATATTTTTAAATTGTCTCTTTAACATTTGAACCTTAACTTGTGCTTAACTTTTATCAAGCAATTTCTCTCTTAGTTATGACCATTCTACTTCAGTTGATTCCATACTTTTTTCATTCCACAAATATTAACTTATTAAGATATTAAGACAACTATTAGAAGTTCCATATTATTGTTAGATCTTGACTGGATATTGCATGCTGCGATAGCAACCAAACTACCTTTGATAAAATCTCCCATTATTTCTCTACTACTATATTCCGTTTTTGCCCATAACTTCTTCCTATTCAATGATCTTCAGTACAATATTATATCAGAAGTAATCAACGCATTGTTAACAATGGTTAGTTAAGCTTCAAGGCAACAGCAATAATTTATGAAAGAAGTGTAGATTTCAGTTGGTGAATCACGAAGAGAAAGTTATTAGTTATTGTAAATAATCACGTAATATTATGTCTTGCATTTTAATTGTTTTCTACGACATAGAGATTCCTACATTAAATTCCTGGATCCTGGGCTCCACAAGTACGAGTTACAAAACGGATTTTTAAATTTAAATTTAAAATTGTGAATCGCAAATAGGATACAAATGAATTCGTATACAATAACAGTTAATTACGGGAGAAAATAGGAAGTGGTTTCTCAAAAAATTCCGCGTAGATTGTCAGGAATTTTTTACCAGTTTTCCTTTAACTTGCTAGGCTTGACATTACGTGCTTTGGAGCATTTATGATCAAATTCTTGATAAGACTGGGTAAAGTATGTGTATGTGTATAAGCATAGTTAAGCTAATGCTTCGTCTCGGACAGTAGAAATAGTATGTACTATGTACTGGTGATATTAAGCACGTAATTCTTAATAGGAATAAATAGATGATTATATTTAAAACTCTGTAAACCTGACAATAAAAACAACTTACCAGCATGGTTAAACTCATCGAATGCTTTGTATTGGTATCTTCAAATACTAAAACTTCACAGATCTGGTACAAAACAACACTATTTACTACACAAAAACAGAATGATTTGGTAAAAACTTCGTGTAGAACAAACTGTACCGCTTGAAACGTGTTAAATTGATGAAACGAAGGTGCGCGTGTTCACCTGAGCTCACTCTCCTGCCGACTGATTGTGGATTGTGATTAACAAGGAGAATGAGGTAGAATGAGTCAGGCAGGTTGGTTTGATAGTGGATAGTGTTGTTGTTATGACCACGTTTATTGGTTAGTTGCTAACGTCACGATTTCAAACACTGTTCTAGACATTCCAATGTTTTCTCTATTCTATACACATGAATTGCCAGTAATTTTCATTTTACAGCTACTAATTCCGCGTATAATCCGTAAATTCGATTAAAATAACTTTTCGTCGCCTGTTCCTCAACGAGGCGCCACTTTGCCATTCATAACAATGCAGATTGCAGATGGTTTGGATATCGATTTATGTTTCAATTAAAAAAAAATATCCCACGCCCAGACATCATTTCAATTATCACGTATTATGAATTTTACTGATAACGGAGCACTGCTTAAAATCTATAATAATATTAATATATGAACATGGGAAATAGTCCTCCATTTTTTAAAATATTTATTCATATTATAACGTTGTAGGTAAGTGAAGTTCGAATTAGAATTAGGATTGATATACAAATCTTGTCCCCTAAAACCAAGAAAGTTTAAAAGAACAACACTTTCTTAAAATCGTTTCGATGGCCAGGCTATCATCTTCAGGGAAATACTTTGCAGATCTTTGACAAAGCTGAATACGTAGGCTATTCACGAAGGACCATGTTGGGCAACGTGTGCAAGTTTTCCAGTGTTTGAGTATCGGTTTGTCAACATGTTGCTAATTGTAAATTGCAGGCTCCTAGGGCAAGACCGAAAAGCCGCCACCTGAGCTGAGCTTGTTGCTTAAGTGTATGGTTCCACGCACAAATTGACGAGCTCTTTTTTCAGTTGAAGCTGGTTTTCTAAAACGTATTTGACACCGTGATTTATGTTTTGAATTGGTGATATCTTTTTCAGTGACAACAAAGAATTTTCTAAAGAGTTCTTATGAATATTTGCCATGTTTGTTAAGAGATATTCGAATAAACATTTAAAAAATGACGCAAAGAATGTCTTAATGGAAAAATGTAAAAGTTTTTTCCTAACTCAAATAAAGAACTTTTTGATAAAAAAATCACGAGCTTAAAAGTCTTTTTAAGAAGAGAACCGAGGAAAGTAATAAAGTTAAAGCCTATTTGACGTTTATGAGCCGTCTTGATGGTATGACGACTTGCTTCCAAATGTGAAGTGTTTAAGATAACACGTCAACTATAGTTCACACAAACAGTAATAGTCAAGATAAGGGAAAACTACAGTATTTCAACAAACTTTTTGGGGATCAAAAACCATTGCTTTACTGAATATTCTTCTTTTCCTTCTCTTCTTTTTAATCGGTGTTGTCAAGTCTACTGCAATTTGCATTTTTCATGCATTGCCAACCCTTTCATAGTATCCCCCTCCTAGCTCTCGTTTTGTAAACTGAACATGCTTCCTGATATGTGAACTCGACCAGTTTTGTTGACCAGCACGTAGAGAGGCATAGTGCTCAACATGTTTCCTTGGGAGTGGCGTGCTTTTTTGGGTTTTACCCTAGGAGCCTGTAACTTAACAATATGTTAACCAACCAACACATACACTAGGAAACTTGTTAACGGCAACTTTGTTTCTCAACATACTCCCAAGTCAATGGTTCTTCTCGCACCGGTTTGGAGGTTGCATTGAAAGTTTCTTGAGTTCCATGGTGGCTGACACTAAGAACTATGTGCGTAAAGCTTGTAGACAAAAATTTTCTGAATATTTAAAAAACATCAAACCGTCAACAAAAAGAGCAGAGATATTGGCAAAAGGCTGCGAGAGAAAGATTCTTTTTATGTAAAGGGAGACAAAGGTAATAGTTAGTTATTTTTGATAAAAAGGTTTATTATGAACGGGTTGACAAACTCATTAGCAATGGCTCCTGTCAAAACTTACAGAAGAATCCTTTAAACAAACTTGCACACAAAATTTCGACACAGGAGGGGAATTTGTGCCATTACGCGAAGCGACCTGTCCTGTCAACTAGAAGAATCACTGGAATCTGCTGATTACGATGTGATTTGGCTGAAAATCTGCTCCAAAAGCGAAGTAATATTCATTTGTTCACTTTATTTGTCTCCAAATGATCCCTCATATAGATAGCTCTTTATCAACATCGAGATTCTTAAATATTTGGAGGAAAATAGAATCATCTCGGACAGACAATACGGTTTTAGACAACAAGGTTCCACTTGGAATCTACTGGCATATGTTACTCATATCAGTAACTCAGCTATGGGAAGGATTGTGGTATTGGATATCTCAAAGGTCTTCTACAAATTCTGGCACCGATCTCTTCTCGTCAAATTAACACCTTATGGTCTTCCTCCTGGATTCTGTCATTTGATATCCAATTTTCTCCCTGACAGATCTCTTCAGGTCGTCGTCGATGGCACCTCATCCGAGACATTTGCGATTAACGCAGGGGTGCCTACTCTTTTTCTGTTACACATTAACGATCTCTTTGCTTCAATTTCCAATCCGATATACAGCTACGCAGATGATAGTAGCCTTGTGTCATTTATTCTCCGACAAACCATTATCTATCGCTGCTTCAGATCGCCTAAGAGAATAGCAGATACGGACGTTTAATCGGGATCTCGAAATCATTCTGAAATGGGATAAGAAAAATTTGGTCGACTTCAGCGCTTCAAAAAGTCACGCCGTATATTTCTCTAAGAAAATATCAAGGGATAATGCAACAAATATACTAATGGATGGTAGAATCCTTCTCATTCATCCTAGGAGTGAATGCAAGCACTAACTTCTCTTGGGACGATCATGTGCGAGCCATTGCCAAATCCACCTCTCAGAAGTTAGGCTTTCTTTTTAGAACTAAAAAGTACTTCACATCTCATCAGTTATTCACACCGTACAAGGCTCAAGTTAGGCCAACACTAGAATACTGTTTTCATGTTTGGAGTTCAGCACCAAAACACACTTTAGCTCTCTTGGATTCAATTCTAAGAAGAGCGATTCGCGTAATTGATGACGAGAGTTTGACCGATTCTCTCGAAACACTAGAGCACAGACGTATGGTTGGCGACTTGTCTTTTTTCTGAAAGTACTATCATGGAAGATGCTCGTCGGAACTAATAGGATTGATCCTCCCAAGGGCAAGATTCTTGAGGCATACAAGACAGTAGGAGACAGCAAATTCCTGTGCAGTCCGGCTTGACACAGTTAGGACTTCTGCCTGCGCAGACCCTTTTTTATATAGAACTTCCGAGCTGTGGAACTCGTTACCGAAAGGAATTTTCCCCAAAAATTACAACCTATCCTTGTTTAAGAAGGCCGTTCATCGCCATCTATCCTTGTTTCCGCATCTTACTCGCAGTGCTTTGAATGGGGTCGCTCTTTGCGAGTGAATTAAACTTTTAAAAAATGTGGGCTGAAAAAATGCCTTACAAAAGTAACAACCCTATTATTCCTACCTTACTACCTTGCTTACTATCATAAATTTTGTTTTATTTGTGTTCAAACGCCTGTTATAAGTTTGGCATACTTCTGTTACTTTATTTATCAGCCTTTGAAGACCATCTGCTGTTTCTGGAATTAGGACCGTATCGTCCGCATACCTTAAATTATTGATCAATACACCATCCTGTGTACCCTATAGAGATTCTCTAAACAATCTCGCCAAATAGACATTCAAAAGTAGAGGAGGCAGCACATATCCCTGTCGAAAGCCCTGGCGTCCTTCAAATTTCTCAGAGAGCTCATTCTCCACCCGAACTTGAGCCTTCTGTTTCCAGTAAGGGTTAGATATTATACGGATATCATTGTCGCCCAAACCTGACTGTATAGGCGTTTCTAATAATTTATTGTGGTTTACTCCATCGAAGGCTTTTTCGAAATTAATGAAACAGGCAAACACATTGAGTTTACATCGCGAGCTCTTTGTATTAGAACATTAGGACTAAACAATGCATCTCGTGTCCCCGAGTTCATTTCTAAATCAGATCTCTGCGTCTCTCCGATTTGTTCTTCGATGATGTACTTTGTTATACCTTTAAGAGCTTTTTGAGTCCAATGGCCTTTCGGGCGAAGTCATTGACAAATATATTTCATTAACTAAAATATGTATGGACCAGAAATGTTTCCAAATTAATAATGAGTTTTGTGAACAACTTGAGGGCGTAGCCATGGGGAACCTTTTGTCATCTTGAGCTAAGCTCCTCGTGGGTATTTTTATAAAATCCTCTCAAAAATGAATAGTCAGTTTCCTAGGCTATAGATTAGATATGTAGATGACATTTTTGCAATATTTCTCTAAAGATGACAGCTTGGCTACAGAAACACGTTAGAATAAGTGTTCTATTTTTAATCTTTCTTGGTTTCAGGGGACAAGATTTGTAAATTAATTTTTGAAGATAACAAAAGACCACTTCGTTCAACCAAAATAAAGCAATTAGGGTTGTTACCAGTACTTTATAATTAAGTACTGTACGTTATTTCAGGTATTTATACTTTTTTATTTTATGGGAGATTAATAAAGTAAGCGAAAATAATTTATTTCACATTACTTTTAGGGTCCATTTTACGTAAATCATCAAAAAGCAAAAAAAAATCAACATAGCAACCGAACTCAGTACTCGTTTTTGAACTTAACCTAATTTTAAATATTAATATTGTCGATATCAAATATCCTGTATAGTGCACAGATTCATTTGGATTCATTATTATTAAACTAGAACGTCATGGGAAGTTATTTTGTAAACTTGAGAGAAAACTGTTCAACAATTTTACAAAATTTATTAATGCTCAACATTTTATTACTGTTGCAACAAAGTCAACAAGAAATGTCGAAAAATCGACAATAAACTTGAATTTTCCTCATAAATTAAAACCTATCCTTATATAAGAAGGCGATCCATCGCCATCTATCCTTGTTTCCGCATCCTACTAGTAGTGCTTTGAAGGCATAATGGGGTTGCCCTTTGCGAATGGATTAAACCTAAAAAAAAAAATTAAAAAATATAAATTACAGGTACTCTTCAAAATGTTTCTTGCCAAATTACTGAGTTCAAACCTGCAATTTTTAATTGTTTTTTTCTCTTTATAAAATTTCGATGTAGAACAAAACGTATTACAACATTTATTTAATTTTGATTTGGTTTTTCGGTTTTTTTTCTTAAAATTCAACCATCTACTCGAAACTTTATTTTAAAATGCAGTTTTTTTAACGTAACTATTTTTTTTTTTTCTATTTGGAATGTCTCAAAACTCCTTTTATTATTTTTTTCTGTAAATTTTGAATATATACTGAAAGTTTTCACGGATTTTAGCTTATTTATACTTCTTTTTAAAATTGCAACTCTAAGATCGAAACTTTAGATGGACAGATCTCGAATTCTTATTGTAAATTTCAGGATTTTGTTAAAATTTGAATTTTGTCCGAAAATTTAAATTTAGGTTTGAAGGATTTGGGACGGGGGAGGAGACGAAAGAAGTTTTGGGCTATCTTTTAAATCTTACTTGATGCGACTCTGGTGTATTAAAAATGAGCAGGTGTGAATGAAAATGAAATAAAGGAATAGCTCTCTTTAGATGTCCAGTCAAAAGTCTAGATCTAAACCCCAAAAAAACCTATGGAGAATATTAGTAAGAGAAGTTTGGAAAAATAGAAGATAATTTAACACCACTTGTGAACTTAAAGACTCAAATGAAGGTTAAAAATCGAAGAAAGATTGTGCCAAAACAACAAATTCTATAAAAAATGGTACTTTTGATCTAATAAAGCTTAACGAAAAATTTAACGGACGTTAAAATAATTTAGACATATTTTTGTTACTAATTAAATATTTTGTTTTTTTCAATTTATTTAACATTTCTTCGGCCCAGTTTGGAAATATTTAAATTTTTATGGTTTGTTGACAATTTTCTAAACAGTTTTTGAAATGCGACTACGTGATATTTAAATTTATTGAAAACGTCACTTCATGACAGTTCACAAATTAAGAGGTTATTTTATTTTACATAGAATAGGAATAATGAAAAATAGGAGACCAAAAATTAGATATGGAAAAAATAAAAATTTTGTTTTTTTGATAAATTATGAAAATATAAAAAAATACATAAAAAAGTTGTAGCACTGGACATCGATGTTTCGCTCTCATTTGAGCTCGTCAGCAGTGCATAACATGGAAAGGAAAAAATGAGGAAGAAATACTTAAAAATATTTTTTTTTTAAATATAAAAAAGAAAAATAAAAAAATAAAAAAAAAATATTTAAAAAAAAAATTTTATTTTTAAGTATTTCTCCCTCATTTTTTCCTTTCCATGTTATGCACTGCTGACGAGCTCAAATGAGAGCGAAACATCGATGTCCAGTGCTACAACTTTTTTATGTATTTTTTTATATTTTCCTAATTTATCAAAAAAACAAAATTTTTATTTTTTCCATATCTAATTTTTGGTCTCCTATTTTTCATATATTTTTCATGGACATTTTGAACTTTTTCTGGAATCTCGAATTTTTTGAAATTTGATCGTCAATTAAGATCTTTTAGTTAAAAGTTTAACTTCAAAGTCGAATTTTCCGACGTTACTTTCAAATTTTAGATTTCTTCAAATTACGATAGTATTCATTGTTATACAGGTTATAACAAATTCGCTTCTCACTATAGGGATCTCGAAAACGGTAAGACATACAGCATCAGTTAAATTAAGGCAAAGTTGCACAATTTGGCGACCAGAAGTATTCCGTTGAAAAATCGAAAATATCTCTTGCTGTTCTTAAGATTTTTTAAAAAAGGTAACATTTTGGATTTTCATTCTTGTTATTTCTTGGCGTTATTTCAAGAGTAATCAAAAAATTAAAAACACTTTTTCATTGACGTTTTTTATCCTTCACAAGGTACCATAAGAAGTTTTTTTATTAGACGTTCGTCTTTTCTCTACCATTATCAAGTTCGTTATTTTAAATACGGGCCTATAATTTTTATTGCATCCTTGTGCAGTTTCTGAATCTCCGACTTCTTTGAGGTATCAAACTTTTATGTGATTAAACATTTTGTGACTGTAAACCAGTGGCGGCTGGTCTTAAAGAGCGCAAGAGCGCGCGCTCCTCGTGAAATGAGCGATCTATTCTTTTCAGTTTAATATAAAAGACTTGGATTTATCACATTTTTAAACACAAAATAATGATATACTAATTAACTAATAATACTTGCGAGTGACTTGAAATAAAGTACGCAAACTTTTATTCCATTATATTATATACTATGAGGAAATTGAAATACGTTGGTGCGCGCAGAATTATGCACCTAGCGTGGCTGCCATGCGATGCCTATCAACGGCATCCACGGGATACGGAGAAATAAACACCACGTTAAAGCTAGCCCGGGGTACGCCGCTCCGCGCTTATGCGATATTGCCAAATGGTGAATACGAGTCAGAATTTGGAGTGTGTATTTACGGTTTATGATGCTAAATGCGTAGGTGCCGACTGATTTGATTGCGATTGCTAATTGTGCCGCTTACAAGCCTAACTCCAATAGTACCCCTATTCACAAAGAGATAGGAATACCCATTCTAGGGTCTAATTATTAATTTGTATATTTGGATTTAAACAATTTTGATGAGAAAGTAATGAACACCTTATTTCTTTAAAAGATCGTAGGGCGGACTTTGTTTAAAAAAAATTTTTTTTTGTGTTTTTGTAGAGTTTAATTAGAACTTTGTAATAAAATATATTTTATTTTCAAATGCAGTTTTCATGAAAAATCGATATAATTGTATTCCTACGAAAGCAAACAAATTTAATTAAGTAACCTAGAGCCGCAACGACGTGCAACCGTACAGAGTATTTTAAAGGGGCTCAGAAATGTCGATAATGTTGTTTTTTTTTTCGTACTTGATGAAAATAATTTAGGGATGATAACCCAAACATATTTTGGAGGTTATAAGATGTTAATTAAAATTTAATTCGTAAAAATACTATTAAATATCACACCTTTTGTATCCCTTTTATTTCTCTTAAATTTAATACCTTGCTATGGCACTGGAGTCGCCTAAACTCTTAACTACTAATATTTTTGCACCTGCGCACCCCCTGTCAAAAAGTCACCAGCCGCCACTGCTGTAAACTACCATCAAGGAAAAACACCCTTTTCAGATAAACGTATTTTGTATTTTTGAATAATAGTTAACCAGAATGTAATAAAATATTACAAACTAAGTATGATAGCTATTGTTTTATTTGTTATTTGTTATTTGTTATTCTAAATATCCATAGTTGCTTTGTTCGAGTTATTAATCATTATTTTTTATGGTCAATTGTTTATGGGTATGCCTGCGGTTTTTTGTTAAAGTTTATTTATTTTGCCATTACCCTTTTTCTTACCAACTAATTGCATTGTTATAATTTTATTGTAAACAATAATTCCTTACTAATTAAGAAAATAATACAGTAATGTTAATCTAAAATGAAGTGTTTTTTCCTTGATGATGATTTGAAGTTACGAAACGTTTAGCCACATACATCAATAAAATCGGAATTTTAAAAAAAAAATTAAAAAATTGGAATAATATTAATAATAAATTGAAACTTAGAAAATGATATCAAAAAGTTGAGAAAACGTTTAAAATTTCGGAAAAATTTAAGGAAAATTTAAATTTCGGATACTTAATAAATGGTGTCATTTTGAGAAAAAACTTAACATTGAATTTTTTCTTTTAATTTGGATGTTTTCTGGAATTTCAGTGTTTTCCAAATTTGAGAGGGTTCGCCATTTATTATTTGTAAAGGTATTGTGTATTCAAAACACTGTTCTAATAGAGCTTATTTTAAGAAAATATTAAAAAAAGCAAGAAATCTTGCTCCTTGCTAATTTTTTTGACAAGAAATCTTGCTCTTGCCAAAATAACTTCTCTTGTCTTGTTCTTGCTCACAAATGTCTTGTGAGCAAGAACAAGAAAAAGCAAGACAAGAAGAAGAAAATCGTGAAACAGTGTGGACGACTAAAATTGTGTGGCTCTGGGGTACTGATATCGTGGTATCATGCTCTAGTTTTCTGCTGGAATTCCATTATGATTATGAGTGAAACTTAAAACATTAGCACTTTTATTAGACCAAACTAATTTTATGCACGATTTGTATCTGCTTGCAAATTGGTTTTCTATTACTGCAAAAAGTTGCACGATTTACTTAAAAACTGAAAGCATCAAGTCAGTAACAGGCTACAATTAAACAATGAATTATTCAGTCGATTTCACAAAATATTATGGTTTTATGCTTTTATCATTATTTTGTTTTATGCAATTATTAATGATATTTTTGTATCATAATAGCATGGATTCTACTCAGGACCAATTTAAAGCTTGTCTTAATTTTTTAACTTCTTTTATTTTCTTATTATATTATTTTATTGCACTATTTTCAAACACTTGAAACTACCTGTCTTGCCTAGATGTTTCACTTGTTTTAGATTTCTATAAAACTCGCAAATTGAAAATGTTTACGTATCGATTTTAGTTGGTATTGATTTGTATTTAATTTTTCCAGTTTATTTTTGAACCATAAAGTAAATAAAGATTCTTTAAAAAAATTATTTTTGCATCATGTTGTTTGCATTCATCTGCATGTGCATTTGTAAATTCTTGACATATTTTAAACCTCTGATGGCGCTATCATGGAGTAATAAAATACATAAATGTAATTTACACTCAGTATCAGCAAACTGTCTCTTTTGGTGGGCGTACATTAAGAGGTCATATTACTCGAGAGTTTGACGTTACTGAACGTTAATGTAATTCTGATAATTCTCGACTTCTGTAGAATCAATTACGAAAATATTATGTAGACAGTTTTAAGTGGTAGCACTTACAAATAAAAAAAATAGCAATTGTCAGAAAGTGCATTAATAAATCTTGACGGAATTAAGGTATTTCTCGTCTATCCAGTGTCCATAAGAAAATATAGGCTAGCTAGTGTTCACTAAACATCGATAGGAACTATCGATAATATCGATAGCTTTGACTATCGGAAGCTATCGATAGTAACGTTGCATAGTATCGATAGTTCTTAAGAAGCAACGTTCGTCTTTTAATAAAAATGTTTAATGTTTCGTGAAAAATCTTGAGAACTTTTATTTTAAATTCTAGGTTCAAACTTGGAATTTTCACACTCGAAAATTCCAAAAATTTTAATGCTAAAAATTTCCAGTAAAAAAAAACATATTTAAATTAAACTTTCATTTCTTACAAAAATTCTTGTTAATTGTCGAAAATTCGCAAGAAATCTTTTACTTGAAGTTTGCTAAAAAAAGAATTTGAATACTGTTACGGACTTTATCGGTTCGAATTGATTCACACGTGAATTTACTAATACTAATATATTTACTATTACATTTACTATATTTATTAATATATTTATTACTAAACTAAACTTGGATCACCATAATTGAACAATTAACTCACTTATTATTGACTTCTACTAACTCACTAATTACACTGACTCTGACTGACTCGAGGGACAGCTGACCGCCTTATACAGTTTTGGCATCCAAGTTCTAGAACAATCCAGTAGATAAGGCTTATCGTTTGCCAAAATTTTGGGAACGCTTATCTTCCGTTTGCTTCGTTATTGCGGTCGCTTTCCCCTTATCAGATCATTCTAGAAACTTTTCTTATGTACTAAATTCTACAATTCTATTCTAAATTCTATTCCATCTATTTACATTGCGTTACAATACCTTTTTCTACCCCTTAGGGACGAATTGCTTTATAAAATTCTCACAGAGGACGTAGGAAATTTCGAACTACTGACACCGTTTGCCGCTCGCCGATCGTCACTTCAAAGGAGATAGCTATCAAAAAAAATCGATCTTTTTGTTAAAACTTAAATTAAATTTCCTAAGTTTCCTAAAGTTGAGAATATTTAGATTGTTATAGAAATATCGATGCAATTTTGAAAAAATAAGGAATTTTGAAAAAAGTAGAAATTGAAAAAAAATTATTAGTAGAAATTTCCAGAAACATCGCTTTTTGATATACAAGAAACATGAAATATTCGGAAATTTTAATTTAAAAAAAACAGGAAAAGTCGAAAAAATTGATTTAAAAAATAATGATTTTTGAAAAATACTGTCAAAATATCAAGAAAAGTCAAAATGTTTAAAAGATAATACAAAATGTCCAAGAGAATGTTCAATTTTGAGACAAAAAAGTTGAATTTTTAAAAATAAATTCTTAATTTCGAAAACGACTAATTTCGAGAAAAAGAACCAATTTTGGGAAAGTCGCAATTTCTAGAAAAACCAAATTAAAATAAAAACCCAACCCTTCGGAAAGAATCGAAAAATGTTGAAAATTCAAATAATGCCAAAATATTTCTAAAGATGTTGTGAAAAAGAGTCGCAATTTTTATTTCGTCATTCCAATTTTAACATAATATTTAAATTTTAGTAATGAATTGAATGTTTTTCTCGAAATTCCCCAAAGATATTTTTCTCAACATTTTTGATAACATGCCAAGAAAACAGACGAATTTCGAGAAAACCGAATTTCAGGAAAAATTGCGAGAAAAAAATCGACATATTTTGGAACTAAAACATCGCATTTTGAAATAAATATAGAAATTTCGCGAAGTAATTGAAATAAGGCGAATTTTAAGATACAGTTGAAATTACAACTTAAAAAAATCAAAACTAATGTAGTAGCTAGCGGATACTGAGAGGGTACGTTATGTGAAATAAATGGTTAGAGTTGAGAGTAGTGGTGGCGATAGAGGAGCCTGACCTTTAACGTGACGGTCCTGGGTTCGACTCCCAGTCGTTGATCACATATTTTTAACTCTACTGCAGTTTCAGAAGTGGCATTAGGGATCCACCTGACAGCATAGCGTTTATGTTTATGTCTTATGTTTACCGAAGTGTCGGATTATGGCCGACAGCCGAAGACAGCTGATTTGTCAAGAATGGCCGAGCAGTAGCAGACAGCGGATACCGAGAGGGTACCTTATGTAAAATGAACGAGTAGAGTTGAGAGTGAGTTGAGAATAGTGGTGGCGATAGATGAACCTGGCCTGTAACGTGAGGGTCCTGGGTTCGGCTCCCAGTCGCTGATCACATATTTATAACTCTACTACACTAAAAAAAAAAGTGACAGAATTTTGACAGAAAAAATAATGCAAAAAAAGAATTGAAAAAGCAAATTTTTTAGAATAAAGTCGAAATTTCGAAAAAACTAATTTTAAGAGAAAAAGTCGAAACCAGAAAAGTTAAGTACCAAATTTTGAGATAAAAATAAAAATATCGAGGAAAAGGCAAACTTTCAGAAACCAGTCAAAATTAATGAAAAGTCAAATTTAAAAAAAATCAAAATCTTCAGAGAAATTCGATGTTAATAAAGATAAGAAATTTGAAAAAAAAAACGAAAAGGCGCAAATGAAGAAAAAGATCGAATTTTTTTGAGAAAGTCAAATTTTAAGAGAAAGATACAATTTTGAGCATCGTCGTTTGTGAAAAAACGAAACTTGAACAAAAAATCAAAATTTTAAGAAAAAGACAAATTTCAAGAAAAATATTTAGATTTCCAGGAACATACAGAATCAGATTTTAAGATAAATTTCAAATTTTCAACAAAAACTCTGATTTTGAGAAAAATATCGAAATTCCGATATTTTAAATTCGTTTTTATTTCGATTTTATTATCGGAAACAAACGAATTTGAAAAAGAAAGATTCGAAATTTGAAGAATAAGATCGAAATTTAGTAAACATTTGAAATTGCCCAGAGGGAGAATCTGGTTTTATTGAAATTTTGGAAAAAGGGCGAATTTTGAGAAAAATGAAATTTTCGGAATATTCTCTTGACTGCTTCAATCGGGCATGCGCCCCAATTTGCCTAACCCTAAGATTTCCAAAAAAAATCATTATCAAACTTTCTAGATAAAAGATGAATTTTGAAAAATAAATTGAGTTTTTTTTTAATTCTCCTCAAATTCATAGATAAGTAAAAAAAAATTAGCTCGGGCTGTTGACTGTTTACTGTAGTAATTGGTACGGAACCTTAAGAGTGAGAACTCGATTCGCTCTTGGCTGATTTTTTAAAAATTTATCACATAGGGCGGGAGGGAGACGCAAACATTTGATTTTATTAAAGGGCGACGAAGTATTATTATTATTATTCTTATGGGGTAGGTTATCCCTGCAGCACTAAAGCTTTTGCTTATTGTGCCCCCAACGATTATCTTATTGTTTTCTCGTTCTTTTGAGAAATTCCAGAACCCACTTTATGGTTGTTTTCACTATTGTCTTTGGTTCAGTCAGGGCATTCCCAAAGCTGGAATGTCTATCCCTTGTCAGAGCCGGACCTTCACATAATATGCGTAAAGGAGTTTTTTCTTTCTCTCCACACATTCTACAGATAGAATTTTCTTTTACGCCAATTGTTGTAAGATGTTTCATTAAGGCACAGTGTCCCGTAAATAGTCCAACTGTCCACCTGATCTGATTTTTGCTTAAGTGTAATAGTTCTCTGGCTCTGTTTGTGATGGTGCGTCAATAAACTTCCGCTATTGCCTTAGACCGTTGACACCCCTCCAGTGAGTGCTGTGTTCTTTCCTAAGTAGTTCTTTTATTACCTCTTTTGCCGCTTTGTAAGCAAGCGGACAAAGTAGGCTCCGGTCCTACTAGAAGAAACTCGGCTCCCATTTTGGCTAGAAGGGCTGCTCTTTCATTTCCTTCAATTCCTCGATGGGCCTCAACCTATCGAAATATAACTGTATTGTCCTGTGCCAAAAGTTGCTTAGCTTATCAACACAATCTTTGACCGTCCTAGAGTTTATTTCATAAGCTCTCAGCGCATTTAGTGTTGCTTGGCTGTCGCTATACGATTCTCTTATTTGTATAAGACCTCCTGATCATTGCTTCAGCACAGGCTGTAATTGCAGTAACTTCTGCCTGAAATATGGTTGCCAAAAATCCCAGGTTTATGTAAAATTCATTCCCTGATTCTTTGCTGGTTATTCGCTCACCAGTACTTAACTTTGTTTTGGATCCATCTGTGAACCAGATTGATTCATTCTCTCTTTTTTGGTTCTGGCTAACTGAACTCTCCTTTCCAGGTATTACTACCCGGTAGTGTTTGTGAAAGTTGGGGATACCCTTTGTTCTGTCTGATGACATACTTAGCGTATGGTTCGCACTTGAATATTTTTTTGTAGGGCATGTTGATCTAGGTGATTCCATTCCATACCCATTTGTTTTTAGCCTGTAGGCTGCTGACAGGGCCTCCGCCTCCACCACCAAATGAAGTGGAGGCAAACCTAGCAGTGCTTCCATTGCTGCAGTGGGCGTTGTTTGCATCGAAGGGCGACGAAGTATATTAAGGTTTGGAAAGCACCGATTCAAAGGTAAACAATCCTATGCAAATTTACAATCCACAAAACGTAAATATCATATGTCCTAACAAAATCATGATAAACAAGAAAATGGTTTTAATCTTTTTGACGACTATAAAAAGGTGGTACCCTAAAATATTTTGGAAGACTAAAATAATGAGATTATTTTTAACAATTGAAAAAAAACTCATGAAAATTTCCTGGACACCCTTATAGCTTCAGCCCTCTTGAACCTGACCATCTACTGCTTAGCAATTGCTGGAAATAAGTTCAATCTCAAATTACATTTTGTGACTCACCTTCAATCCTTAAAATTTTTTATGCTAATAGTTGGGAGTTTAGAAAAAATTTGAAACAATTCCTATAGTGATGGTTTTTTATTTTCATCTCTCTTCAGTATCTAGCCGTATTAATAGACTCAACATGTGATTTCTCTTGCCACTCTCCTGACGTGGGGGTTCTTGAATATTTCTTTGGCTAAAAATATTACTTTGGAAGGGTAGTTCATTTATTAACCCAAATACTTTAACTTATACTTCTATCAAAAATTGACTATCGAAATGCTTGAGGGCAACCTGTGTTGTGTTTTTTAATCTTTATTGGTTTCAGGGGAAAAGATTTGTATTTCAATTTTTGAAGATAACCAAGATAACCAAAAAAAAAATACTTTATCATTTTAAACAATAAAAATGCTTATGTTTCTGTTTTGCTTTAACGCCAAGATTAATAACCATTTGTATTTGTAGTAACATCTAATATATGGTAGCCAAAAAGGTGGAAGTTCATTATATTCATTATCAATTGACAGTTGACAGTTGCAGGTATACCAATGACCAATGACGTTTGTCCATCAACTTTTGATAAGTAACCAAAGAGGTAGGGTTGTGCCACTGGAACCCCGTATGTATTAATATGGTATGCTAAGGATGACCACTTTGCAACTTTCCATATTTATATTGTTTTTGTCTCAACCTGAAATATGCATTTTGTGCTAGCTTTCTAAGAATTATATCTATGTTATTGCCCAAAGTTTTAATTCTTCCTTCTTTCCTCTCTTTTGAGATAATGTGTAAAGATGAAACGAGGTACCTTTAATCCTATATCCAATTTATTAACTAAAATCAAGGCTAGAAGCCCAGTGAAGACCCACGATGTGGGTGTGGTGTCTTGGCGGACAGTCGTGATGCGTGTTGCACAGATCAGCAAAGGGAGTGTGCACAAGATGCAGGGCTACGCCCCAGCACATCAGCCAACCCCCAGGACCGCCTTTGTGGACTTCCGCGCAGCAGGATAACATAAAACCGAACAAGAAGTGAAAGGCTCAAATTTTTCAGTGAATGCACCGCATGGAGAAAGTTGGAACCAATTCCATAGAGGGCGCTCACGTAAAGGTTGGAAGATAGCTGTATTGAACGGATTTGTTGAAGTATCCGACCTCTTTGATTTGTTGCGATCCTGATGGAAGTTAGGTTTGAAGTCGCTATATTCGCGGGGTAAACCTTCAAAAATATTGTTGTAGTGGTAATAAAATAATAAAATAAATAATATTTTTTACAGACAATATGAATATAAATTGTTAATTCATACAGAAATTTTATTCATGAAATTTGAAAATGTAGGAGAGTCCATGACATGTAATAATAATCCATAGAAAATAGTCCAGAACATAGAGAAAGGTTATAATAGAATAGAAAAATTATATTACAGTTTACCAACCATTTATTATATATTTTACCTTTCTACTTTAGAGATGGCGCTAAATGAATAAATTACCATCCGTCCATATATGTATATTACATATATGCATCCGTCCACATAGGCACGAAATAGGCGACCGCCTAGGGCACTAGAGTTTTGGAAACACCGTTCAACCAAGGTGGTTTCTTTTTTTAGTAAAAAGTGTAAGAACTGAAACTAAATAACTAAGATAAAGCTCCTGTCCTTTTGAAAAGGTCCGTAAATCGACAATTGTGTAGAGGGAGACGAATTTAAAAAATTCTAAGACTCATATATTTTAATTTTAAAGTGAAAATTGTAGCATTGGTGGAACATACTGGTCCTTGGTTATCTTCAAAAATTGAAATGCAAATCTTGTCCCCTGAAACCAAGAAAGATTAAAAAACACAACAACGGTTGCTCTAACGCGTTTCGATAGCCAAGCTATCATCTTCAGAGAGATATTAACGTTAGTATTTCTCTGAAGATGATAGCTTGGCTATTGAAATGTTGTGTTTTTTAATCTTTCTTGGTTTCAGGGGATAATATATGTATTTTAATTTTTAAAATTGTAGCAAAGGAAACTCAACATTACAACATTTATAATTTTTTTGACATTCGTAGTTTTCATTTCATATTTTTAATTCCTTATTTAAATTTCGACTTAAAATCGAATTTCTAAAGGTACGTTTACACCAAACATTTTATTCCGTGCATTTCTCTCTTGTGAGATAAAAAAATATAGAACATCTTGTCGAGTAATTTATCTCAGCTGTGTAAATAAGTCTCGGATAGCTTGCTTCTCTTCCGATAGTAAATAGTATACACTTAATATATTTTTTCTCAGAGAGAAATTGTACGGAATAAAGTGTCTAATGTAAACGTATCGTCGTTGATTGCAATCAACGGTACCGTTAAGAAGATCGACATTTTAAGATGAAAATCAAAATGTATCCTCAAAAATTCAGATTTAAAAGAAGAATTTTTTAAGCTTTAATATTTCAAATTTAAGCTGAGAATTTCGAGAAAAAGGTTAAAATCTTGCGTAGATAAAGTCGAAGTTTTAAAATAAGTGTTTCAAGATAATCGAATTTGAAAAAAGGGAAGATATTGAAAATGTGATATTCAAATTTAAAATTGAATTTAGCGCGCTATCAGCGTGACAGCTGACATGAATGCAGATGTCTGCTCTGCCATCCGGACAGAGAAAACATGGCGTCTTAAGTTTCTGTGGTTTTTGCATATATGTAATACTTCTATATGGCGTGTTTTGTACCTTCGATTGTGTTCAAAAGGCGCGATGGATGTATATGTTTGTCTTTTTGGAGGACAGAATTTATTAACCAATCCCGCTTCTCGACAGTTATCTTTGTTGTCATTCACTTATTAGTGTTCCCGCCCATCTTGTCATGTGTTCCCGCTATAAATGAATGAATGCTTGTCCTCCAAAGAGTACGACATATACTTTCATCTCACCTTTTTGACAACGCATTTTGTAGTGGCGATTATACACAACACGCCATATAGAAGTATTACATATATGGGTTTTTGGTTGTAAAAAAAGTTCCGAAGAATAAAATGCTTAAAAGTGAATAAAATATCAATATCTGAAAAAAAAGTCCAGATTTTGAGAGAAAGTCGCAATTTTGTCAGAATTTTTGAACTTCTTTAATAAAGTCAAAATTTGCACGAATGGGTTTTATAGCTCGTCCTAAATTTTAAAAATTCGCAATTTCTTTAAAAAGATCGAAATTTTCAGGAAAAGGCGAACTTTTCAAACAGTCAGTTATACAAAAATTCGAAGTTTCGAGAAACAGTAGAAATTTTTTAAAAAATCAGAATTTTTAAATACTGTCAAAATTTTGAAAAAAGTTCATATTCTGAACAGTCAACTTCGAGAAAAAGTCTCTTGGGGATAAAAGGTCAAAATTCTCAAAATAAAGAAAGAAATTCTGAAAAAAGATCAAAGATTTCAACAAAGTCGAAAGTTTGAAAAAATTTATTTTTTCAATAAAGCCAAAATAATCTAAGAAAGTTGAATTTTTTAAATAAAAATTAAATTTAGGTAAAAGTCGACATTTCCAGAAAAGCTCGAAATTTGCAAACAAACTAAAAATTCGGTGAAATAGTAAACATTTTGAACAGTCAAATATTTCAAGTAGAAATTTTCTAAAAAGGTCAATGTTTTCGAAAAAAAAATGCTTCAAAAAACTGAAAAGGAGTCGTCAATGTCAACATTTTCAACCAATTTTAAATTTACAAAAAATCCAAAATTTTCAATAAAGATTAAATAAAATAATATATTATATTTCAAAAAAGTCGAACATTTATACAATTCAAAATTTTGAAAAAGGTCGAAATTATTTTAAATATGTTGAAATTCTTAAAATATATTATTTTCAGCAAAATCTAAATTTTGGGAAAAAGTCAAAATCTTAATAAAATATTAAAAAAAAATATTTTTTTAAAAAGGGCCAAAACGACTTTGGATAAACCCAACATTTCAAAAAAGTTGAAATTTTCATCAAAAGACGAATTTTTTAAATAAAAATCAAATTCATGTAAAAGTCGAAACTTCCGAGATATGGCTAAATATTTTTACATAGCAAGACATTTAAAAAAAATGCAAAGTTATCAAAAAAGGTGTTTCAAAAAATAAAATTTACAAAAAATGTTTCGAAAAAATATCGACTTTTTGTGTCATCATTTTGAATTTACAAATGTTTCCCAAAAAGACCAAGGTTTGAAACTAAGTTGAAATTTAGCAAAAAGTTTGGATTTTGAAAGAAGGGCGAATTGTGAAAAAGTTGAAATTTTCAAAATAATTCAATATTTGAAGTTGGAAATTTTCAAAATATCTAAATATTCGAAATGTTCAAAAAAGGTCAAAATTTTCAGCAAAAGTCGAAAATCAAGAAATTCTTTTTTCCAAAACTTCCAAATTCTAAAAAAAGTCAAAATCATGAAAACAAAGATCAATAATTTTAGGTTAATGTTCTTAAAAGTCGACATTTTCCAAAAATTCAAATTTAAAAAAAACTGGAATTTTAAAGTCAGGTTTATCAAAAGGGCAAAATTTCGAATCATAATTAAAATTATTTTCAATAAAAAGAGAAATTTTGAAAAAACCGGTTAAAATTTTTAAAAGTAAATCGAAAATTTGCAGAGATTTGAGAATTTGAGTACTTAGGTAGTTTGAGAGACAAGTCAAAATATTCAAACACTGTCTTAGCATTTTCAAAGGGGGTTGCAATTTAAAAAAGTTCCAAAGAGGAAATGTTTAAAAGAAAAAAATTTTCAGAAAAGTCAAGGTCATAACTTTCAAAATCAAATCAAATTTTGAGAAAAAAGTAGCATTTAGGGAGTGGAAATTCTTAAGATAAATGAAAATTTTGAGAAAAGGTCGAATTTTGGATAATTTAAAACGTCGACATTTTCAGGAAGAAAGTACGAAATTTTCAAAAAAAAAATAACGGAAATTTATAAAATGTCCAAATTTTAAATAAAACCCGAATTCTTGAAATGTCGAAATAAGTCAAAAAAAATGTTTCACGAAATTTTGAAAATATGTAGTCATAATTTTTAAGAACGTTGAAAAATCTAAATATTAAAATATGTGGTGTTAAGTAAGTTCGCGGGAGGGGTGGTTTATGTCTCCAAAGCTCCCTTGGGTGCGCCACTGTTTGATTCATATTCTTAAATTCTTCATCCTACCAATACCAATAATGTCCAGATATTATTGATTACAGGCCCGTAACCAGGATCTTTTTTCGGAGCTGCGATCCTTCTGCTAGTACTACCTAGTCTTTGTTTGCGTTTAGGTTAGAGCTAAGAAGCCACGGTCCAATACTACTTTACTATTAATATTATTATTGTATAAAAGTATACTAAAATATAAAAAAATACACTAAAACATTTCTAGAGTCTAACTCTTCTAACATTCTGACAAAGTAATTTAACAACGATGTTGCCTATTTATTTTAATTTAATTTCTAAATAAAAACAGATGTGTGGGTAAGATGATAGAATTACTCGAAAGACATTCCTTTTCTAAAATTTATCTTTAAACTGTCTTCTATAACTAACCTGCTCTTTTGTATGAAAAATGCCCCTAGAAAGTGCTCTATTTAAAGACATGGTTTGAAATCAGCTAGAGAAACATCTTTTTTTAAATTTTTTTCAAATTGCGATTAAATTCATAATTTTAACTTTTATCTTAAATTTAAAGTTTGCACCCGAACATTTAGAATTTGGATATTCTTTCTAAATTCTGGAAGACTAGATGTTTTTCCAACTCTTTTTCTAACTGGCAACAACTTTAATTCCTACGTTTGTTCTTTTGGGCAATTTTGGGAATTATTGTTGATATCTAAATTTGCAATGTCGAAATGCATTTGATTTTTCCGAATTTCAAAAAAAGGTTTTTTGCTATAAAGTTATTTATCGTTTTTTTTTCAAGTTTTACCTTTAATCTCAAAATTTCGACCTTTTTCAGAAATTTTCAATTTGAATTAGATTTTTTGTTAACATTTTTCTCAAAATTCAAAGTTTAAAATCTTGGTATTTACTTCAAACCCAAAAATATTTTTTTAAACTTCGATGCTTTCTAGAAATCTGGAACTTTCGCCAAAAATTTTGTGAAAAATGTTAGATATCGAAATTATGGAGTTTTTTGAATTTGGAATTTTAATTCAAAATGTCTAGAAAAGTCTACATTTAGAGTGGACAAATTCGTTCTAGAAAATGTTTAATTATAACCGTGTTTATACTTAAAAATAGCCAGAATTCATTAATAAACATTTCCGAAAATATTAAGTTTTTTAGAAATTTTGAATTTCGGAACAAAAAGTAGGATATGTTAATTCTTATCAAAATTCGAACTCGACATTTTTAGTTTTTTAAATTCGAAATTTTAGAAATAAGTTGACATTTACAATTACATTTTAAATCCGAAGAAAAAAGAAGATATAATTTTTGAAAAAAAAAAGGTTTGAAGTCAAAATTTTCTAAAAAAATTTCTAATTTTCAAAGGATAAAACTATTAACAAAAGTTAATTAACACTCAACGCTTTGTCTTGAAACAAAATTTAAAAAATAAACTTTGATATTTCCTGAACTTTTAGTGTTTTCTCAAAATGGCCAGGGGATTTTTTTAAAATTAAATGTCTAGAAAGAAAGTCAGAATATTTTGAAGAAGTCTGAATTTTGAACCAGTGCTAATGTAAAAATTTTGAAAAATAAACTAATGTCATTAAGTTCATTTTTTTTTAATTTCAACTTTAATCTTGATATTTTTAAACTCGTCGTGAAAAGTTGTAAATATTTTATAAATCTTCTAAAAAGATGAATTCAAAGTTGAAATATCGTAATTAAAATTAAAAAATTTCTTAATTAAAGTTAAAATTTGATAACTAAGATAAAAATTTCAATATTTTTTTGGAAGTTTTCACTTGGAACTCGAATTTTGGAGAAAAAAATCGAATTTTCGAAATCGTAATCAAAATATAAACTACATAACAAAAAATTTCGAAATTTTTTATTATGAAGTTAAAACTTTTTAAATAAGTTAAAAATTTCGAACTAAGCTGATGGATTAAAGCTATTAAAAATCCTGAATTTTCCAACTTAAAAATGCTCAAGTTTTGTGCCAAACTCGAAATTTATAAAAGAATCGACATTTTAGATATTTTTTTTTAAAGTTCAGTCGCCCTGTTAGAAAAATTATAAAAGGAATTTATACAAAAAACTTATTCAAAAAAGTCTTCTTACAATAATGGCTTATAAGAGATTTTGTTATTGAGTAAAGGGCTTAATATTCAAAATTTTATTTAAATACCGAATTTAAAATTTAAACTTTTAAATTTCAAAACTGTAAAACTAATATCACAAAATCTAAGTTTTTCTCAAAATTTGGTGGTAAATCTCGAAAAATCGCTTGTATAAATTTCCAGTTCTTCTCAAAATTTGAATTTTTTTTTTCAAAATAGGTGTTTAAGCTTGAATAACTTGCGAAATTCAACACTATTTTAATAAAATTGAAAACGTAAGATTGAAATTTCAAATAAAAAAAAGAAATTTCAAGAAAAGTTTAAATTTTTCTAGAAACGAAATCTCAGATTTAAAGGTCAACATTTTGGAAAAAATTTGAATGAGTTTAAGGTAAAAATGTTAAGATTTAGGGTGAAAATTCGAGAATGAACTCGAAATCTTAAGAACTTCTTCATTTGAAAATGTTATACCCTTCTGAATATCCTAAGTATAACATTAAATCTATTTTTTTTAATTTCGACAGATTTTAAAATGTTATGTTTTGTAAATTGTGTAGTTTTGGCTTGTTAATGCCTTTTTTTAAGAGTATTTTACCTTTTTGGTGCCTTCTTTAGTTTCTTGTTTTTGCCTAATATAACATTTTGCTCACCTTTTTACCTTGCCTTGATTGTGCTTAAAATCCGGTCTCTAACAATAAGAAATGGCACCAAATTTGAAAAAAAAAAACATCTTCGGATTTCAGTACGAAAACAAAATGTTCCATTAAAAATGGTTTTTAAGAAGGTCGCACATCTGGAAAGTTCAGTTCTATCTAGTGTGAAGCCAAAAAATTTCCGGGGGTGGGGGGCTGTAGCCCCCTAGCCACCCCCCCCTGGTTACGGGCCTGATTGATTAAATATAAATTGGCGGAATTTTCAAAACTTCAGGGCGCTGTGTGTACGGGTATGTATGTACTACGAGCACGAAATATTTCCAACTTACTTTTCTGTTTCCTGCAATCCTGATAAAAGTATACGCAATAATTCCAACGATTTAGTGTCGTGAAAGTCATCTTGGTTTAAACTAAAACTACCTAACAAAACAGGATTAACGTGAAACCAAAACTAGTATAAAACTGTTTATCTAATAAATATTAAATCAAATTACTAATTAATCCAAATTTTCCAAAGTTTTAAATAACTCTGATATTATGGTATCTTACTTACTTGAGTGTTTTTATAAATTTAACAAAGAAGTCGAAATAAATGCATACAAAATTTAAAAAAGTCTTATATCATAACTTCTAAAATTTAAAATATTCAATAAAGCCGTTGAGGTATTTATTATCTATCTAAATATTTATGCAAATGAAGAACACCTTGTATCAGGACACTAGAAGACTTCAAAGGTATACTGATTTAAATACAGGCATGTATATTATGAACATGAACAATAATGGATTTTACCAATGAAAATAGGAAATCAAGAAAAATTAAAAATTATGTTTGATAATAAAGGAATAATTATAATTTATTTGCTTATTATTCAAAGCTAAACTGAGCGAAATCATATTAATAGAACATACTGAATTTGAATAACCTGTGGTTGAGTAATTGTAATTGTTCTAATTCTTATCATTTGTAAGCTACACAAAACGTCCTTATCAAATGATAAAATTGACAAATGTGTATAATCCAACGAGCGTTTTCTACACATTTGTCGTTCTTGAAATTCTAAAACTAAAGGACGATACTTTGCCTCACTTCTGCAATCCTGTTACCTTATATAAAAATTTTCTGGAAAAAGCTAGAAAACAGAATTCTGGTTTTGAGAAAACAGCACAAACATTAAATAAGATAACTAATAAATTCTTTTTTGAGTGCCCGAGTACTGTGGCAATAATAAAACTTATGTGAATGCAGAAATATATCACATATTATGGATGAGAAAAAGATGGAGATATTGGGCAGTGTAAGCGGAAGAAGGATGGGGAATTGGATCAGTGAAGCAACTTCTACGAGGGGAACGATGTAATTACAATAACACAGAACCGTATTAGGAAATTTTCTTAATTTTAACAAATGTTTAGAGACTACATTTTTTATTGTATTTCATTTTTAATATAACTTTTTAACATATTGAAGGTGTTGATGACGTGAAGGCCTACGAAGAAATTTCTCTAACTTTGCTGCGACAATCAGGAAGCTTCCTTTTTTTTTCATTACACCCTCAATTAAAATCTTAAAAATTATGAAATAAGCAAAAATGTTGTTAAAATATCTTTTAAAAAGGCTAACTTACGCTTCTTTGAAAAAAATAACATAAATAATGTTTTTTTTGCGACGACGACGATGACATATGACATGCGACATATCAAATTATTCAGACAATTTTGTCAAATTTGAAAAAGAGAATTAAATATAGTGTCTACAAGAAAAAACAAAATGGGCACAAATTCTTGAAAATTACAGAACATGAAAAATAATTAACTATGCCACTGAAAACTCTTTGAAAAACCAAATAAAAATGATTCAAGAATTTTTTTAATCGGACTACAAATAAAGAAGTTGTGCCGGATTTTAGAAAATGACGTTTTTCACTTTTTTCTTGATAAAATCTAAACAAGTCGGTATTGAATTTTTTCTCAATGTCTTGTGATGAGCATAAAGTTCCGCACTACTTTGCCCATTTAACCCATTTTCTATTTCCACTATAATAACGAAGATACCCATGTTATCCCACGTCCACTGGGACATCCTGTTTACAATAAATAGAAAAAAAAAGGCACTCTGGGGACTGCTGACAGAAATGAAAACTGTAAACTAGGAAATAGGAGTGGTTTTTCTTTAATTTTCAAATTAATTGGGTTACCAAAAATTTTAATTGAATAATTTGTATATTAAAATTATCATCATAATACCTGTTGTGTCAAGTATTATATGTAGTACTCAGTACTCGCTGTTGTAATGCATAGTGATTCTGCAATTAAAATAAAAATCAACATTGATGAACTTTGTTTACCTTGTTTAGATGGAGGTTCACTGGAGGTTAGGTTAGTTTGATTTAATTTTTGCTTATAGACTGCTTCAGTTATGCGTGTTTCTTTTCTATATACATAATTTTTCCAATTTTTATCACAAGTTCATGATATTTGATAGTTATCCGTCTTTGTTTATATTAATTATTGACAGCCTAAGCAAATGTCAGTAGTCCAGAGTGTTAACTATCAATTAGTTGCAACGTTGCCTAAGTAGAGTTGGTGTGCTGTAACTGTAAACTGCAGCTAAACGAAGTTAAATATGTAAGTGTTTTGAGAAACTCAATGCGGTCCTGATTTTAATGTCAGACTATGATTTAGATCCATAATAATTGGCCTTCTATTACTCATTCCTTAGCAATGAATATTGATGAAATAAACATTTAAATTCAGGGACATCTTCCTGAGCACAGCTTCGAAGTTAAAATATACAAATTACAACATAAAGCACGTACGTCATATATGTATTGTAAATTTTCTGTAGAACGTCAATACTCTTCCCGGTTAAAACTTGCTCTAGACTAGCGCTACAAACTGCTACCGCTACTTCTCTTCTGTTTTCCTGGTAAATGTGCTCGAAATTCAGCAACCATGTGTAACCATAAATGTTACGTCATATGTGGAACCCATAAAATATAACTTTCATATGTGATCATCTTTCATCTTTCTTGCTATATGCCACATAACGGTAGAGTGAACCCCCAAAGGCAAGGTTTAAATAAGCAGAAACAGGAATAAAAGAATCAAAATAAAAATGTGGAAATTGTTTAATGAAGCCACTTAAAATTTCAACTTCTTGGTCGCTTTAAAGTTATGAAAATAAAGTAAGAAATTAAAACACAAGAATATTTCCTTTTTAATTAAGATATTTAATTCGCTGCCAGCGGTTTGTTATGCGCAGAAGTATTGATTTAGTTTTCTATGTCTAAATGTCTATGTAAAAGATTCTCCCACCATTGCCTCCTCGATTTGTTGATATCCTGGTCTAGGAACGAAACCATTTGCCAGACAATAAAAAAAATACACTCACATTAGTTGGAAGGGGGAAAGAGATGGGAAAACGAGAAAATTGGAGATGGAGCTTGGAGAAAGTTTCAAATGTGACTGCTACGTGAATGAAATCCGTCCTTCTTTATTTAACACATCAACACCTTTTAATAAATGTCGGTATTTTTTCTCCTTTTCATTAACCGTCATCAGTGGCGGATTATCCATAAGGTAAATTAGGCAAGTTGCTTAGGGCGCGAACCTTTGCGGGCGCGCGTCCAAAAGTACACCACCCTTTATTTTAGACATCGAAAATAATTTGTGACGCATCATAATTGCAAAGGTGTCAATATTTAATCCGCCATTGACCATAGTCAATATGCTTTTATGGTATTCTGTGTTTTGTTTTTAAAAATTCTAAGGTTTTGAAGTTAAAATTTAAGAGATATCACGAGTTTCACTTAATATTACTACAACTACACCGGCACAGCACCCTGTCACAGCTGTCACACACACACACACACACATCAGATATAATGGCAGTTGTCAAATTTTTTGAGGGTAGTGCGGAGTGTGAGGAGACGAAGGAGTGTCGAAATAAATTTTATTTTTAGTCGCCAAAATTAGTCAGGGCACGTCTTTTTTAGTTGTAGAAAATAAATGCAACGGAACAAAAGGATTCAATGGAACTATTGTGGCGAGAGGATCTTTTTTTTTTTTGACCGTCAAAATTTTTGCCTCTAATTATATGTAAGTAGGATCGATGTATTACGGCGCCCTGTTTTTTTTTGATCATCAAACATTTTGAGGTACGTCCATTTTATCCTAGGAAAGGGCCAAATCGCTATTTCTCTCTTATCCTACTAAAGGCTTCTAATGCACAGACCAATAGGTTTGAACCATATATGTAATACTTCTATATGGCGTGTTTTGTCTCTTTGTGTCAAAAAGGCGCAATGGATATGTTTGTCTTTTTCGAGGACAGAATTTATTAACCAAACCCGTTTCTCGTCAGTTATCATTGTTGTCATTCATTTATTAGTGTTCCCGCCCATCTTGTCATCTGTTACCGCTATAAATGAATGAATGCTTGTCCTCGAAATAGTACGACATATACTTTCATCTTATCTTTTTGACAAAGCATTTTGTAGTGGCAATTATACACAACACGCCATATAGAAAGTATTACATATATGGTTTGAACATTTATTAGATTCGAAGTTTGGAAACCAAATACAGGTTTCGATTTTGTTAGATCTCGTCAGTTTGGCATATCCAACTCGAATGCTAACAAATGTTCCGACAAGTAAGTACTACTGTGCATTAGAATCCTTGTCTTCTGGGAAATTTCCTAGAGAGCAACCGCTTCGCTAGGTGGCAGTGTTTCAACTGTTGGTAGTTCAGCTACCTATGATTCACTATACATGTCTGGAGGGCTGCATGAATTTGTAGTCTAGATTGCATTCTACTTGCATACCTTATAAAGGCGTTGAACTCTTTTTCTACTGAACAGATAGATGAAGATATTTTTTTTTTAAATTCGTTGATTAAAATAAAAACTTGAATATTTGAATTTACAGTTGGAATTTCCTTATTAAAATGAAAATTTCGAGGCCATTAAGGATTTTGAAAATATTTCCGTCAGTTCGGGTGTTTTTGTGTTTGTTCAGAAATTATGACTTTTTCTAAAATTTGTACCTTGGCTCAAAATCTAGTTTTTTTTCACAATTTTGCATTTGGACCTACCTATTAAAACTCGAATTCCTTTATTTCGATTTTTGTCGCAATTAATGTTATATACTCTTTTTTTTTTTCAAAATTCCAAGTATAGATTTTTCATATTTCAAAAAAATCAGTCTAAAATCTTAAATTCGTAATTTTAAATTTAATGTATTCATTCTAAAGTCGATATTTTACGAAAAAAATGTATACTTTGTTAGAAAAAAATCATTCTCGAGGAAATCTTCATCATTTCTAGAACACGGATTTTATCTAAACAGTCTTTATACCATTTTCGAAACCAAATTCGAAATTTTGGGAACAACTGAAAATATGTTTTTTAATATTCGACCTTTTTATTTCGATGAGGCCCAAAATTTTGCAAAAAATCATTAAATTTCAGACATGAAGGAAGAATCTGAAATTAATAAAGTAGGATTCGCGAGAAAGAGTCAAGATCCAAACTTCAAGATGCAAACTTCTTAAGTGAGTTAAATTAATTTGTTCATATACATATATTTTGTTTTTTACACTTTTGTCATTGAAATTTTGTCATTATACTTTTTTATATTTTCGAAATTTATGAAATATGTATTTTTCTTATGAAACTTTTTACAAATTTCAAATTCTTTTTCTACTTTATTTCCAAGATTTCAATCTCTATATTTCCAACTTTGGTTTCAAAATTTTGATATGGGTTTCGAAATTTCGGGTTACAACTTTAAACTTATCTCGATTAATATGATCACGAAAGTAAAATATAGGGAAAAATTTGATATTTGAGTTTGAAACTTAAAAATGATTGCAGAAAAAACTGGAAATTTTGAAAAAACGTCCTTCTCAAGGAATACTTAGTTCATTTGAGAATTTTTATCTTTAAATTAAGTGAATATTGTTTTTTTTAATTTACAATTTAGATTCGAAGAAAGAATTTTTTTAAAAGAATCAATGGCCATTCGAATTTCGAAATTTTCATTTTGTTCTTGAATGTAATCTTAAAAGTTCGAAATATCGAGAAAAAGAAAAAACAATCGAAATTTTCAATTTAAAATCGAAATAAATAAGAAATAAGAAAAAATTGAAATTATAACCTACACGTGAATTTAAAGGAAAATATACCTTAAATAAATTCAGTCTAAACTTTTTTTCTCAAAATTTAGATGAAAAATTCTCAAATGCTAAATTCCACAAAATTTTTACAAACGTTGAGTTTTTTCTCTGAAATTTTGACTTTTGCTAAACTTTCCAGATTAAATTTGAAATTAATATTTTTCTCCTTCCTAATTTCGCCATATTATCGTAATGTTGTGATTTTAAAGAATTTGAAAGCTACGTCATTTTAGAGTTTGCACAATAAGGGCACAATAGGTGCATCCAATGACTTAATTTGGGGATGGCAGGTGGCAGAATTTAGGGTAAAAAGAGAAAATTAGCAATTACTTTGTGGTGCAAATGGTCTAAAGAATTAAAGAACTCAAAAAACCAATAATTTAATGCTAATTTTGTTAAATTTCTCGGAGGGAGGATCCGGGCCCTTCCTTCTTCCATGTAAGCATTCCATACTACCAAGGCTCCCGGTACACTTCGCCAACCCAGTTGAAAAGCTGAAATTGCGCTACTGGGAGCACGGTGAGTCTGATACGTTTCTTTTGATCTTGCCAGAGACTAGATCTGCCTTATAATTTTTCCTTTTGTTTTTTTCATCCTTATTCATTCGACTTGAATTACACTAAATTTATTTTAGCTTACTAAGCCTAGTTAGTAAAATATTTAAATATTTTATATTTTATAAACAAAGAACAAAGCTCGTATAGTATAGGTAAGCTTGCATATCAACATGTAACATGTTAAATTATTCCGCGCCTATGAGATATGTCTCAAGGCTTGTCGCAATACATAAAACTCGATATTTATTATTGGTATCGGTTTCTGTCATAATATTAATCATTTCATATAAAGACGATTCCAGTGTTATTGTAAATGAATTTTCTTTTAAGCGCATTGCTAGTGAAACAATAATTGCCACTATCTACCTCACTGATGATAGTTGCATCGGATATTCACCCCTGTAGCGGCAAAAATTCTGGGGTTAGCCTTAGAGCACCTCCTATAGCATCATAGTTGCCTGGTAACAAATGCGGGATAGTGACGTTGCAGTGGCACGAATGATAGACGGCTGACAGGTGTCCCTCACCGTCGTGTCTGCTTTGGTCACTCTCGAATTCCTTAATAGCCGGTCACTTGGACGGAAGAAGCGCTCGGAGGCTGCGTGAAGAAGTCGAGGGAAGCAAATGCGCGGCACTGGCGCACCATCTTCCCCATTTCTATCAGGAACACATGAGATTGAGAAGAGTTTGAAAACAATTTGTTGTCAGGACTGTTCTAATCACGTTTGCTTTGCTTGGCGACACCTAGCGGAGAGAAGCAGCGATACATAGAATGAACAAGTAGAATACTGCACGTTTATTTTGCATATTTATGCAAAATCAGCAAAATAAGGATGTAAAGGAGAAAGAAGTTCATACTTTCATACCATCACCTTCCAGTGAATTCTACAGCTCATTGTCATCTTCCTACAAACTTACAATAATATGAGCACTAATGAGCAGTAGGCATACCCGCATAAGATCTCACAGCATTCATTATTATTTTTATTTCGGTAATCATTTGACCAGGGTCGGCCTTAGCCATTGCGTGCCTCAGGGGGGGGGGGAGGTTAGATCTTTGCGAGGCCCTTGTTTTTGTGGAATTAGTCTTAACATAGGCAGTAGCTAGAATAGGGCAGGGCCGCTAGCCCACCACTCCCTGGCTTATGCAGTTAAACTAAAATGTATATTCAACTGAGAAGACTTTTTCTAAAAAAATTCCATTCGGCAAAATTCGTCCTTCTTTAAGCTATTGACATTTTCTCGAAATTTCGATTTATTTCTCAAAATTCGTCTTTTTTCATAAATTTCTTAAGAAACTTCAGTGTTATTCCCAAAACTCGATTTCTTTATCAGAATCCGACTTTTGTCAAAATTTCGAATTTTTATCTCAACATTCATCGTTTTATTTTTCGAAATTCTACCATTTCTCAAAATTCAATTCTTTCCGGAAACTTTTTTCTTTAAATTTAACTTTTTCCTCAAAATTTGATCGATTTTTTGACAAAAATATTTATCTGGAAATATTTATAATGACTCTTTTAGAAATTTTGTAAAAAGACAAAAATTTCGAGAAAATTTGCCCTGGAATGGTTTATAACTGAAATACAACTTGTTTCTCAAAATTTGGACGTTTATCTTAATATTGAACATTTTCTGACTTCGGGTGGGGCAGATCAGGGCGTATGTCTGCCTCTGATTCAAGCGGTTCGTCCTTTTTCCAAAATTTCGACAAAATTTGACTCTCTCTGAAGAATTTCTAGTGTTTACTAAATTTCGACTCTTTTCTTAAAATTTCGATTTTTTTCTTGTTTCTCAAAGAAAATAAAATCGATATTTTCAGAAAAAAACGAATTTAAAAAATTTGAAACTTGGATATTTTAGTTAAAATCAGTCTTTTTTCGCAAATTTTTAATTTATCCTAAAACCTCATCCTATATGTTCCCAGAAATCTGAATATTTTTCCTAGAAATTCGTATCCTTCTTAAAATTTTGACTATTTTTCAAGATTTGATTTTTCCATAAACGGTTATTCTCAGAATTTTTCTTGAAGTTTGAATAAATTTCGATCTTTGATGCTTCATTTGGTAGTTTTTCTAGAAATGTCGACTATTTTTAAGAGATTTCGTTTTTTTTTAATTTGTTTATTTTTATTAACATCAGGTTTTTCTGAAGATTTTGATCTTTTAGAATTTGATTTTTCAGAAATTTTGACAGGTTTCTTAAAATTTGCCCTTTTCTTGATATTTTTATATCAAAACTCGATATTCAACTTTGCTAAAATTTTTGAATTTTTGTCTTAAAATTAGTTTAAATTCGTCTTTTTTAAAAGTTCGATTTTATTCTCAAAAATTCTACTTTTTGGATTCTTGTTTTGGAAATCATTTTTCCCATCAAAATTCTGTCACTATTCTGAATAGTTGTCTTTTTTAAAATTTTGACTTTTTTAAATTTAGGTCCAGAATTTTCAACTTCTAATTTCGCCTTATTTTCGAAATTTTGACTTATTTCAAAATACGATGTTTTAGTTTCTGTAACTTTATGGATTTTTTTTTTAAATCTGAATATTTTTCCTGGAAATTCGTATCTTTCTTAAAATTTTGACTATTTTTCAAGATTCGATTTTTTCATAAACACCTATTCCCAAAATTGTACTTTTTTTGGAAGTTTGAATATATTTCGATCTTTGATGCTTCATTTGGTAGTTTTTCTAAAAATGTCGACCGTTTTTAGAAGATTTCGGTTTTTTAATTCCTTTATTTTTATTAACATCAGATTTTTCTGAATATTTTGATCTTTTAGAATTTGATTTTTCAGAAATTTTGACAGATTTCTTAAAATTTGCCCTTTTCTCGATATTTTTATATCAAGATTCGATATTCAATTTTGCTAAAAATTTTGAATTTTTCTCTTAAAATTATTTAAATTCGTCTTTTATGAAAATTGGACTTTATTTTCAAAAATTCTACTTTTTGGACTCTTGTTTCGGAAATCATTTTTTCTTTCAAAATTCTGCCACTTTTCTGAATATTTGTCTTTTTTTTTAAATTTTGACTTTTAAATTTGGCTGCAGAATTTTCAACTTTATATTTCGCCTTATTTTCGAAATTTTGACTTTTATTGCAAAATACGATGTTTTAGTTTCTGGAACTTTCTGGACTTTTTCCTCGTAATGGGCCTTTCCTTTAAATTTCAGTTTTCTCGAAATTCGCCTGTTGCCTCTAAATTAGATCGGCATATTATCGAAAATATAAATGTTGAGAAAAATATTTTTGTCTAATTTCGAGAAAAAGATTTCTTGTACATTCAATTTTTTTATTGAAATTTAAATATTGTCACAATTAGAATAAAAAAAGTAAAAATTTCGAGAAAAGTTTCTTTGGAAATTGCGACTTTTTTTACAATATCTGACCTTTGGAAATATTTTGGCATTTTTACAATTTTTAACATTTTTCGAGTTCTTCCGAAAGGTTGGGTTTTCATTCGATTTTGGTTTTCTAAAAAAATCCTTTCCCAAAATAGGTTTTTTTTCTAAAAATTTGTCGCTTTCACAATTACGACTTTATTCTACTTCTTCCTCCCAAAATTGAAACTTCATTCGTTTTAATATTCGATTTTATCTGAATTTTTTTAAACTTAAATTACCGAAAATTTCATGGTTTTCAAACTTTGTCTTATTCTGGAAATTTTGACTCGTACTTCAAATAGGGATATTTTATGCTTCTGGTAATCTCCACTTACAGTAAAAAGTTTTTCTTAAAGTTCCAACTTTTTCTGAAAATTACATCTTTTTTTTCACAAAACTCCACCTTTAAAAATATATTTTTTTCGAATTTTCAAAATTTTGTTGAGATTTTTCGAAAAGTTAGAATTTTATTTTGAAGCACGATTTTCTAAACATTGCAACTTTTTCCCAAAATTCGTTTTTCCTCGAAATTCGTCTCTTTCAAAATTAAACTTTCTCTTGAAAATGTTCATTTTTCTTCAAGAGATTTCTCTACATTTCGACTGGTATTTTTCAAAAATCGTTATTTTTCAAAATCTTCGAAATTTCGATAGTCTTTCAAAGTTTTCCGAAAGGTTCGATTTTTATTTTAGATTCAATTTTCTGACTGTTTTCGCAATTTCGCAACTATTTCCAAATTTCAAAGTTAATCTGAAAATTCGATTCCTCAGTTCATGTAGTTAAATGAAAATATACATATGTATACTCAATCCGAACGTTTTCCGGTTTTTTTATCAATTTTTCAAAATGATTCTCGGCCCTCCCTGAACGAAATGCCTGCCTGTGCCCATGATAATACATAAATAAATACACATTAGATTTGTAATAGAGTTGTTTTAAAAGCTATTGTTATTTAATCTTTTCTTATTGTTAGTCATCGCAACTTAATATGATACTGAATTCAAACATGTGGTAACTCCAAACTACTTCGTAGGACGCACTTGTAAGAGTTGTCCCTTCCGACAATAATATCTTTTTTACCTGATCAAACCGATATGTTCCAGAAGATGTGCGGTACAATTCTGTTCATTAATTTTTGTACACAGTTTGGTATTTTCTATGTACCTTTAGTTGAAATAATCAGTTAATTTGGCGAAAGATTTTGAAATAACTTGACGTGGAAATAATTAACTACGCCACTGTAAAGTTTTTAAGCAAAAAAAGTCAGCCAAGAGCGCATCGGTCTCGCAAAATTAGACTTCCATACCAATTACTACAGTGAACAGCCAATAGACCAAATTACATCATTTTTACTTATGCATAAATTTGAATTTTATTCAAATATTTTCGTATTATAACTGAAAAATAAAAAAAATTGTCAGATATACACACTTTTTTCTACAATCGGTCCAAATATTCATTCGTACAATAAGTCGATGACTATCACAGTTTATGAGATCGAGTCGGATCGCAATAAAATTTTCGATTCCAACGGCAATTACTGTGTTGTGTGTAATTTAATAAACTAGTGCTAACTCCGAAAATATTCATCTAAATGAAATAATGTAAAAGACAATTTTGATCTGTATTCTATCGTTCAGATAAATTAAGTTTTTTATTTGAAAAAAAAAAAGTATATATTACTATATGAGTCAAAGAGCCTTGGAATGCAAGCATCTCTTTTTCCATAAAATATATTTTTTCTTAACAACTATTGCGACACCAAAAAAACCTGCAGTGTTCTGCTAATCTAAGGTCCAATATCTATTAACCCTACAAAAACTAAAATTTATCTTTAGAAATCCAGGAGAACAGGGAGAGATTTGACACATTTTGAGCTGTGTAATTAAGAAGATTGAACCGAAAATTATAAAAAATATTTTAGGTTGTTAGAAGTAGCTCATTTAACTGATACCTCATACGACATATAAACTAAGATTTGGTTTTACGGAGACCAAATTAACCCCCTATTTTATTATAAACTTATTTCTTTTTTTAATTGTTGGTTGGCGGTATTTGCGTAGATCATCGAGAACTCACGCTGTACAAAATTTCAAATTTCTACGTTACATAGTTTTTGAAAAAAACCTCTTTGTGACAGACGGACGAACGGACACGAGGGTCAGATTATAAGTGTTCCAGACAGAGACTAAATAGACTGAACATTTCAATGCTGAGATAATAAGCCTTGTATATACGAATATATACAAGTTTATTACGATGCAATTGAAATCTAATTTCATTAGAATCTAATGAAAATTAGACTGCAATTGCAAAGTTCACGTAGATGAGGCAAAGCTTGTATCACGGGTTGCATCGCAACATCCATAGATACAAACGTCCTCGGCAATTGCAGTCTAATTTTCATTAGATTCTAATGAAATTAGATTTCAATTGCATCGTAATAAACTTGTATATATTCGTATATACAAGGCTTATTATCTCAGCAGAGAGTAATGCTTCAATTAGCATGTAGCGAAAATGTTTGCGTGATAAACAGTTAAAAGTCAGTTACAAGTCACCCAATGGAGGTTTGCTCTCTTGGATACTTATACGACTGACTAACGGCTTTAAATTGGAAGTGTGTACAACCACCGTACCATGCTGACGAGGCCAAGGAAGGCCGAAACTAGTCTATGGTTGCGGTTGTACATATTTTCAATTTTAAGCACGTTTAACTGTTTAATTACAGAACATTTAATTGGTCATTTGTCAAAACTAGATGAAAGTAAAGTCACGCCGAGGACGTTTGTATCTATGGATGTTGCGATGCAACCCGTGATACAAGCTTTGCCTCATCTACGTGAACTTTGCAATTGCAGTCTAATTTTCATTAGATTCTAATGAAATTAGATTTCAATTGCATCGTAATAAACTTGTATATATTCGTATATACAAGGCTTATTATCTCAGCAGAGAGTAATGCTTCAATTAGCATGTAGCGAAAATGTTTGCGTGATAAACAGTTAAAAGTCAGTTACAAGTCACCCAATGGAGGTTTGCTCTCTTGGATACTTATACGACTGACTAACGGCTTTAAATTGGAAGTGTGTACAACCACCGTACCATGCTGACGAGGCCAAGGAAGGCCGAAACTAGTCTATGGTTGCGGTTGTACATATTTTCAATTTTAAGCACGTTTTACTGTTTAATTACAGAACATTTAATTGGTCATTTCAATGCTGTCTCATGCGTTCAGTTGAAGCTAAAATGCGGGGTAGTGGGAAGCTGCACCCCACTACTCTTGGACATGGCCGGATTAAGTTAAATTTATAAATACGAAACTTGCCGCGTAACGGTTCTAACGATTTAGATGAAACTTTAGAATTAGGGGCTTTTGGACCAATAGGATAATTTTTACAAGTGCTTTTTGGTAAAAGTTCAGGAGAACTATTTTCAAAGACATCTTGGTTTAATAGTAAAATAATTTTCTTTCAATACGCGACGCCTGTGTACAATATTGTCAAGCCGGTGCTGTAAACACGTCATGATTGCAGTGAAATGGCGGCGCGCGCACGCCGATAATTGAATATTTATATATTTCATTTTTACCTACCCAAAGAATGAAACTCTTGATTTTCCTTCACTAATGTGTTCACTGAGGTTTCAACAATGATCCACAATACACTTCCCCATATTTTCAGGCCGTTTTCTAAAAAAAACCCCGATGTTATGTTCGCAACGGTCTGTCAAATAATGAGAGTGCTGGGTTGAGCTAGGCTTCCGCCAGGCTTTCAACTGGCTTCACTGCTTACCGTCTTACGTTCAGTCTATTTAGTCTCTGGTTCCAGAGCTGGGTAAATTACTTTTAAAAAGGAATAATTATATTACCCATTACTTTTTCAGAAAAAGGAATGAATTTACTTCGAATTACATTACCATTGCTTAAAAATAATTCAATTATCCATTACTTAGAAAAGGAAATTAATTACAAATCAACTACATTTTCAATTACTTTTAAATTTTACAAAAAAATACAAAAAATAGATTTTGTTTAACGAAAATTTCGACTTAATTTTCAAAATTTAGATTTAATAATTCCGACTTTTTTGAAAATTCCGACTATTCAAAATCTCGACATTTTTGAGAATTTTTACATTTTTTTTTAATTTCGCATTTTCTCTTTTTTTTCGAAAATTTGATCACTTTTAAACATTTCGACTTTTTATTGGAAAATATCGCCTTATTTTGAATATTTCGACTTTTTTGAACATTTATATATATTTTTTTAAATACTGGCTTCTATTAAAAATTCAGACTTTTATTTTAAAATATTGACCTTTTGAAAATTCCAAATGTATTTGAAGAAGTCGATTTTTATAGAACAAATCCACTTTTTTTAAATTTTAACTCATTTTCAAAATTTCGATTTATTTGAAAATTTTAGCATTTGAAAATATCCGCTTTTTTCGGAATTTTGACTTTTCTCGAAATGTTCACTTATATTTGAAAATCTCGACTGCCAAAATGTTAACTTTTTCTCGAAATTTTAACTTAATTTTAAAAATTTGGCCCCTTTTTGCTTTTTTCTTAATTCCAACTTTTTGAACTCCGACCCCTTTTTATAATTTAAATTAATTTTTGAATTTATTGAGTTTATCTCGAAGTTTTGAATTTTTTGAAAAATGTTGACTTTTTTTAAGATGTTTTATTTACTTTTGAAATGTTCACATTTTTTTTAATCTCTCTTATGGAAAATTTATAGCTTTTTTAAAAATTTTTCAAAATTTGTCTTTTTTAAAAGAATTGTTTTTAAAAATTTAAATATTTTGAACGATTTCTAGTTTTTCTTAATTTCTGAATAACATTTTTCAAAAATCTTCGATTATTATTGAAAATTTTTGATTCGTATTTCATTGGCTTTTTCTTCGCCAGTTACTCCTTCCACAGATTTTCTGTAACCTTCTGCTAAGGATTGGCAATCTCTTATAGATTGCCCCAAGCAATGATTGCAGTGGATCTTTTTTAATCGTTGTTTGTGACTCAATAATAATAAAAACCAATAAAACATGAATGAAAATTACACTACAGAATATAGAAAATTTTTGACTTCTATTTTAAGAATTTCGAATTTTAAATTATCGATTTTTTTTAAACGTCAACATTTATCAAAATATTAACTTTTTCTCGAAGTTTTAACTCTGTTCAGAATTTCGAATTTTTTTAAAATTTCGACTTTTCAAAATTTCTACTTTTTAAAATTTCGACATTCATGAAAATTTCGACTCTCTCCCAAAATTTAAATTTTTTCGAATTTTCGAATTTTTATGAATTTGAATTTTTGAAAAATTCGCCTTCTTTTGGAACAGAATCTGACGTTTTAATTTGCGAATTTAAAGCTGGCATTTCAAAAAAAGGGCACTTCTTTTAAGATAAAAAGCTTCGGAAAAAAGACAGAATTTGGAAGAATTTTCGAGTTTAAAGTTGAAACATGGAATTTAAAAAAAAAGAGCACTTTTTAGTAAAACTTTAAAATTACATAAACAAAAACCCTGATTTTTAATGGAAGACATTCGTAACAAATAACATAGCATAGTCGACGGCATCTATTTGCACATTAAGCGTTTGTTATGAGTTTTGATTTGTCAAAAATGTCGGTACGCCCGATTGAAATTGTCTCCGAGTAGTGAAGTGCTGATATAAAGTTTGGTTAGCGCAAAATCATGATTATTCTTGTATCATGATGCAAAATTGTATAGCTGATTTTACAAATTTATTCTTGTTTAAGGTGTATAAAGCAAGAATGACAGGAATAACATCTATCATTGCAATGGAATTTCAAAAAGGAATTTAATTAGTTAGGAACTTGGTTCTTTCATTACAGAGTATTTTAAAAAAAGTAATCGGTACCTGAAATTAATTCCTTTAAACAAATTACCAAAATTACACATTACAGGGTATCCCCGTCTTAAGTGCCTTAAATGAAACAGGTGACAGAAAAAGTAATTTTAAGGAAACAGTTTCCTATGGACATGTATCCGAAAACTCTTAATAAAAAAGATACCAGGCGTTAAAATTTGAATAAAAAATAAGGTTTGTCTGTTTCACTTTCAAGTTTTCAGAGATATTTAAACTAAATTTTGGACACTTGGTGTGCAGATAAAAGATCATACAATAAGATAAAATTAAGTTTCTATCTCAACCAGTGGCGGAATTACGGGTAATCTCTAATGTTGTTTTGAAAAAAAATTAGTACGTCATTAAACAAAATGAAATAAAATACAATTTTTAGATACAGCATTTAATTCTGAAGAAAAGTTTTCTCTTGACAATTTTTTTTGGATTCATTATCTTATGTTTTACATAGGAACTGTTCGAATACAATGTATGCTGATCTTTAAATAACCAGAGGCTAACCTAAAGAGGGACAAGTTTAAGATGCTACAACACTGGATAAAATGAAATGAAATTACAGTTTTGAATACAGCTGACTCAACTTTTATTCACATTTGTCACTATTGTAACAGAATTTAAATTTTTGGGACTTTCCTTAGTGAAAGTACGAGTTAGACTGATGTTTTTTCCAAAACCAACGACATGACGCAACCAGTGGCAGATACGAAAAAATGTGAAGAAATAAATTTTATCCAGAATTAAATGCTTTACTAAAAACAGGTATTTTATTTCATTTCCTTTAGTGGTGTAGCCGGGTTTTTCCTACAATAATATCACAGATTACTCGTAACTCCGCCACTGTATGAGATAGAAACTTTATTTTATTTTATTTTGTGATTCTTCATCCATACACTAGGTGTGCGAAATTTGGTTTAAATATCTTAGATAACTTGAAAATGAAAAAGTAAAAACTTTTTTAATAATTCAAATTTTAACACCTTGTATCTTTTTTATTAAAATTTTGTGGATAGATATTCATAGAAAAGGTGTTGCTTAAAATTATTTTTTCTATCATCTGTTTCATTTAAGGCACTTAAAACGGGGTCACCCTGTATATTACATTTTTATTAAAGTAATGCAATTATAATTCCTTTTTTGAAAAATGTAATTAAATTAGTAATACATTTTGTAATGATTAGTGTCCAACTCTGCAGGGTTCCGTTTTTCCTTTTAAGGTACGAAACCCTAAAATCGATTAAAAGTATTTTTTAATCGGACTACACATAAATAAGTTACACTAGATTTGAGAAAATGACGTTTTTCACTTTTTTCTTAATAGAATTTAAATAAGCAGGTATTCAAATGTTTTCTCGATATCTCAATGGCTTGCTGGAGAGCATAAAATTCCTCACTGTCTCACGGCCAGTGGTACACTGTATAGATGTGAATTTGGAAAAAAAATTATTAACATTTAGAAGCCTGTATGAGATTGTATTTTACATAATATTAACCTATGTACAATAAATAATGTAATATAAGATTATCAAGCAAATTCATTCATCGATATTTCGAAATAAAATAAATAATAATGATTTATTAAGCAAAATATTTTTTTTCGATGTACCCAGATTTTCAACTACCGTGTATATCAAAAATATTTTTAGATAATGTGCCCTTGTATACCAAACATTTAATGCCTTATAATTTCGTTCTATCTCTTCGCATAAGTGCGACAGACCAGGAACCCACCCTGTACCTAAAATACTCCCTGTGATAGGTACAAAATACTAAATTTAAGAAAATAAGAAATATTTTTCGATTTAACAACAATTAAATCATCGATTAAAAAGCATTAAAAAGTTATACAGATGTAAACCCTTCTAAAATATTGCATTAAACGACAACAAAGACCAGTTTCATTAGCATTGTTCTCTGAGGCTTTGCCCGCTGATTCATATATGGGCATTAGGGTGTGGTAGACTTAATATAATCGCTGGAGATCTACTTGTTTGGAAACAAAGGAAAATTGAATATTTGTTATTTTAGCAACTATAACAATGAACCTGATTCCATTTTGATTAGTGTGGTTGGTGCATTCACGACAACGATATGTGTATGCAAATATAACGTCAGGGCTATGCGGTAAATTTTCAAAATGCCGCCCCATAATAGTTTTATCTACTTTTTTTTGAAAATCTTAATTTTTTTCACAGTTTCGAACTTTACTCAAAATTTCGACTTTTTTTGAATACTATGAATTTTTATTGTTAAAAATTATGAACTTGCGACCTTTTTAAAATTTTCAACTTAAGAAGAAACCCTTCGATGTTATTTTCAAAATTTAAATACTTTTAAAATCTTAAATTTTTTGAAAATGTTCATTTCATAATTGGACTTTTTTAAAAATTTTGATTTTTGAATATTTCGTCTTTTTCTCGAAATTTTTATTTTGCTAATTTTGCTATAAATTTCGATTCTTTTCGAAGAATTCTACTTTCTTTAAAGTATCAGTTTTTTTTTATAAATGTAGACTTTGAACATTTCGATTATCGAATTTTCGACCTTTTAAAAGTTCCGGTTTTTTTAAAATTCTACTCTTTTAAATCATTTCAACTTTTTTCAAAATTTGGACCTTTAAAAATTGCCATTTTGAAAAAAAAGATCTCTTTTTTTCAATTTCCATCATATTTGAAAGATTTAACCTTCTACTTTTTTTGAAAATGTTAAGTTTCGAAAATATTAACTTTTATTCGAAGTTATGACTTTTTGAAAAGCAGGGAATTTATTTATATGTTTTCACTTTTTTTAATAAGATCCACTCCTATTTCAAAATTTCAACTTATTTTGAAAAATGTCTATTTTTTTTAATTTTTCGAATTTTTCGAAATATCGTCTTTTCTCCAGATTTCATTTTACTCGAAATTTTGCCTTTTTGAATATTTTATTTTTGAAGTTCCATTTTATTTTTAAATCTATTGAAAAAAAAATTGAAAATTTCGAGTTTTTTGAAAATGTTGCCACTTCTATTGAAAATTATAAATTTCACAGTTTCCAGTCTTTTCAACATTTACTATCTTTTTTTAAATATGACTTTTTCTTAAATTTTAGATTATTTTAAAAATTTTGATCTTCGATTTCAACTTTCAAAAGTTTTAAGTTTTGAAAGTTGCACAATTTCGACATTATTAAATATTTTTGTTTATGATTTTTTTGTATACTTTTGTCAAAACTGCTGCTCAAAATTCCTTTCTACTTTTTTATAATTTTGCCCTTTGCGAAAAATTCTACTTTATACAAAAATTATTAAAAATGTTTACTTTTTGTTTCAATTTTGATTTCTTTTAAAGTTCGAAAACTTTAAATTTTGACCTCTTTTAGGATTTTGAGTTTTCTTGAACATTTCAAATTTTCTCCAAAATTTTTATTTTCGTAGTTCATTTTTTTGGATGAATTTCTTCCTCTCGTAGTACGAAATACGAGAAAAAGGAGCGTAGAAAACCAACGGCGCATGAAGAAAACCAAGATTTAGTAGATGCTGCTGTTGTCCAAGATCCGCACTTAAGAACCAGAAGAATAAGTGTGACATTACAAATAAGCCAAAAATCGGTTTCATGATTGTTGTGTAAAAACAAGTCCAAAAAGTCATTTTGTTCTTGTAGTTTTCGTAACGCCCACTCACAAAACTGCATTCGGTTGTTGAAATCAGCTTGATTGAGTTCCTGTACTAGCTGGACACGATACGGATGAAACTTATTTTTACGCAAGATTCGTGAAACCGAGGTTTGACTTATTTGTAATTCCGTGCTTATTATTCTGGTACTTAAATGCGGATCTTGGACAACAGCAGCCGCTACTAAAACTTGGTTTTCTTCATGCGTCGTTGGTTTTCTACGCTCCTTTTTCTCGTATTTCGTACTACCAGTTCGCTCAAACCTCTCTCCCAATTTAGCGAATGCCGCTGAATTCGGATGTTTCCGATCGGCAAAGCGTTGGGCATAAGTTCTTGAGGCAAGAAATGGATTTCTGTCAGCACTGCCCAAGGCGTAAACCATATCGACCAATTCTTCTTGAGAAAACATTGTCTTTCACTACTAATACCAAGACCTCGCGACAACAATGAGATAAACTGTCAGTTATTGCCGGACAAACGAGACGAAACAAAACCGCGACATCCAGGGCTAACGCGATAATACGAAATTAATTAAAATTTTTACAAAATTCTAAATTTCTCAAAAATTATTGGACGGAGGTGGCAATACCTGGTACCAAAAAAAGGTAATTTAATTTCGCATCCGATAAGATAATTCAAGATAGGTGGTTCCATTTGAAAAAATTAAGTTATGCATGTTTGCACAACTGAAGAATTGAGTCGACGGATGTGAAGAAATTTAAGAAACCTTGCTAACAGCAAAGACGTAAACAAATACTCCATTTCTTCCTGAATCTAAAACCGTATGCCACACAACTCTGAGTCATTGCGTTTGGAAAATATCGTTAATGGCGTCAAGTTCCGAAATCGTCAAATTTAACCAAAAAATTAAATTACGCGAAAACCGTTCAACTAAGGGCCTATGTCATCTTGATACATTTATATTCATTTTTAACAAGGAATCAAAAAATGTAAAAATACATAGGGTGTTCTATTTAAAATAAGAAAGTTGTGTTCATTTCCTGTGCAACCGGAAGGCCGCCATATTTGGCAATAATTTAAGGTTGTGAAGAACTTTATGTTGAACAACTTTTATTCCAAAATTTTTCGATATTTTGAACGATACGCCTACCAAAGACCGATTCCCGCTTAGTGACTCACCCTGTAGAAAAGCGATGTGTAAAAATTTTTAAATATTGAATGGCTCAAATTATATTTTAATTCAGCTGCTTATGTCGGCCCCCTTAAGGTGGTGCCTCTTTGCGTCATAGCACGGCACGGTCCTGAGTAACTTCATATAACAATAACGATTATTTACCAAATTCGTGGATGCTGTCCGTCCCGAATTGTGTATTGTTGCTTGTCATTGGTTCAAAAATTAAAACTTCGTGAATTGTAAACACTTTATTTCACACTTAGTTCGGAACACTGCAATTATGATTCACTTAACTAGCAGACTATCTAACTATCTGAATATCCGACTAACTGAGGGAAAGACCACCGCGTATTTATACCATTCCGGTTTCTAGAACGGATCTCCGCTTGCGGAAATGTCTGGAGTGCTTATCTGCCGTATCCCAGTTAATTAACATGGGGTTATTGCACTTTTTGGAAAATAATTTTTTTTTTGCTTATTATATTCAATAACCCACCGGATGTTGTTGATTCGGCTTTTATTGAGATTTCTTTATATGGAAAAGTTTTTAAATTGGAGTCCAAAATTTGTTTTATAAATTTGGGGATGTATAACTAAATTTTTGGGCTAAAGGGCTGAACCAATTTTTACTTTTAAGTAAGTCATTTGATGTGAAATTTAATCTCCTTCAATTTTGGTAACAATAAACTTTTCTACAGGATGCGACATTTTCGACTTATAAGCAAAAAACTGAAACAAGTGCTAAAAATCGCGATTTTTTTTTTTAAATTAAATTTTGTCATACCATAAATATATTAATTTTGTAGGAAAATATTATTTTTGAACACACACAATGGCAGAACGTGAAAATTTAAATCATTCAACCAGTGTGAAAATACCTCTTATTCTAAAAATTTATATTTGAGGGCTAAATGGTTTTAAGGTATTATTCTTATAGAAAATTTAAAATAAATTCTTAATTGTTTTTAATTATAATCTTAATTAAATTATTACTAAGAGTGCCAAATAAAAGATATAACACTTTAGTACAGAAATGTCATGAAATAGGCGGGAAATTAAAAAAAAATAAGAAAGGAAAAAACATTAAAAATAAATTTCGCAAGTTCAACCATTGTTAAAATTACAAGAAATTTTTTTAACTTTAATATGAAAACTTTCCCATATAAAGGGATCATAATAGAAGCAGAATCAATAACACCTGGTAATTTGTTGAATGAAATAGGTGAGAAAATTTTTTTTTCCAAAAAGTGTAAATACCTATACCGGGTGTTTTTTTTAGTTGGGAGGTTACCTTTATATGGAGTATCACTCATTATAAAGGTAAACTGATTTTGTCGATATGGCTAATTGGAACTAAACTACCTTTCAAAAATATTTTCAACTTCCTCCCACTTCCGATTATACCGGAAGTAGACATCAACTTTCTTATTTTAAATAGCAACCGCCAAATTTTATATTTTATTTGGATTCTACGTAGAAAAATAAGATAAGTTTATGTATACATGTTTATTGCTATCTTTGGTAGTTTTTAAGATATTTCAATTTTTCGGAATAAACTGACAGAAAAGAGGGTTATTTTGACTCTTTGTGTCTTTTTTATTATTTGCAATAAAAACATGAAATTTGGGTTGAAGTCGTGAAATATTATGGAGACTATAATAACGTAATGAAGTTTTACATTTTAATACAGGGTGATGGAAATTTTGTGATCTTTATTTTTTTTGTTTTATTAAAAAAAAACTGTTTTTTTAAATCGGAACTATGTGTTTTTTAAACATTTTTGAATTCCTCACGTAAAAAGAAGAAAAAAGTTATATGACTAATTTTTTTAAAATTCTGCACCGTTACAGAGATATAATGCAAAATGAAAAAGAAAAATATATCTTTTTTTTCTCTAGTAGCAACTTGGTAGTAGTCAACAAAATTTTCAAAAAAAAAAACACAACCACAAGGCTTAAAAATGTTAGGCATAATACATTTAAAAGATAACCGCACAAGACGAATAAGTTTTTGGCTAATTGTTAGAATACTTACTGAAAAATGTTTAGGTAGCCACGAATGTAAGTTTCGTAAAAATGGTTTGGAGTAATCAAAATCAACAAGAAATGTTCAAGAAAATTCGTCCTTTAACTGTTATGCTGTTAGATTAGAACTCAGAATTTTTTAGCGTTAAATTTTACAATGAAAATCAAAATGGAAATTTTTTAGTAATTTTTTTTACGACTACTGCATGACAAGCATATTGCTAGGAACAATCGGATGTGCTTAAAAACGTTACTCAATTCGAAATCTTAAAATATGTCTTTAAATGTATTGAAAGAGAAGATCGCCCTTGTTGTTCTTGATGTAAATTTTTTGTCAATTATTTTTATTTCCTATTACTTATTATGATCAATTCTTTAAGCTTTTATGGCCCACAGTTAATTTCCTATTTGAACAAACAAGAAATGTTTGATTTTTTTTATTTTGAGATTTATGTAAAATACCTCTGTAACGGCACAAAATTTTAAAAAATAAGTAATATAACTTTTTTCTTCTTTTTATGTGAAAAATTCAAAAATGATTAAAAAACATATAGTTCTTATTTAAAAAAACAGAGTTTTTTTGAATAAAACCAAAACCGCAAAGATTATAAATTTTCCATCACTCTATATAATAAATGTAAAATCTGTTTACGTTATTATAGTCTTTATAATATTTCCTGACTTCAACCCAAATTTCATGTTTTTACTGCAAATAATAAAAAAGATACAAAGAGTCAAAATAACCCTCTTTTCTGTCATTTTTTTTCGCAAAATTGAAATATCTTTAAAACAATCAAAGGTAGCGATAAACATGTATACATAAACTCACCTTATTTTTTTACGTAAAATCCGAATAAAACATAAAATTTGTGGGTTGCCATTTAAAATAAGAAAGTTGATGTCTACTTCCGGTATAATCGGTAGTGGGGGAAGTTGAAAATATTTTTAGAAGATAGTTTAACCCCGATTAGTCCCATCGACAAAATCAGTTTGCCTTTATAATAAGTAGTATTCCATATAAAGGTAACCTCCCAACTAAAAAAAACACCCGGTATATAATATGTTAAATGCGAATAGTATCGCTATTTAGGCAGGATTAAACGGCATCAAAAAAAAATCTCTTTTTTTCTAAAATTGCTTTTAGACTGCCACTCAAGTTAAAAAAGCCAACTTAATAAATAACGGACACCCTAGTGTCCAGTTTAGTTTCAGTAATAGGGTAAAGTGCCCCAAATTGAACCATTTTTTTAGAAAAATGCCTGTAGTTTTGTAATTGCATGATTGTAATATTTTATATGCCGTTAAAATTTGAATTAAATTTTTGGAAATCTACTGCAGCCTTATGAATCCTCGGAATGTAATACTTCCGAAGTAAAAAAAAATTTTTGTAGGATTGCAAATGGTTCAATATAAGAAACTGGTTGCCAAATTTGAACCAATAGTTCCTCAAATTGAAACTACCTATAAAAATTATGAGTAGGTACCACAAAACATATATATTAAGAAGACAGGGTACATAGAATTATACCACAACACGTTGACAGGAACGGGTAGTATGTATATGTATGTAAATATATGCACATACGTCAATCTTCTTCTTCCTTTATTTGATGAAGGACTTTCTCAATTTATATTTGCCCAGACATTCACTATTATTAATAGATTGTCGAAATAAAATTCGATTTCTGAATTATTCATTTATTTTCCAAACCAAGCAATATTACATTTTAAATGATAATATGTGATTAAACTTTACAATAAATTTACATAATAACAAAATATTTGAAAACAATGTTGTCCTAAATAATGAGAAGATAAAATATCACCAAAAGTGTACATTGTTACATAAATTTTTCATTGCAGAAAGATCAGCCCTTGTATTTTTTATTTTAAATCTGTTTTGAAACTTTAGAAGTAACATTGCGATGAATTTGGTACATTTTTGATTCTTCTACAGTCAAATTCTGCCTCAGATTTACCAATTTGGTAACAACATTCCTGTTTGACTTTTCGAGAGAAAAGAAAATTGATTAATATGAGACATTTTTGAACAGTTTGTGCCTTTTTGTAAGTAATTATGATCTAATACTATATTCCTTGCAACGTTGCTTCCATTTAGACTAATAACAGCTTCATTTTAGATAGGTCCAAAACTCGAAGTTGAAAGTACATTTAAGTCATTTTTATTTGCCTGTTTAGGCATACGAGAGGGTTTAAAATTTTCTGACAAGTATTTAAATAATCTGATTCATCAAAATGGTCATCACAGCTACTATAATTTTCACAAGAAAAGTAGGAAAACCAGAAGACCCGAAACAGTACCTTGACCATGAAAAGTTTTTTTTTTATAATCATCACTAATGATATAAGCATAACATGCATTCTTATAGGAAGGGTATTTGCATGAATAATTTATCTTACCGATAGTAGATGAAACTGTTATTAAGTTGGATAAAATTGAAATTAACCAAGTGATCTATAAAATCAGATTTCCAATTGGCAAATGTAAACTTAACACTATAAGAAAAAGCAATCACCCATCGATGTATGCTACACAAACCTATTGCCACCTAAAACAAAATAAAAAATTGGAGAAGTTGTGATTACGGTAAAGTAAACGTACCTGTAACATATCTTCGTTAACAGTCGAACTTCCTACCCATAAAATGGACTCGTTTTAAACATAAAAAGCTAATAAGTCTAAAAAATAACATAACCCATCAAAGTATAATAAAGCATAGTTGGTGGCTGCTTTATCAATTCACTATAAAAGTAACAGAAGGTGATATAAATAACCACTTACGACAATATGCAACAGCATAAAACCGCGATAAGTAAATAAAAAATAAAACCGCGTAAACGAAACCCTAAAATAACAGAAATTAACGAAGTTGACATTTTTGACATTATTTGCATTATCATTTATCGCAGACATGCCCATCACTTTGTAATTATCTGCTTCAATAAGCGCATCAAAAATATCTTCTGTCTAACTTGATTATGAATACAAATTGTATAATACTCTTTCTTTTTAATTGCTTTGCAGCGTCACCAACGGGGCGGAGGTGAACTACTAGTTGAAGTTGACGTGTTGCCAAGGTCATGTATTAAATTTCACCCCCATGGTAGGTACTTTCAAAAGACAGTTACATTTTTATTTAAAAATAGAAAAAACAGAAAAGGGTACAAATCTACAAACAATATACATACATGTAAAGAATAAATTTAAAAAAAAAACAAGCATTGAAAAACAAAAATAAACTAAAAACTTAAGGAGTTTTACACACATGTCTGACAAATAAACTTCTTGAGCAAACTCACTTTTACGCATTTGCAATAAAACCACGTTTTGCACTTCACACATCAAATCATATCCTGAAATTCTTCCTCTTCGCGTTCCTTACAATATCAACGTTGCTTGTCATCTGCCGTTGCTACTTTAGTCCGATTTTTTTTCTCAAACTTTTGTTGGGACTACTAGTGAGTTCTACTACTTTCTTAATACCGAAGGCTTTGTTGCCTTTCTTTAAAGATACAGCTTCGACACATTTAGATAATGGAGCAATTTCCAGTAAGCTGGCGGAGAATTTTGATGGTCAGTTTTCTGATGAAGTTTTGGTAACATCCATAGAGAGAGATGTTGAACAATTTCTGTTTTGAATATTTTTTTAAAGTGCTAATGGAATATCATCGTTAGGACTAAAGCCTTTATTTTGAACTTTATTTGGTTCAGGTTTAAGAACTACGGATCCAGCAAAATCCCAATCTTAAAAAACATATCTATCTACTTGCAATACTCTAGGTGCCCTAAATCCATTAATGTAATTTTCTATCGTTGCCGTCTTTCGATGAACTTTATTTAATAATGAAACCACCTGCTACTGTTACACTCTCTGTCCAAGATTAGTACTTAACCATTCGAACGATCAAGTGATTGCAGACGATGTGTCGTATGACCTGGCAACTGCACCATAACAATTCCATTTTCTAGTGCAAGTAACAGAGCATCTAAGTAAGACTTTGAACATCTTTTACAGTGAGTCGGAAAAGAGATTCTGAGTTTAATAATATTGCTTCGACAACAATTCTTCTAAAGTAGTATTGAAAAATAGCGGTTCCTGCCTAATAATTTAATAAAACCTTTGGCCACTTTGTTTGACTCTCGAATATGCCGAAGTAACGTCGATTTAGGTATTCCATAATCGTTACTGCATTTATTTAGACCTTTTTTCCCTCTTTGTATTCTCCTAGCGCTAGTCCCAAATCTCGAGCAGACTATTTTCCCTAATTTCCCCCTTTAGACATTTGCAAAAAAACCAGACCATTTGGAAGCTCGTAAAGCAGACAAAAGTTTCCTAATTTGAGGTTCACTTTAGGCAACCATTTATGGTGCAAATTGGGAAACTGTCAATAAGATACATATTGTAAACTTACGTTTCAAAATACGTAAATTTTAAATACTCGTAAGTAGTGTTGCATATGCCAAAAACTATGGCAATTTTAGTGACAATTACAAAAATGTTCCTTCCTTTAACAGAATATCAAAATTCTCTTAGAGACTTAGATCTAGTTTTATGCGAAAACTGTGAACAACACACATACAGGCGGGAAATCGCTGAAATTGTTGAGCTTACCTCATCTACACACATATATTCAGCTGTTTAACGCAGGTGGCGCTTAGTGTTTAATAAGGTAGGAAAATTTAGGGGGTACAATTTAGGAGGCGGTTCAATTTGGGGTACTTTACCCTACCTTAAAATATTGTTTTTGTTCCAGAAACAGTGAGATAGTTATTCAAATAAGGATTTAAACTGATAAAATAGATAAATGCATGCGACAATACGACATGTGTACATGTAAGGGTTTAGTCTATTTTTACACATTAAACTGTTAACCCATATTCTAGGAATTGATTGATCTGATTTCCTAAATTCATTTTTACTTCAGACTTTCAGGAAGCATTTAAATAGCACAGTCAATTAACCACTCTATTAGTTTCAATTGGATGGGTGCTACAACACCAACAATATAATTATTTTTTATATCAGGTTAGCCTAGAAAATACTTTGCATAAATGTTCACTGAGGCTACTCATTTTAATGTAGAACCTAATTACAACAAACTCGCGTACTTTTTTACTTAGAACCACAAAGTTCATTGTTCTACGATGCATCACAATTTCTATAAATAAATTTCATTTCGTACTTAGAATATCATGACAGCTGTTAACCACAAATATTTAGTAATGTAACGCTAGTGTGTTTTTCTTCGTTGTGTATTACAACTTTATTTATTTCCTTTTGATCTGAATTTAGCGTCTGCGGTATGCGTCTTTTCCTGCGTTTAGAACTTGCGATTTCTTGCAAAAACGCCTTTTGACTTGATGTCTGTATTGAACAAAACGCCGTTCAATCGGCGCATGCGAAACCCTCACGGATTTCCTGTGTTGGCTTCGGTCAGGGTTTCCGAAGTTTTATTGCACCAGCTGGTCTAGATATCTATGATGAATAGCTCGATATTTTCTAGGGGTGTTAAAACTAGTCTTTAATATAATTTTTCTGTAAAAAGATAATGTTTTAAAGTAGAGAAAAAAAATTAAATTTATGTCTCTCCTAATTGTGGAGATTTTAGCTGCAACAGTAATGTTTGATAGGGCGAGAGAATTTTTTTATATACTGCTACTAGCAGACAGACGTGACTGTCTCAGCACCGAATCTAGAATTTTTCCAAGCCTGGAATTAAAGATTTTAAAAACCTCACAAACAAATAGGGTTGTTAAGATTGTTTTAGATGCGACTACTAAATTCCCTTGTCAGAATTAGCACACACACGTACCAATCCTCAGCCTTCTCTCACCCTCACCAACACACAATCCACTTGCGTTCAAAAATCAACTTTAACATGCTTTCAAAAATCAACTGAGGATGCATTTCAAAGTGAGATGTCTAATAGATTCATTCGGGACGATTTCGGTTTTGTAAATCTCGTGACACACAGATTCACATTGACATATGAATAACGTTAACAATTTTACCTTTTTTTTTGCTCATTAAAATTCGACTTTATTCTCGAAATTACGACTTTTTCTAGAGAGCTTCATTTTTTCTCGAAATTTCTGATTTGTGAAATATTTTTTCGAATCGAATTTTAAATTTTTTAGAATTGTGTTCTTTCTCCAGAAATGTTTATTATTATACTTTCTTTTTGAGATGTTGACTATAACTTAGATTTGGAATTTTGGAATTTAAACTCGAAATATACTTTATAAGCCTTGGATATTTCTTGAAATATTACCCTCTTTTTCTCAAGATTTTTAGTTAAAACTTGATATTATTAGTTTTTTTACGTGTCAATTTTAGTTTCAAGATTAAAAAATAATATTCTCAAACTGACGATGATTGTAAATAATACACAACTTTTTTTTTTATTTTTAAATTGAAACTTGCAAATTTCAACTTCAAGGCAGTAAACTGTTTTGGTAGGTTTATTAACTTTTTTTAATTATTTCTTTTTTTTTTCGATATGTTCGCCTTTCAATCTCGAAACTACAACTAAATATGGAATTTAAATAAAAAATTACTTTTTATTTCTTAATTTTCGATTTTACTCAAAATTTATTTTCTAGATTTTTTGGTTTTCTAGATATTTTCATGCTATTCACTTTTCCTTTCTTTTCTTTTCTTCTCTTTTCTTTCCTTTTCTTTTCCTTTCTCTTCTTTTCTTGGTAATGTTAAATTTAACTTTCGAAAATTAATTGCAAATTCCATCTTCCTTGCAAGATATCGACTTTTTAATTTTCAAAATTTTCTCTTTTATTTTCTGGAAGAGGTGGCTTTAAATTTGAAGTTTCGATCTTTATCCTAAAATATTGCGTCTACACTTTAAAAATTGCGAAAGTTTTTCAGAGAAGAAGAAAGAAGTCAAATTTTAGGAAAAATTTCAAGGGAAAAAGTCAAAATTTTAAGAAAAGATCGAAATTTAGACAAAAAAGTTTGCAGTTTTCCAGAGAATTTAAATTTTGAGAAAAAATTTGAAATTTTGAGAACAAACGATTTAAAAAATCCAAAACTTTTGATAAAGTCGAATTTTCAGAAAATTGATAAAATAATTTCGAAAGAAAAGAAAATGTCGATAAAACTTTCAGTTTCGAGAAGAGTATTGAATTTTAAAAAATGGTCAAAATTTCTCAGAGAAAGTCAAATTTTAAGAAAAAAAATCAAATTTTTAGATTTGAAAATCGATGAATTTTGTTCGAAATACATACTGAAATTTCTAGAGAAAGCTTAATTTAAAAAAGTGATTTCGAAAAAAATGAATTCGTCAAAAGTTGTCCAAAAAAAAGCAAAAATTTTAGAAAAAGACTTCGAATTTTGTACAACAGATTGAAATTTACAGAACAAATTTAATAACCTGAAATTTTCAGACAAATCTAAATTTTGTTAAAAATTCATAAAATTTCGAAAAGAGAAATTCTAAAAAATTGAAAGCCTAAAGAAAATTGTCGAACTTTTTCAGACAGTCGAAATTTTTCAGAGAAGAAGAAAAAAATATGCAATTTCCAGAGAAATAAGTTTTGACAATAAAATGAAATTTCGAGAACGACGAATTAAAAAAAAAACTCCAAAGTTTCCGATAAATCATATTTTGAGAAAATTGCTAAAATAATTTCTAAAGAAAAGAAAATGTTAATAAAACTTCTACTTACGAGCAAAAGTATTGAATTTTAAAAGAAGGTCAAAATTTCCCAAAAGAATCAAATTTTAAGAAAAAATCAAATTTTGAGATTTGAAAATAGATGAATTTAGTTCGAAATAAAAGTTGAAATTTCCAGAAAAAACCGAATTTAAAAAAAAGAGATTTCGAAAAAAATAAATTTGTCTCAATTTCTCAAAAAAGATAAAATTAAAAAAAAAATGTCAAATGTTCAGATAAATTCAAATTTTGATAGAATTGGTAAAATAATTTTGAAAGAAAAGACAATGTTGATACAACTTTCAGTTTCGAGAAAAATGTTGAACTTGAGAGAAAGGTCAAATTTTAGGAAAATAAATTAAATTTTCAGATTAAGTCTGACATTTTAAAAATTGACGAATTTCGTCGAAAAAGCGCAGCTTGCAGAAACAATAAAATGTCGAATTTCAAAAGTGGACGAAAACAACCGAATTTTCCGAAACAAGTCGAAATTTGTAGAAAATAAATAAAAATTTAAATGTTCAGTAAAAATCAATAACTTGGGCAAAATGGCTAAATTTAAAAAAAGGACGAATTTAAAAAGAATATAGGAATTTTTGAGGAAAGTGTTAAAGTGTTGAAGGTCAAAATTTTCCAAAGAAAGTCAAATTTTGAGATTAAGTCAAACATTTTGGAAATATATAGATAAATTTCGTCGAAAAAAGCGCAGCTTGCAGAAACAATAATATGTTGAATTTTAAAAGTGGACGAAAACAACCGAATTTTCCGAAACAAGTCCACATTTGTAGGAAATAAATAAAAATTTAAATGTTCAGTAAAAATCAATATTTGGGCAAAATGGCTAAATTTAAAAATAGGACGAATTTAAAAAGAATATACAAATTTAGAGGTAAATGGTAAAGTGTTGAAGGTCAAAATTTCCCAAAGAAAGTCAAATTTTGAGATTAAGTCAAACATTTTGGATCTAGGAGGACAGGTGGATGTAGTTTACACAGTATACAGAAAGCTTTTGATCAAATAGACCATTATTTACTACTATCCAAATTAAAGGGTTTTGGTTTCACTGAGGATTTAATACTGCTGTTCACATCCTACCTGTCTCCCAGAAAACAATTTGTCGAATATGGAAGTCCACAAATCTCAGAAATATATAACAACTTCCGGAGTTCCACAGGGATCAAATCTAGGCCCATTTCTCTTTTTCATTGAATGCGACCACTTTGCTATTTGCAGACGATCTAAAAATCTACAATAACGTTACTAATATTAACGATTGCTTTTACTAACAAGAACAATTAAATAACATTTTAAGCTGGTGCAATAGTAATTTCTTAAAATTAAATATATCCAAATGCAAAATAGTAACTTTTACTCGCAAACGAAATTATATATTATTCGACTATAATATCAGTAATTACACCCTGGAAAGATGCTTCTGAACTGAAAGATCTTGGAGTTGTATTCGACGACAAACATAGCTTTTCGAGCCATATCTATCATACCACTAAATTCCGTTCATAAGTTACTTGGTTTTTTTTTAGGCAAAACTGGAATTGTTTTTCAAATATTAGAAGTTTGTAAGTACTGTATTTTTCATATATTAGATCTAAGTTAGAATATGCAACTTTGATATGGTATCCTAATTACCAAAATGATATAGGGCTAATTGAGTCGACTCAAAGAAAATTTCTAAAATTTATGTTTTTCAAGTCCCAAGGTTTTTATCCTGATAGGAGGTATTGACACCAGAATTTTGCTAGATATGTTTAACATGAATTCTTTATGCAATAGGAGAAATTGTATTGTAATTAACGTTTTTATATAACCTACTGCATAATAATATTGACTGTATGTCTTTGATTAATAAGATTTGTTTTTTTGGTTCCCCGGCAACATTCTGGTGAAAATAACTGTTTTTATTGTCGAAATTTCCGTACTAACATTATGCATAGATCACCAATATATAACATGTGTAATGTATTCAATAGCATTTCGAATTATTGTGATATTAATTATGACCAATTAAAAACTATAATCAACACATATCTGGAAAGCCGAATATAATTTAAGCTACATACACATTAATGTTCTGTACCGTATAATTTCATTAACTTTTGTATTTTGATAGTTTAAATGTTTCCTGCAATTGGGTATGTACCTGTTGGAAATAAACGTGTTATTTATTTATTTATTTGTTTATTTTGAAAATATATAGATAAATTTCGTCGCAAAAATCGCAGTTCGCAGTTCGCAAAAACAATAAAATATCGAATTTTAAAAGTCGAAGTTTAAAAAAAACAGAATTTTGCGTAACAAGTCCAAATTTGTAAAAACGAAATAAAGGTTTAAATGTTTAGTAAAAGTCAATTTTGGGGAATATGCCGAGATTTAATAAGAGGACGAATTTAAAAAAAAAATGTAGCAAGTTCTAGAAAAAAAGCCGCAATTTAGAACTAAATTCGAAAAAATGTAATTTTGGAAAAAAGGGAAATTTGAGAATATATCTAATTTTCGAAAAAAGAAAACTTTGAAAAAGAGGTCGAAAACTTCAAAAATTATTTTATTTAACATCTCCAATTACTTTTAATTTTTATTTTTTTTTATTAAAAAATCGACAATAGGATAATTTTTTGAGAAATAAGTTGAATCTTCCATTTAGTCGAATCAAGAAAAAGTAAATTATTTCACAGATTTTATAGTTTTGAGAAGAAATGAAGATGTGAAGTAAAAATATAATTTTAGGAACAAAATAGATATTAAAAAAAATACTAATATAGAGAAGAGTTAAAAAAGTCGAAATTGCGAAAAAAAGGCAAATTTTGAAGTAAAGGTTTAAATTTTGAGAAATAAAAGGTCTTTTGGGGTGAATATATTTTCAGTTTGACTACATGAGTCAGAGGGGTCTCTCTCTGTCCCATACTTCGTCTGATTTATCTGATTTAAATTTAAAATAAAATGTAAAATTAGAAATAAAAATTTGTGACTCTTTGAAATTCACGAAATCATTTTTTTTTTCTTGCGGCTAGTTCTTTCGGTTTAAAAGTTTGCCGACCCCTGTTCTAATGCATCAAAACAGGCTTCTTCCACAGAATGAGAAATATGTGACACATAATCCAAGAGTAACAGAAGTAGGAATAAGAGTGAAAGATCAATAAAATTTAGGTGTTGATCGAACAACTATAAATTAATATCATTAGACTACTTTTTTCACTAAACCCTCAATAAAAGATACCCTCACAGTGAGGCATTTTTATCAAGCTCTTTCTATTGGCTATTGGCGTATTTCAATAAGGTGTTCCCTCAATTTGCATTGTAGAGTTCACTTGAAAATTAATGAATAATCGATGGAGTGCAACACTCGCATGAACTAATAACGCACGGATAGCATATGTCTGGATTGGATAACGATTCGAATTTAAGTTCTGCGTCTAGCAGGAAAAGACAGTAGGAGTGTTCTTATTATATCTTCCGATTGTTCATCACAAGAAGACAGTTAGTGTCAACATCGCGAGAGGCCCTGCCATCACGATTTTGTCTGCAGTTTCTTGCCAGGTTGCCAGTTCTCGTTTCACATATTCCCTTAAATTGCAGCGAATCGATGAAATATAAGCAGCCCTCCCAAATGCAAATACAGTCGGGTGTTACTGAGAATAAAAATAATCATACCACTTTTGGCTAAAACTTTATAAAATGAAAATAATACAGACTTAAACATTTCTCAGAATAAATATAATAAATGTTATTCAGACATCAAAATTCATAACCATGGATGGATAACTTTCGCAAAAAAGTGATGAAAAAGCATCCAAAGAGTAGTTAGTAACTTATCATCACATCAGAAGTGATGGAATTTACTAACCAATGAGGAAGAAATTAAATTTATTTATTTGAATGGCTGCTATGTACGTTATAAACTCTTGAGGAATGTCAGAACTTGTCGACTTAATTGAATTTAAATGTAATTTCATAACGTGTTCATTCATAATTTTTACGAAAAATGTTTTAGGTGGCTTATTTGTAGTCGTTCACGAGAATAGTGAAGTTGTAATTTCTATTATTGTGATATCTTACGCGCTAAATAAATGACAATTCATAAATGTTTTTTCAATGAGAAGGAAAAATAGTACAAGCGGAAATAAGCCACACCACTTTCTATACACTTTTCGATTAAATTTCTTATAAGGAATGCAGTATCCTTCTTCTAAAATCCATGCTTTTAACATACTTTTGGTCCAAATTCTTTGAAAAATATCGAAAGTTTCATTTCAACTTAACTATTTCTACCATTTTTCTAATAAAATTTTGAGTTTTTGGCCAACACTTTAAATTGACTCAGAAATTGTTCTGCTTTAATAGCAAAATTTCGACTAAAATCGTCATAACTCGTATTTAAAGAAAAAATTGAGGAAAATAGTTTGAAAATTTAAATTCAAACGCAATATTTCCAACGTATTTTTTTAAAATATCGAGTTGTTAATGGACATTTTGAATCCAATCTTAAAACAAAAAATGTTTCTGGATTCTCACTTGTATTTTAAAATATCGAGGAAATCTTACAAACGTACTTTTTCAGGTAATTGATTTCAAATTGCTAAATATTTTCTAAACAATGTTGAACTTTTTACGAAATTTTAAATTTTTTTAGAATTTCCACTTTTTTTTGTAAATTTTCGATTTTATTTCAAAATTTCTATTCCAATCAGTAATCAGAAAAGTTTGACTTGATATTTGAAATATCAGAAATAAAGTTGTAAGGTAGTGTTAAATGTCACAAATTTTAAAAAACTTACAAATTCGTAATTAAACTTAAAATTTTCAAAAAAATTGAAGAATTCTAGATTTTTTCTTTTAAAAACCGTTTCCAAATATTAAAAACTCAATAATTCCTGAAATTTGAACATTAAACTTACTCAATATTTCAAGGACAAATGAACAAATTTGAAAATTTATTTTCTGCGACATCTAATTTTCTTTTTTAGTTGACAAAAATCAAGCTCTTTTTATTTTAATATAGGTAAGTATGCATAATAAATGACTTGAAAAAATCATAACGTCTTTGGGAAAGATGTTTTTCTTATTTTTAGTTGTATAAGCGATAGGGATCTAAAATTGCTTATGAAAAATTTAAATTCCCCCTTTGTCGAAATTTCATTTTTTTTTCTTCAAATTATTTTTTAAATTTTGCAAATGATATTTTCTGCGAATTTCAACCTTTTTCGAACTTTCACGATGACATGAAATGAGAAAGTGGCAATGATAAAAAAATATATTATTTTAAAATTTTGAATTTTTGTTCCTAATTCCTTCTAGGTAACGTTATTTTCTCTAAATTCGTTTATTTTCCTAAAAGTATGCCAAAACTTGAAAAAAAGCAGCAATAATTTCTGGAAATATTTTTTTCTTGGAAATTTCGAGGAAAATATTTATGGAAAATTTCAACATTTTACTCTAAGTGTCAAGAGTATGTCAAAATTTAAATGATTTAAAAAGATAAAAATTGTCAGGAAAATGATTTTTCAATAATTTTACTTCTTTTTGCAAACTTTAAACAATTTAAGAAACACAAATATTCTGCTGAGAGACAAATTTCATCTTTTTCATAAATTTTTCAAAACTAATGTTGCCTCCCCTGAAGCAAATCTTGACTACAGCTATGTATCTGCCTGAAAGCGTTTTCTGAAACATTTAGCAAGCTTTAATAGATGATTTTCAAAAGCCGTTTTTACATTGCAAGATGAACAATTGGATTAGAGACTTCAAACTAGTTCAACAAAAAACAACAATCACTGATCATCATCGTCATAATCAGCCACTTTGAGTCCACTGCTGGAAGTAGGCCTTCCGTAAATCATTCCATTTCCTTCGGTCCTTACGATTACGATACACATCATGTCTAGGTCTCCATTCTAGGATTTTCTTGGTCCATCTTCGATCTTTAAATGTATCTGCCTGAAAGCGTTTTCTGAAACTTTTGGCAAGCTTTCATAGATGATTTTCAATCGAATCAATTGGATTAGAGTCTTCAAACTAGTTCAACAAGAAACAACAATCACTGATCATCATCATCATAATCAGCCACTTTGAGTCCACTGCTGGAAGTAGGTCTCCCGTAAATCATTCCATTTCCTCCGGTTCTGAACACTTTCCATCCAGTTGGGCTGGATACTCATTTCAGTTTTATAATTCTTTCGAGCGCGTCTGTAACACCGGTTCTTTTGCTGATTATACGATTTGGAACTCTTTCTCTGAGGAATATACAGGTGGACCATAAGTAATGGTACACAGAGCAATGATGGATTTTTCGAATAAAAATAATGTGATTTAGCTACATTTACCTTATACCAAAAGTTGATATTAACAGAGATAAAGGGTTTCAAAGTTGAAAAAAATATTTCGATTTTTTCGTATAATTATAGAATGAATTTTAATATAAGCACGAAATTTGGCACAAGGGGGTTTCTTAAGTCGACAAACTCTAATTTGCTAACATATTACCAATAGCTGATAGGGGGCGCTACCTGCGCTATCCTACATAATTCTAAATCATCATAACTTTTTTGTGCACCCACGTATATTAATTTTAAATGGGTTATTTTATTTCCCCATATTTTTTACGTAAAAAAGGTGTACTTTCTGAAAGTTGATGAGAGCAACCGTTTCCAAGATATTTGCCTTTAAATCTTGAAGTGCCTTGGTTTTAAATTATTAATATATTACATTTTCGAAGTAGGCTTGAAAAAAAAGTAATAATAAGGTAGCTTTTAAATTAATTTATGTCAAATATTACTTTGCTGATAATAGTATTACCTAAATTTCGTCTTAATTTTTTGGATTTTCTTTATTGACATTTTCAAAATTTAGGTAATACTATTATCAGCAAAGTAATATTTGACATAAATTAATTTCAAAGCTACCTTATTATTGCTTTTTTTTCTAACATAGAGATGTGAGATATGATCTCTGAGTCTGCACAAGAAAATTTTAATAGTCTGGGTGGTCAAGGCAGATATTTGGAGATAAATTTCAATAAGAGACAGCCAGATTTTTAATTGTTTACAATCCTTTTACATGAAAAAGGTCATTTTCCACATACTTATTTTTGAAAATAAATTTTGTTTTGGTATTTTGTTTAAATTTGCTTTAGAAATTTAAAAAATATGTGTAATAATAATGCCAGTAGAGTAATATTTGATATAAACTATTTTGGAGTCAGTTTTATTACTTTTATTTGGAAACCTAATGCGAAAAATTCACATTTACATAACTTAAAATAAACGTACGGCAAACTTTAAAGGCAAATATCTTGAAAACGGTTGCTTCTATCAACATTTAGCAAGTATATCGTTTTTACGTAGAAAATGTAGGTAAATAAAAATATCTATTTAAAATAGGTGTACATGAAGACACAAACAAGTTATGATGCTTCAGAATAATACAAGGTAGCGCAGGTAGCGCCCCCTATGAGTTACTGACAATCTGTTAGCAAATTAGAATTTTTTGACCAAAGAAACCCCCCTATGATAAATTTCTTGTCTATAGTGAAATGTGTTCATCAGTTATGCGAAAAAATCAAATTTTTTTTTTCAACTTTGACACCCTGTATCTCAGTTAATATCAACTTTTGGTATAAGGTAAATGTGGCTAAATCACGTTATTTTTATACGAAAAATCTACTCTTGCTCTATGTACCATTACTTATGGTCCATCCTGTATTCAATATTGATCTCTCCATTGCTCTCTGCCCCACTTGGATTTTGTTTATTACCTTCTTAGTAAGGGTTGGTGTTTCGGCTCCATATGTTAGAACCGGACACATACATTAAACAAACAAAGACCTTCTTCGTCAACGACATTTAAATATCTGATTTAAATACGTCCCTCAGTTTTTCGTAAGCTGCACATGTCAGTCCTATTCTTCTGGTTCATTCGGGGATCTGGTTGTCTCTTCCTAATTTAATCTCGTAAACTAAATATTTATGGGTATACACTTGTTCTGCTTGCCTGTACTGTAACAAAATTAATTATAGAATTTAATAAGCAATTTTTCTAGAAAATTTGATAAGGGGAAGCGACCGCGATAATGAATCAAACGGCAGATAAGCGCAAACTATAAGTCTTATCTGTACGTTCCTTCTATAAACCGGAACGGGATCTATCAATACGCGGTCGGCTTTCCCTCAGTTAGTCAATGAACAAGTTAGATAATTAAACAGAGTTAGTGAGTTAATTAGTCAATTGGTCAGTTAGGTGAATTATAATTGAAGTGTTCCGGAATCAGTTTGGAAATAAAGTGGTTACAATTCATGGAGTATTAATCTTCGAACCGATAACGTGCAACAATACGTTGAAATGTTTTTGGCCAGTAAAAGGTTGGTCATGTATTGTGTTTTGAAACGAAAGAGGTAAAACCCTTATAGAATTTCTTCTGAAACACAGGCTGTATGTCATGCTTACTTTTAGAAAAGCCCTCAAAGAAAATGGACTTGGCAGTTACCAAACGGCATACATAAGAACGAAATTGACTTTATAACTATTAACAAAAAAGATGCTGTTCAAGACGTAACTGTATTAAACAGATTTTCAACTGGTAGTGGCCATAGAATAGTTAGAGCAAAGATAGTCTTGAACATAAAGAAGAAAAGAAGAAATATGGTAGCAAAGACCGAAAAAGTCAATTTGCCCCGATTATTAACACAAGGGCATATCAGAAAGAAATAGAGAGCAATGTACAAAACGACGTACAAAACGAAACCAATATTGAACAGCTGAATGAGTCGTAATGAGGGTACTAAAAAAGGCGCAAAGGAAATGTGAAGATAGGCATACAAGAAAAATTTTAAAACTCACTAAAGATAAAGGAAACCTAATGCAAAGAAGAAGCGAAATGACAGATAAACACACAACGATCATAGCAGAGCTAAGGATTTTAAACAAAAACATTTCAAAGGACATTACGAAAGATATACGGATCTTTAACACTAAAGAAATAAGTAATGCCATAAAAGAAAACAAAAGCCTAAAAGTTCTAAAACGAAAGATGAAGACAGGGACAAAGGATATCTACAAGTTGAAAAATAAACAAGGACACATTATATACGAACAACAAGGGATTTTGAAAAACATTGAAGAGTATTATAGTTCGCTACATAGTAGAAATGATTCCATCCAAGAGGCAGAAATCCCAGTAATATCTGTATTACTGGGATTTCTGATCGAGGGTCAAAGGAACTTCCAGATATAACCGAGAAGAAAATTGAATCAGCCCTAAGCAGCATGAAGAACAACAAAACCCCGGGAGAAGATGGCATTGTAAGTGAAATGATAAAATTGGGAGGTAAATGTGTCATAAAAGCCCTAAAAACTCTTTATAATGCCTGCCTCTTGGGAGGAAATACACCAGAACAATTGAATATAAGATTATCATGCATAAAAAGGGAGATATAACGGAAATTGGAAATTATCGACCTATCAGTCTGCTATCTTATTTATATAAGGTCTTTATGATTACAATTACAAATAGACTAAGATCTAAGCTAGATTTCCTCCAATTGCTAGAGTAAGCAGGATTTACAAGTGGCTTTGGAACGAACGACCACCTACAAATAATAAAGTTCTTGCTCGAAAAAGTTATAGAATACAACACACCATTGATATTAATATTTGTAGACTTTAAGAAAGCATTTGATTCAGTCCAACATAGCTCTATGTTAAAAGCGCTTACAGAGTGCAGTATTGATCATAGGTATACAACCCTTTTCCAGAATATATATAATAGTGCAACAGCTACACTCAGAATGTTCTATGGGGACACCAACAAATTTCCCTTGGAGAAAGGGATTAGACATCTCTCCTAAATTATTCACCGCTTTGTGGCAGAGCGCCATGAAGAACAACAACTGGGGAAATATTTGAGTTAACATCAATGGAGAATATCTGAACAACCTGACATTCGCAGACGGCATAGTCCTTATTGCAGACCGGGTAGATCACGTATGGGAACTCCTTCAAGATCTTCAAAGTTCTTGTGCACGAGTTGGTCTTAAAATTAACTTTTCCAAAACGCAATCACTGATACCCAAGGGCGTACCCAGGGGGGGGGGGTGGTTGAGGGTGTGACACACCCCTAAACTTTCATGCTGAGTCGGCATTTTCGTCTGAGTCGGATTTTTTTACCAAAGTCGGCATATTTCAGAAATTCTTCTGTAAAGTCGACTGGATTGCAAAAAAAATTGAATTCAAATTAACGCGCGCGGAAATGTTCGTGCACAATATACTGTGGCACATATATTCGTGTGAAAATATAATATGGCGTGGCGTGTTACTTTTTTGGGCAAAGGATATTGTCGACGAAATTAACGTTTCAAAAATTGTTGAAACCTGGTCTCAATTGAAACACCGAAGAATTATCACTTGACTTTTTTTGCAATTTTTATTATCATATGTCATCTTTTATATGAAACAATAAAAAGTACTACGAGACAAAGTAGTTATTTTTGCATGTAAACCTCTATAAAAAGAAATTTCACATTCATGTTTATAGGTGATTAGTGTTTTATAGGTAAAATCAATTTGTATTTCACAGTCGACAAATTTTTCTAATCGAGTCGGCATTTTTAACTTGATTCACCCTCCCAAAAGCATCAGGCTCGGTACGCCCTTGCTGATACTATCTCTATTAATTTCCTTTTTTCACAGGGGTCCTTTTTTGAAAATTGAAAGCTTTCAGGTAATTTTAAAAATGTGAATAATATCTCACAATGGATTGTCAAAAAATACAAAAAATCAACTTTTAGCAAAATCCAAAATTGACGTCAGGTACAAATATTAACTGCAGAAAAGGCTCCAATTATTTTAAAGTCGAAATCTCAAGTTTAAATCTAAAATTTTGTATTAGGTTATGGTTTAAATCAGAGTCGTGGTTGGTGAGGCAGGTGCAACAGATGTAACGGCACAAGGACCAAAGGTAAAATGGGCACCCAGAAATGGCGATGATGATTTGTTTTTGTTGGTTATTAAAAACATTTTAGGGCGACCAGGTGTTTAATAATTGTAGTTTTTTTTTGTTCTTCAGAAATATTTTTGGGTACAACCTTTCTGTTCTGGGACCTTTTAATATAGTACATGGGGCCTGTAAAAGCTGATTACTGCTCTGATTATTTTATTGTTTATTTTTAGTTCTAAAAAGTACCAGACAATTTAAAAATGGTTTTAACAAAAAATCAACCTCAACTTCAATTTTTTGAAATTTTAATTAATAACCTTTCTAAATTAAGAATTTTTTATAGAGACTTTTTTTTCGAAATTTCGGCTTTGATAATAATTTGTTTCCATTTTTATTTCTTTTTCTATAATTTTATTGTTAAATTATTTCGACTGGTTTTATACTATTTTCTGTCTTTATTTTTTGTGTTAAAATTTTGACCATAATTCCGAATTTTGAAATTTACACTCGAGTGTTCCAAAACTAGTGCAAATATGTAGATTACAGTAGAATAAAAAAACGTGAAACTTGTAAAAAAAGAAGATATCATTTTGAATAAAAAATGTTCATATTCCTAGAAAAAGTTAAAATTTTGAAATGGGACCTATTTATAAAAAACATTCCTGTATAAACTGCACATTTTGAAAAAAGTCGTTCTGAGATTAAAATCGAAATTTTTGAAGAAAACTCATAATTCAGAGAAAAACTGGAATCTGAAAAATTCCCTTCGAGAAAAAAGTAAAAATGTTGGATTTGTGATTTCAGTTTTCGAATAAATAAATAAATAAATTGAAATAGATGAGGAATTTTGTAAAAAAAGGTTTCAAAAAACTAATAGAAGCTGAAAATTTAAGGAATGTTGATAACATTAATAAAGCAATTAAATTCGCAAATTCTCAAAATTAAAAAAAAACAAGAATTAGGCGACAAACTGCTGACAGAAGTAAAATCTTAAAACTTGGAAACAAGACGGGTTTTTCTTTAATTTTCAAATTAATAAAAATAAAAAACTCAGAATTTGTAAATTAAAATCATATTCACTCCTGTTGTACAAACTACTGTAGTACCCACTGTTGAATTATACACTGATTCTACAATTAAACAATTAAAATAATAATTAACATTGATAACCATTCTTTACCCTATTTGGATGGAGTTTGATTGGAGGTTAGGTTAGTTTGATTTAATGTTAGCTTATAAACTGCTTCAGACTACATATATCATTTCTACAGGGTGAGTCAGAAAGAATGAGCCAACACTAAACTGGAAATACTAGACACAAAAATATTACGATTGAGCTCAACGTGCCTTATACTAATGTGGCTGGTTTACGAGATACAGGGCGTTTTTTTTCCTGAAATTTCCCAATAACTGGAAAAATTTTGATGCTATAAATCTAAAAATTAAAAGTTTTATGTTTTTTGGTGTAAGAATAACGAATTTTAAGTTTATTTTGACCTTTCTCCTAGAGGGCGCTAGATAGGCCATATTATTTATGTAAATTTATAATTTTTTTTTCTATGTTGAGTTACGCTCAAAACAAATAAAGGATATAAAAGAGCGATCAATTCTACAAAGAAAAGGTACTCCTGTTTGAGTCATCTAAAACTGTCCGTTTTTAAGATATTTGCATTTAAAAGTTTTAATGTATTTTTCTTTACGATTTTTTAAGACGCAGATATAATATTTTTTCAAATTTGAAAAATTTAGTTTTTCAGAACAAATTAAATTATCTTTACATTTAAAAATAATAGGGAAATTTTCATTTTGAGATTTAAGAAAATGAAATTTAAAATTTAATGAAGTATGTGGTAGACACTTCCAATATTTGATTTGAAGTTTGTTATTGTCTCTAATACCAATAATTTTAATAGTTATTTACTGTGGCTTTGATCCCTTTTCCGTTTCTTTGCATATTTTAAAAATAAAAAAATCATAATAAATTACATTGAACCTTTTAAACGCAAATAACTCAAAAACCGATAGCTTTAGGCAACCCAAACAAGAGTACCTTTTCTTTGAAGAATTTATCGTTCTTTTATAATATCGACCTGCTTTAAGCATGATAAAAAAAATATGTTTTAATTTACGTAAATAATAATATGAAACTAGCATCCTCTAAGGGTAGTCAAAATAAACCTAAAATTCGTAATTGTTGCGCTGAAAAACATAAAATTCCCAAATATTAAATTTATAGCATCAAAACTTTCTTACTTATTGAGAAATTACAAAATAAAATTTAAACCTTGAATACCCTGTATCTATTAAACCAGCGACATTAGTGTAAGGCATGTTGAGGTCAGTCGTAATATTCTGATGTGTAGTATCTCCAGTTTAGCGTTGGCCCATTCTTTCTGACTCATCCTGTATATACAAAATTTTTCCAATTTCAATCACAACTTCATAATATGGATAATTATTGATCTTTGTTTATAAATATTAATTATTAACAGCTTACGCAAATCTCAGTAGCCAGGAGTGTAAACTATCAATTAGTTGCAACGTTGCCACTTCAGAACAGATAAATTGTCTTATTTTCGATTACGATATTTAATTCATTTAATGATTTTCTCAATATCAAATTATTGTATTGTGCTTTTCATATTTTTTTTTTAGTTATTCACTTTTAAATTATTTTTTAAATCGTAGATTGGAACAACTTTTTATGTTTTTCTTAACTTACTTTAGTAACTATAACATAAGCAAACGATATACGATGGTAATAATGATATAAGTATTTATTGCAATGTTAATAAATATTGCAATTCCTATAACAATTTTTAATCATTAATTGCCAAATAGTTTCCACTGAGAATATTATTTACGTTCTGCTCCGGAACTATCCCGCCCTAACCTTCTTATATCCAATTGAAATTCATACTCTTGCCATTAGTCAGTATAGTTTAGCTGGTTAGAGCGGCAGATTTTCCTTCATCGATCTGATATGTCGCAGGTTCGAATCTCTCTGTCGAGTACGCGGTCTTAAATACTGTTACATATCTTACTCATAGTTGCATAATACTGTTAATATTGGAGCATGTTGGTAACGCAATTAGCTTGATGGTGACGCAAAATCATAATTTTCCTCCTTACTAAAATCTGTCAACGTGCCTAAAGAATTTTAAAATACGAAATTAAAATCCTGAGAAAAAGGCCAAAATGTCCATAAAAAAGTCACATATTACTGAAAAATTTCAATATCACGTTTGGAATTTTAAAAACATATCCAACTTTTAAGAAATTAAGAAGAAGTGAATTTAAAAAAAAACTGAAAGTTTACCTACATTCGAAATTTTGAGCAAAAACCCGATATTAAGTCTTGCGAGAAAAATTAGGATTAATAGAAAAATTTGAATTGAAATAATAAAAAAACACATTTTCGAGAGAAAAATCGAAATTTTCAAATCAAAGGCAAAATATACACTTTGTCCAAGATAACCAAGGTCACTATGAGCATGGGCGTAGGCAGGATTTTGTTCAGGGAGGGGCAAGAATCATTTTGACAAATTGATAAAAAAAAAGAAAACCAGAGAACGTTCCGTTTGAGTATATGTATATTTTCAATTAACTACATCAGGCACGTAGCCAGGATTTTCGTTCGGGGAGGGCCCAACTCCCCCCTTTTTTATGTTAGAGACATAAACTTCTTCGAATTGAGCAATATTGCAAAATTAAAAAAAAAAGTTGAGTTGTTAAATCAATTTCCTTGGTCTTTTACTTAGTGCTTATTTTTTACTTTTGCGTAAAATTTTCAATATTAACTTCGAAATTTGAACTATAATTTGAAACTCTCAAGTTCGACTTCAGTCTCGATATTTAAATCTTTCAATTCTAGTCTATCTCGACATTTTGAAAAAAAAATTAGAATTACCCAGTATTTTTTTCAAAAGACGTGATTTTTGAACTTTTCAGAACAGCTTCAAATTTCAGATCAAAGTTGAAATTGGGAATATTAGATATTAAAGATGAAATAAAAAAATTTTAATAGAAGCTTCCATTTTAATTTGTAATTTCGATTTTTGTCGAAACTTTAAATTTATTTTAGAAAAAAAAGGGTGAATCTAAAAATCTTCAGGAAAAGCACAAATTTGGACGAAAAATTAAAAGGATAAAAAAAGAAAAGAACTTTATCAAACAAAATCCAGGAGCTTCGAAGTTAAAGTCAATTTTTTTTTAACTAAAAATGTTGAGTTTACCGAAATATTTGGAAAAAATTTAAATATTGAGAAAAAACCGAAAATTTTCTGATGAAGCAAAAATTTTGGGTTTAAACTAGAATTTTTTTTAAAGTAAAAATTTCGTGACTAGAATTAAAATTGGAAAAAATGAAAGCATACAATTTTTAGTGCAAAGCGAAAAATTTAGAAAAGAAATAAAAAAAACTGAAATTGTAAAATAAAGATCTTTAGAAAAATTTAAAATTTTAAACAAAAAAAACGCAAACATTATAAAAAATAGTTCTAGCTAAACTGAAAAGTTTAAGAAAAACGAAATTTATAAAATCATTTTTTTAGAAATTTCGATTTTAAAGTCAAAATGGAAAAATAAAAATGTTGATATTTCTAAATTATTTCAAAATGTTAAATAAAAATTAAGTCTTAAAAACATCAAAAGTTGGAATTTCAAATGAAAATTTCCTTTAAATAAAAGGAAAATTAAAAGTCCAAACTTGAATTTAAAAAAAGTTTATATTTTTAAACTTAAATGAATATTTTGAAAATAATGTCAAAATGCGTATAAATATGTTTATCAAAAGAGAGAAATCTCTGAAAAAGTTGAAATGTTGAATTTGAATCAAAAATTAAAAGAAAGTTGAAAGAATTTTATAAAAAAAGTTGATATTTCGAAAATTTCTAAAAATAATTGAAATTTAGAAAAACGTTGCAATATATAGAAAATTTATGAATCAAAAGTAAAACATTTTTGAGAAAAAACACCAGAATTCGGCAAAAAATTATTTATAAGTCCTTGGAAATTAAAAAAATAAATTAATGAAATCGATTATGTGCTTACTGAGACGTAAAATTGGAGAAAATAATTTAGAATTTTCAATTTAAACTTGAAATTTTGTTAAATTATCAAAATTTCTAGAAAATATTCTTCATAAAATATAAGAAGACACATTAATTATTTTTACGTAAGCGTCTTTTATTTTTTTTCCATTTTGGTAATTAGTAAAAATAAAGAATAAAATCTAGTGGCCTTAACATTATATAAATTTGATAAATAAAAACGTGAAACTTACCAAAGAAAAATTTCCTAATATCCATTTTAAGTTCACGTTTTTAACTTATCACCGATCAAGAGTCGACTTGTCGACTAATTCTTAACTCGTACCATAATCATGATTTGTATTGTATTTCCTATGGCAATTTGGCAATATGAAATATGAGCCAATATAATAAAGTAAATTAGGTATAAGAATATGTCCTTTGACTGCAATGCCGCTGCTGCACGTACGTGACGTTTGAAGCATATATTGGGAAGCCTTGAGGTCATTGCCAATTTTTCTTAAAATGCCTGCATGGCGATTTTGCTTAGTAGTTAGCAATTTCGGAAATTATTTACATGCTTTAATATACAATCAACCATTTTTCTATTGATATTTTAATTCGTATCATTGTAAATTTTTTGGCGAATATTCATTTCGGAGGGGGGGGGGGGTTCCGGACCCCTTGGACCCCCCTGGCTACGTGCCTGAATTACATGAACTAAGGAATCGAATTTCCAGATTAACCTTGAAATTTGGAAATAGAGCCGAACTTTGCGAAAGCAGTCAGAAAATTGAATTTATAATAAAAACCGTACTTTTCGGAAAACTATCGAAATTTGGAAGATTTTGAAAAATAACTTCGAAATGTCGAGAAAAAGATTGAAATCTCTTGAGGAAAGATGAACATTTTTAAGAGAAAGTTTAATTTTGGGAGAAACGAATTTCGAGGACAAAACGAATTTTGGGAAAAAGTTGAAATGTTTGGAAAACCGTTCTTAAAATAAAATCCTAACCTTTTGAAAAATCTCAAAAAATGTTGGAAATTCAAAAACTTATATTTTTAAAGGTGAAGTTTTGTGAAAAAAAGATGTAATTTTCAGAAAAAGTCGGATTTTGAGATAAATTTTGTATGTAAGTTAAGATTTCCAGAAACATAAAACATCCCTATTTGAAGTACGAGTCAAAATTTTCAGAATAAGTCAAATTTTAAGAAACATGAAATTTTCGGAAATTTAAATTAAAATAATTTTTAGAAAAAACCGAATATTAAAAAAATTAAAGTTTAATTTTCAGAGAAAAAGGTAGAATAAAAGTGTAATTTCGAAAGCGACGAATTTTGAGAAAAAACCCAATTTTGAGAAAGGATTTTTTAGAAAACCAAAATTGAGAAAAAACCCAATTTTGAGAAAGGGTTTTTTAGATAACCAAAATTGAATAAAAACCCAACCTTGCGGAAGAACTCGAAAAATGCTGAAAATTCTAAAAATGCCAAAATATATCCAAAGGTCAAATATTGTGAAAAAATTCGCAATTTGCAAAAACACTTTTCTCGAAATTATTACTTTTTTGTTCTAATTTTGACATAATATTTAAATCTCAATAAAGAAATTGAATGTAAAATAAATATTTTTCTTGAAATTACCCAAAAATATTTTTCTCAACATTTTCATTTTCGATAATATGCCGATCTAATTTAGAGACAACAGACAAACTTCGAGAAAACTGAAATTTAAAGGCAAAAACCCATTTGGAGAAAAAAATCCAGAAAGTTCCAGGAACTAAAACATCGGATTTTGAAATAAAAGTCAAAATTTCGAAAATATGGTTAAATATGAAGTTGAAATTTCTATCACGACATTTCGGTTGGTAAAAATTAAGCAATTGCACCATTTTCTGTTTATCTACTAGTTTATCATTTAATCTGTTTAAGAAAACTTTAATTTCGATCTAACAGATACTTTGAAATGTTTTTTTTTAATTTAATTTAATTTAAGATATCACTTGATTTCGTTGACAATAAGAAAAGATTAGATCAAATAAGTGGTATCAATAAAATATTTAAAGTATCATGAATTCTTAGTCATATTGCAATTACCGAATTTTCTTTTAGTTTAATTTTTAAGATTTTACCGGAAACCTCTGGTAGACGCTCTAATCTGGCAACATCGCAGTTGTTAGGCCGTCGGTGGCCTACATCCCCATCAGCTGTGGGGTTGGAGAGTGGGGGCGCGCCTCTAGGAGGTACTGCATAGCGCAACGCCGGCCGGCAATCGCGAGTTGTCAGGCCTCCGGTTAAGCGGCGAACCGGAGAAGTTTCTGTGCTCTCTTTACCGGATTACATTTTACATTACATTAAACTCATCTACAGGGGCTGTGATCTACAGGGTGTTTTAAGATGGAGGCTGTGAACGGTGGCGGAGGCGGCGGCGAAGGTCCACCACCTCCCAGCCCTCTTACCGGTTGCTATTTGCTGATCGTCCTCGGGGAGCCGCATTCCGCCTCACATAAGGACGTCATCCTCCAGAGGCTCGTGAAAGGTGAGAATAACCCCTTTCATTGATTTTCAATGGAATGTGCGACTCATAAACATGCAAATGGTGAAGAAAAAGTCAATTCTTTGTTTGAGTTAAATTGTTTGATATAGGTGTCGCTATCAAGAAGAAAAATCATTAGAGCAGTTCGCAACAGCACTAAAGTATTTGTTCGATAAAGGGTGCATAAAAACTGCATTTTGTATCGTTTGCTTTACCTTTAGAACAGAGGACTGTTAGAATTCGTTTTTTTTAAACATATCTCAATAGTATGGTCATAATCATAAAACATGAGTCCCGTAGAATTCTGCTGGACTTTACAAAATATGATCAAACATTGAATTAAGTATTGAGCTAATATTTAAATTTCATTAATTATCATTGGTGTCGCTACGATTTCGTCCTATGGGGAGCAAAGAGTATGTGTCGACATTTCTATGGTGGGCAGTGAGCTCTATAAGGTGGGCATCTAATGAATAGCAAGTATCAATAATGTATATTTCGATTTTTCTAGGGTGGGACATTGCTCACTTTTGAATTATAATACATATTAATTTAGAATTTGCTTTCAATTTATTTTAATATTACTTCACTATGAGCTGGAGTCCCTGTCAATCCAATCCAATTAACCAAGTTTATTCTATAGTGCATATACAATGTAGTCATAATATAATGAAAAAACAAACAATCAATAAGAATTTGCAAATCAATCTAAAAAATAAGTGAATCCCAGGACTTTTTTGGAGATTATTATTTTTCCTGAAAAATTCGACTTTAAACTCCAAATTTTAGCTCAAATCGAAATTTCGAGTTTAAAGCTGAAAACAGTTTAAGGCAAAAATATGTTCTCGACATTTTTAGTTTTAAAGCCGAAAATTCGAGATTAAAGTCGAAATTTTTTCGATGGTAAAGTCAAAATTTCTAGATAAAACTTCGACAATTTTCATTTAAGAAAATACATTCTCTCTATTCAATTTTCAAGAATATACATTACAGTAAAATTTTGAGTAAAAACTTGCGACAGGTAAAAAAGTTTTTTCTTGAATTTTAAATTTAAAGTTCATTATTAGCATTATCAAATTTAATATTTTGCATTTATAAAATTATCAAATTTAAATTCTAAATTTCGAAAATAAAATCGAAATGTCGTAATTTAAAGTCGATTTGAAAATTGATTTCAGATTTGGTCGAAAGGGTTTGTTATGAAATTCCTAGAAAAATTTTAAGTTTTTGCTAAAATTTAAAAACAACAGAAATTTATAGAAAGAAATTTTTGAATTCTCGAATTGGCAATGAAAATATTATGCAAAAGTAAAAATATATAGTAAAGTTGGATTCGAGAAGTCGAGAAAAAGTATGTCGAAAAATGTTTAAATTTCAAAAAAATATCTTTTTAGCAAACAAAACTTAGACATTGAAATTCCAAATTTTGGAAAAACATTCTCGAAATTTCTGAAAATTAAAATTTTTAGAAAAAAAAATCGATATTTCTGTACTAAAGTAGAAATTTTGAAAAAAAATCTAGTTTCAAATTTAGACACTTGACTGCGAAAAAGGTCGAAACTAGATTAAGATTTAGTTTTAAATTCCCAGATTTTTACTGCATGGGGTGCTTCTTTATTTGATCCATGATTGAAAGTTATTGATTTAAAAAGTAAAATAGGCACGTTTTCCTCCAAATTTCGTTTTTTTCTAAAAAAATTATCCTTTTTAAACGTTTTTAATCTTCGAGTATCAAATTTTTCTTTAAATTACAATAACCTTTTCTTATAAATCGATTCTTTTATCCAAAACTCCGTATTTTACGTAAAATTCACTTATTCTCATAAAAATTTGATTCCAAATTCGAAACGGCTTTTTTAGAAATATTCGCTTCTTTTAAAAATGTGTCCCAAAATATCGACTTTTATGGACTTTTTGGAAAGATTTTTTATGTGTTTTTTTTCGAAACTACTCAAAATTCATCGCAATCTTTATTTTAAGTTCAAAAATTATGACTTTAAACTCGGTATTTCCACGTTAGGGATTTAAATTTTTTTTGGAATTTCGATCATAATCATGAATATTTTTCAAGTTTACAAACATTGTTATACAGATCTTGTCCCTTGAAACCAAGAAAAATGAAAAAAACACACCAAAGGTTGCTCCAGTGCGTTTCTACAGTCAAGCTATCATCTTCAGGTAGATATCTCTCTGAAAATGATAGAGGTACATCTCTATCGAGACGCAGGAGAGCAACATTTGTTTTTAATCTTTTTTGGTTTTAGGGTTCAAGATTTGTATTTCAATTTTTGAAGATAACCGAGGACCAGTCCTTTCCACCAAACATTGTTATGTAAAATCTTTGGCTTTTTTTTCAGAATTTCCAACTTCCTTTTTATAATTTCCAGTATTCGGTTTAAGTTTTTATTTTTTTTGAAAATTTTGATTGTAAAGCTAAAAATTTAATGAAAGTTTGAATATAAATCACGGTTTTTCTGTTCGGAAACTTTGACTATTATCATCAAAAGTTCGGTTTCAATTCTTACTTCTTTTTGAAGTTCATAATTTCGATTTTTTCTAAAATTTTAATTTGATTTTCAAAATTTAAGTTTTTTCATAAATCAGGATTTTTTTCGGAGTTTATTCTTTTTTCTCGTAATTTCAAGTCTTGTTCGCACTTTAAACTGAAAATTTTGAAACAATTGATTTATTCTTAGAAATTCAACCTCAATTTCGAAAGTTGTAATTTACAATCAGAATTTTAGGAGTTTTTTCACAAGAATTGCAGAAACAATATAACGTTTGAATTTAAAGAGGAAAAATTGGACTTTGAAGTGGACCCTTTAAGTAAAAAAGAATAGAAACAGATTTGAATTCGATTTGAAGAAGAAATTCCCGAAAAAACTTTAAATTTCTTCTCCAAACATCAATTTTCCAAATTGGCAGTTTCGGCTTAAAATTTCGAATCTTCGAATACGTATTTCAAGTTTTCTCCAAAATTTTAATTTTTCCAGATTCAGTTTTAAATTCAGTCCTCTAGAAAACGCTAACCATATGATGCGTTGCATTATTAATATCCTACTATATTTCGAGTTATTTTTCGAAATTTCGACTTTAATTTTTTTTACTCTAATATTGAAATTTCGGAAACAGTTTGAAAAATTCCACATTGAAGTCAAAATTTTAAGTAAAAGATGAAATATATCATATTTTATCTTTAAATGTTTAGAAAAAGTTAGAAATTCTAGGAAAAGTTTGAAATTTCTAAACATATTTTCTACTCAAATGTTGAGTGTTTTGTCAAAATTTCTGATTTTTAAAATGTTGTTGATTGTAACTTTTTTTCCGAAAAGTTGAAAAATCTAACTCCAAAAAAGAAATGTAGCTTTCGGGAATTAGGCGAAAGTTCCAAAAGGAAACGCAAAATTATTTGTAAAAAATCCTAACTATGAGTATTTTATCAAAATTCCAACAACTTTTTCCAGTATCTCTCTGAAGATGATCGTTTGGCTGTCGAAACGCATTAGAGCAACCTTTGTTGTGTTTTTTAATCTTTCTTGGTTTCAAGGGACAAGTTTTGTATTTCAGTTTTCCAAATTTACACTTTAGGATTTAAAAGGTTTTCCTTTGATACAAATTTTCCCCAATTTTCGATTTTAAGTTCAAAATTTCTACTTGACTTTAGAAATCTGTTATAAAAAGTTAAAATATGAAATTACAAAATATAAGAAAGGCAAAGATAATTGCAAAAGAAACTCAAATTCATTAAAAAATCTTGCAAATGTTGAATCTTTTGTCGAGTCTTTTACTTTTTTCTCAACATTTTTAATTTAGGATTAAAATCCATCATTGTTCGATCCAAATATCCAGGAAATTGTTGATTTTGTTGTTTTCAATATTTTTGAAATAACGTTTGCATTTTTTGTTTTTCTTACTTTAAACTAGAAATTTTGTCATTTTTTAGGCGAGTGAACGTTTTGTTCGAAATTTAGGTTATCTTTTATGTGACTTTTTTTGTATAAATTATGTAGTTTTTTTCGAAATTTCGATTTTTAATGTTCTTAGTTTACTCCCTCAGATTTTACTTTATTGCAAATTTTTTTTTTTTTTAAATTGTCTTGTTTTTGAAATATTACATTTATTTATAAAATTCGACTTCTTTTATCAAAATTTTGAATTTTTATTTAAAGGCTTGTCGTTTTTGTCCCAAATTTTGCCATTTCTGAAAATTCAACTTTTTTTAATTCTACAATTTTTCTTCTGATAAAAAAAGGTATATCTTTTTGAAATTTAAAATATTTGTAAAAAAATTACGAAAAAAATTTCTGAAAATTTTAATTTGTTTGTCAAAATTTGGACGATATTGGACATTTTCTGACGCCACATGAGGCAAGGTGTCTTCCTCTGAGTCGGGCAGTCAAAAGAAAATAAATATTCATCCAGGAAATTTCCATTTTTTTCTTAAAATTTTGTTTTCTTTTTCTTGGATTTCGCTTTTTTCTTAATTTCAATAATATCTGACTGTCTCTGGAAAATTTGAAATTTTCACTAAAGGAATAAAAGCTTTTTCTCAAAATGTATGTAATTTTCGCAGAATTTCGATAATTTTGTCCTAATTTCGTCTTTTTCTTAGAGTTTAGATTATTTTTTTGAAAATGTTGACTTTTTCGGTAAAATTTGAAACATTTTGCATTTTTAGTCTTTTTCGAAATTTCGTTATTTTTTCGAAATTTCGATAATTTTCTGAACATATAGCTATTTTTAAAAATTTAAAATCTGATTTTTTGGTAACTTCGACTGGTTTCTTTTTCATGAAATTTTGAATTTCAACTCAATATCCGATATTTACTATTTTCTTGGTAAATTCGCATTTTTCCCAAAATTTATACTTTTTTTTCTAAAATAGACTTTTTCCTAAAATTTGCCTTTTCTTCAAAATTCGAAATTTCGATTTTATTGTCAAATTCTACTGTTTGTTTCAAAAATCGTTTATTTATTTCGAAATTCCGCAATTCTTCTTAATATTTGCCTTTTTCAACAAATTTCCTATTTTATCTCAAAATGTTTATGTTTCTGAAAATGTTTTTTTCTCTAAATTAGATCGGAATGTTAGTAACCATGTTGAGAAAAATATTTTTAAGGATTTGGAGAAAACGGTTTTTTATAAATTCAACTTCTTGACTGAATGTTGAATTTTGAGATTGATGTTTTTGGAAATTACGATGTTTTTTCTCAAAATCCTACTTTTCCATAAAATTAGACCATTGACAATTCCAACTTTTTTCGAATTTTAGACATTTTCCGAGCATCTGTGAAAGATTAGATTTTTATTTTTAATATCATTTAATGAAAACTTCGACTTTTTCAAATTTTTTTCCTCGAAATTCGTCTTTTTTGAAATTACTTTCAAATTTTCAAAATTCCAATTTTGATCCTAAAATTGGTTTTTCTCTTGAAAAGTTTACAAAGTGCGATCTTTTTCTCTCAGTTTCTCTAAATTGTACGTATTTTTCAAAAATCCTGATTTTTTTTTAGAAATCCTTTGTGTTAGTTATTTGTTTTTTCCAAATTCCTTTTTAAATTTGATTTTCAGTAATTTCAAATTGTTGTTCAAAATTCATCTTATTCTGCAAATTTGGACTTTTATTTCAAAATTCGATGTATTCTGTTTTTGGGCATTTCCATTTAAAATTAGATTTTTTTGAAAATTTTGACTTTTGCACAAAATTCGTTTATTTTTTTAAGTTGGCTCGACATTTTAATAGAAATCTAATCTAATATTTTTAGGAAATTTTGAGGAAAAGACTTCTTGTAAATTTCAAGAATATCTTAACATTTAAATAAAATAAAAATTCTGAGAAGAATATTTCTTATTCTTCATGGTAAAAAAATAAAGAATATTTTTGAAAGTTGCATTATTTTTTTATTTAAATTTGCCTTGTTATGGAAATTGCCACTTTTTTTTACAACAATCGACCTTTGGAAATTTCGCCTTTTTCTGAAATTTCCAGCTTTTCGAAATTTTGACATTTCCTGAAGATTTCTGAAAGATTTATTCTTAAAGTTGGCTGTTTTTTGAAATTTCGACTTAAAATTGAAAATTCGATCTCCCCAGTTCGTGTAGTTTTTAAGTGAAAATATATGTACATTATTACTCAGCCGGAAAGTTTTCTCTTTTTGTCCACACATTTTTCAGCCCCCCCTTCAAGGAAATCGTGTTTACATCCACGTAGCTAACTATTAACGAACCAATACATAACCTAAATCTCTGGAATAGAAACCTAAACTTGTTTAGTAGATTCAATTAATGGCTGCCCCAGGAAATGGACAATGCTTAACATGGAAAGGTTTTTAATATTTAAAATATGTACGTAACATTGAAGATTAAAGAGATTTTAAATTACATACTTTCTTTTTGTATGTACATAGTAAAAAAATTAGTTTTTTTGTTCTGATCTTAAGAAATGCCAGAATAAAGGTTTTGGAAACAAATTAATTAAACCCTGCTACTATAGGCGCTTGGAGGAACATCTCATAAGTAACCTTTTTGTTGCAAAATTTCGATCTCTAGTCTCTGATAGCATAATTATATAGCCTCACACTGAACGAGGCGTTTAAATACATAATAGTGTTTGATTTACTAATATTGGCTTATATCTTTGTTTGGCGAGATATTCAATAGATAAACAGTACCGCTATTATTATTGAAAGGTGGATTTTTATCAGAGCATGAAGTGCTAAGCTTCACCGTATATCTCAATGACTTTTATAATTAATTATAACTGCAGTTTTGCGATAAATAATAAATAGGTTTAGAACAAAAATCGAATGATTAATACCAACGAAAAAGTTTAATGAATTCTTCTCCAAGTTTATAATTACACATGATATGAATAAGTGATTTAAAAATAGACTTTGAAGGTAGACTGTCTGGAATATTAAATATTTAGCGCATTTCTGTACTTACTTGGATATGGACATCTGCGAAGTTATTGATTTATTATTTCAACAATTATTACCAGCGCAATTCTAAATTAGGGTACCTCTAAAATACCCTCTTAAAAGCAACCCGACAAGGACTTCCATTTATGTGCCTTTTCATATTTTTATTTCTAATATTTTGCCCGAAAGTATGACCTTGCTTTGAAATGCTTTAACCTATTTATCCGACAAGTTCAACTAACTATCTGATTCATCGCCGTCTAGTTTTAAACTTAAATAACTGTTCTGAACACATAAATGCAATAAACATGCTTATGTCATTACGGAAGCTTTTACTGAAGTGTTAACATTATTAGGTAATTTAATTAATTGCACATAACATTCCAGCATGTCTTTTAAATACTTGTTAATTCTTTTTTCGAAAACTTCCTCAAAGCCAATAAACTCTCTGAACGCATTCCACATCTCCAAACTTCTTAATTTATCAGCAGTTTTTGATTTCATTACATAGAATTATGTGTGGAATAAAAAATAAAATAAAAATCAATATTAAATATATACAGATTGGTACAGTTTATTTGATCAGGATTTTACCAGCCGATAGTTTATCGAAAAATTAAGGCACCTTGTCTAAGAAAATATTGTCGAATTTGCTTCCTTTTTACAGAACAGGCTAATCTTTTTTTTAAGTTCAATCCACTCGCAAGGGTAGCCCTATTATGTCTTTGAAGCATGGCAAATATAGATGGCGGTGAACCACCCTTTTAAATGAGGATACATTTTAATTGTCGGAAAAAATTTTGTTCGTTAACGAATTCCAGAGTTTGGAAGTTCTATAGAAGAAAAGAATCTCTTTAGACAGAATGCCTCACTGTGCCAAGCTGGATCGCACAGGAATTTGCTATCTTCGAATTATCTTGTATGCCTCAAGAATGTTGGAGGATCAGACCTATCAGTTCCTGTAAGCATCTGCTAGGAAAATATCTGTAAAAAAGAGGCAAGTCATCAACCATCCGCCTGTACGCATTTTGACAGATTCGGTCACTCTCCTTATCATTTAGGCGAATCGCTTTTCTTCGATTTGAATCCAAAACAGTCAAAGAGTCCCTTGGGACTTAACTTTAAAAATGAGAATTGTTTAAACTTACGACGTTTAAACTACCCGACGCAGAAATTCGTGTTCCAGCAAACTGAAATAAAACCCTTTTTTTTATGGCAGAGTTGTAATGGAAAAAGTGGATTGCACGAAATGAGGTGGTACTAGTTACAAAGTTTCAGCAATGCTGATTTTCCTTATTTCTATACCAATAAACACTAAAAAATATTAATATCTTTTCGGTACCTTTGGCGGGAATATCGCGTCCCGCCACGAGTTATGAGAATTGCTCTTATAATTAGAAATATATTTTATTACCCAGAAAACATAAAATTAGGTAGAGCAAAATATGATACTTTTAATCGAGGACAGGGACTTAGTTTTAAGCGTAATTAAAAAAGAATCACACTCGTTCGATATTTCCAAGTGGCAATTAAATATTTAAATACGCCCTAACTGAACTTGGGAAATCCATGTAAAATTTAAGTGAAAAATAAAGATTATTTTCGTTCTGGTTTTAAAAACTTCCTAATAATGTACATGGTCCTATAATAAAAAACTCTTAATATGTTTAGGAACTGATTAATGTTCGAGAAAATATTCAACGTGAAGTTAAATTACGTCCTAAATATTAGATAAATTTTGAGGCAAAGTTTAGGATTTCTCAGCACCAAAGAAGTAATTAAATTGCCTACTTAACAAAAACAGTATTGTAGTGTTGGCCTAAATTGAACTTAGTAGAGAGTAAGCAGCTGAGGAAGCGTGAGGTACTTTTTAGCTCTAAAAAGAAAGAAAGCTTCTGAAAGGTGGCTTTGGCAATGGAAGCACATGGTCGTTCCAAGAAAGTTGAAATACAAATCTTGCCCCTGAAACCCAGGAAAGATTAAAAAACACAATAAAGGTTGCTCTAACGCTTTTCGATAGCCAAGCTATCATCTTTTTTCCGGATTTCTCTCAGGGGACAAGATTTGTTTTTCAATTTTTGAAGATAACCAATTACCAGTCCGTTCCACCAAGAGAAATTAGTCTCCTAGGAGAGACAGATTAGATCTCATCGGAATAACTTTGCCGGCAATGAGGATGTTGTTTGCATAATTCCCTAAATATTTTCTTATAGAAAACATAGTTTTAGAGGCATTGACGTAAACCACATATTCCTTTCCCCATTCCAGAATGATCTCAAGATCCCAATTAATAATCATATGTACCTGTTGTTCCTTTAGCCTGCCTAAAGCAGCGATTGATAGTTTTGTCGGAGAAAAAGCATAATACCAGGCTACTACCACCTGCGTAGCATATATTGGATTGAAAATTGAAGCTAAGAGATCATTTATGTGTAACAGAAACAGAGTAGAAGTCAGAATTTACCGCTGAAATATCCCCGAATTAATCCGAAATGTTTCAAATGAGATGCCATTAATGACCATCTGAAAAGGTCTGTCAGCGAGGAAACTCGATATCAAATGACAGAGAACCGGTGAAAGTCCATAAAATATTAATTTGGCGAGGATAGCTCGGTGCCAGACTCTGTCGAAGGCTTTTAAGATGTCCAGGAGATGGCCAATTGTACATTGTTGTCTGAAACCGTATGACCTGTCCCAGATATTCTATTCTCCTCCAAATCATTGATAATCTCGACAATGATAACAATCTCCATCCCTTTAGATTTAACGGAAAACAAAGATATAAGGCTTTGGTTGTTAGCCAGATTTCGGCTTCCCCTTTTAGATGTAGCGTGCACCCTAGCAGATTTTCAGATGTTACGGAATAATTTGCTTAGGAGTCAAGTCAAAAATGCACTTCTTAAGAACAATAGCGGAGATATTATCAATATCAGAAGTTTTGGTTGTGTCGGGCTCAGGAAGAATTTTTGTGACTGTGCGTTATCTGAAAACAACTTCAGGCATTGATGTGCCAACTTTAGAAAGTATAGTACGATTTTCGAATCAAGGTTGGAATTTTGACCAAATATCGAGGCTAGCAGATCAGCCCTTTTCTTGGAGATCGTCGCAATAGCGTTATTCTCAACATGTAAAGGTAGAAAATTTGAAGAGGTGAAATTCTTTCCGATTGACTTTACAATTCCCAAAATACCCTGGAGTCGTTCGGACAGTCGATGAGCCTTTGGGGCATTTTACGATCGAAATCACGTTTTGCCTGGTCAATAATCTATTTGTAAAAAATTCTTTAAAAGTGGTCCTGACTGAAACATTATTAAGCCTACAATGATATGCCTGATTTTTGCAGGAGACAGCCCGATGAGCACATTTTTTTGCTGAATTAATATTAAATGAAGGCAGACCATTTTTGGAAATGAGGAATTGAACATTGCATATCCACCAGAATAGTTTCAGTGATAAATTTGGTGACTGAGAAAGGGTTGTTTGAGCGAACTTGCCAGAATTCCCAGAATTTTTCCCAGTTTGCAAAGTTGAAATGCGCGTTTGCGACAAGGTATATGAAATGAACGAGAGGATGCTACAAGCTTGTGATTAGAGTTTCTAAGTGGTAATGTTTCGGTAATTTTTCACGAATTTGAAGAATTGGTAAGGAAAAGGTTGAGTGATTAAATTGATGGGTATCTACTTTGGAAACTCGCATGTGTTCCTAAACGATAGTCCACCCGTGATGGCGAAAACCTCTGCCGTCCTTACCGCGGCGTTAGTTTGAAAAGAAAACCTTAACCAGAGGGTGTTGTGTTATCAAGAAAGATGTGTCTTTAAAAATCAAAATTAACCTGTACGAGAATCAAGATTCATTTTATCTGCATAATTTTATGCTTTTTACTGACAGAGTATATGTATTACAAAGATACATTTAAAAATTTGTGTAAAGGGCAGTCTAAGCATAGATTTAACAAGGCACCTTCGTAACGTAACCGATCTGACTTTTTTATAAGTGTAGAAATACACCCTAATATATCGATATGTCTTGCCCCTTTCTATATTTCACTTTCTAATTAAATATCAATATATGCCGCATTCCACAGTTAATAATTTAAACAGATCGCATTAAGGTTGTGGTATTTATAACCCAAACGAAATCGATAATTATTTACGTGAGTACACTTACTTACCCATACGAAAGCGAAAGGAAGAATTTATTAAATATTAGAAAACATCGATTATCCAGGTTTCAAAGTTAGAAAGTATGGAATGTATGTATGAAGATATCTGAGTCTCCACGTCATCATCTTCTATTGTTCACAATCATATTATAACTTTACAACGCTCCAAATGTGTTTCACCTAAAAATATGTGGGATTTATCAATATCTACTTTTGTTTAATGACTTTCATTTGAGTGAGCAACTTTAAAGTCCCCATGTTATAAGCTGCACATAACATGGTGCTAGCTCAATGTTTTGTCTGCTTTCAATTTTTGTGTTATATTTTACGAAGAAAGTTCCATATAAGTAACTTGAGTTTTCTTAATATTTTTGCTTAGTTTTGTTAAACGCCTTAAACTCAGTCATATAGGAAAATTAGATCTGTTTTGCTTATTTGCCCGATGCATAGTGTCTTTTATGTAAATGACTAGTTCAGGCCAGTCAAATAACAAAATATTTTTTTGTACGACCCTTTATAAGAGATTTTTCTGCCTCAAAAGCGAGAGTAAAGTAAGTCTTTTACTCCCTAGGGTAAAAAATCGCAGCCAAATCAATTCTGTCATATTTATTTAATATTAATATTTACAAAAATATTAGAAGCACCACTAATGCTAAACAATGATATTAAATAATTAATTTTATTGTTTACTGTACTAATATCCATTTGCTTTATAGCCCAATCAAATTATGCTGAAAAAAGCGTCTACCTGGCAAAAGGTCGGGTAATGTTGATTTTTTTTGTGTTATTTAAAATAGGGTAGAGGTAAAAATATCCAGTTTTCGACATTGGAAGGCTATGCTTACCCGTAATGCTAAAAAAAATTAAATTTCGCCTGTTTTCTCCAGAATAACTTTTTTTCTAAGCGACGTAGCGTAACAATTGTATTTATAAAGAGCACGAAATGATGTACAATTTAGTTTATAAAATTGATTTCTAAACCCAATAGCAAGCGAGCTATGAAAACTTGAAGTGGAAAGATGTTTTAAAATAAGACTTTTATTAATAGTTGTAAAATAGTATTGAAAACATTAATATGGGATAGTTTTATTACTGACTGCTTAAATAAGATATATTTTTTGTTACCACTTCAAGATTTACTTTTTCACCTTTTCATTCATTTTAACTGTCTCCTTTTTAAAGTATAATCCACTCGGAAAAGCTAACCCCATTATGCTTTCAAAGCACTGAGAGTAGGATGCGGAAACAAAGACAGATGGCGATGAACCGCCTTTTTAAACAAGGATAGGTTGTAATTTTTGGGGAAAATTCCTTTCGGTAATAAGTTCCATAACTTGGAAGTTCTATAGAAAAAAGAGTCTCCGTAGACAGAAGTCCTCACTGTGTCAAGCTGGACCGCACAGGAATTTGCCGTTTCCGACTGTCTAGTACGCCTCAAGAATCTTGCCCTTGGGGGGATCAATCCTATTAGTTTCTGCGAGCATCTTCCATGATAGTACTTGTAGAAAAGAGACAAGTCACCAACCATACGCCTATGCTCTAGTGTTTCGAGAGAATCGGTCAGATTCTCGTCATCAATTAGGCGAATCGCTCTTCTTTGAATTGAATCCAAGAGAGCTAAAGTGTGTTTTGGGGCCGAACTCCAAACATGAGAACAGTATTCTATTGTTCGCCTAACTTGAGCTTTATATAGTGTTAATAGCTGATTAGATGTAAAGTACTTTTTAGCTCTAAAAAGAAAGCCTAGCTTTTGAGAGGCGGATAGATAGATAGATTAGATCCCATCGGAAGGATCTTACCGGGCATTAGTATGTTTGTTGCATTATCTCTTGATGTTTGCTTAAAAAAAAACCGCGGCCTGAGTTTTTGAAGTGTTGAAGTCGACCAAATTGTTCTTACTCTATTCCAGAATAATCTCGAGATCCCGATTAATCCTATGTATCTGCTGTTTCCTTAGTCGATCTGAAGCAGCGATAGATAATGGTTTGTCGAGGAAAAAAGATGACACGAGGTTACTATCATCTGCGTAGCTGTATATAGGATTGCAAGTTGAAGCTAAGAGATCGTTTATGTGCAACAGAAATAGAGCAGGAGACAGAATAGATCCCTGATGTACCCCTGCGTTAATCGCAAATGTCTCGGATGAGATGCCATCGACGACGACCTGAAGAGATCTGTCAGCGAGAAAATTGGATATCAAATGACAGAGTCTAGGAGGAAGACTTTAAGATGTTAATTTGGCGAGAAGAGATCGGTGACAGACTGTGTCCAATGCCACAATCCTAGCCTCACCATGTTTTTCCATAGGTGAGGTACAGATATGAGTAGGAGTGAAAAAGTCTTCCTGCGTTTTGCTGGGAGACTCAGATATAGAAGAGAGATTTTCATACATTACTATACTTCTATTATGCCAAAAGTATCGTCATCGTTAAATACTCCCGAAACCTTTGTACAGAACTGTCACAGAAGTATTTGCAGATTAGAGAACATTTCAGCCTCGATTTTCTGCAGCTTCAAGGTCTGCTGCAAGCTTTTTTACAGATGCCTGAAATCAACTTGGCTAATGAGCTAGATTCTATAGATTGTAACGGGAAGTTTTGACTGCTACGTTTCCATTTTCCATCTCCAATCCACAGGATCTTTTGCAACCCTCAACCACGTTTGAACTTGATGATAACTCCGGAATGAATGATGGTTGGCGACAAGCGTGCTAAGCTAAATGTATTTCTGGACGTAGACTTGACAATGATAACGTCTGTGAATCATCGGTGTTTAGATACCTATATTACAATCATATACGATATAGCTACATAGAAACTTTCTCTAGCCTCAACTATTTTCGCAAGAGCTTGTGTTAGCCTGTTTGAAAAAATGAAACATTTTTAAGTTTGGGTACCTCTTGAGCATAGAGCAATATTTATTTTTTCCATGAAGATACATCTATATCGTTGTGGCGCCATTTTTTTCTGAGTCTATTTTAATCGTGAACAGCTCCTAAGTAATAATAAATCATAAATGACAAGTTTAAGCCAGCACATAACAATAGAAAAAAAATTTACTAATCTACTAACATTTTTAATTTTAAAAAGATTCCATTAGTAGACTAATCAGGTTACGAAGTTTCCCAAGTAATTAATTTGATGGGTTAAATGAGTTAATTTAAATTACTCGATCCCATCTCTGTCAGTTTTAATCTAGTCTAGCGTACAAATTCAAATTACGTTAAAATAGTGCAGTTAAGGGCTACAGGCTTTCCTAAGTTTATGCAGGAGTGTGAAAAACGAAGATTGAAAACAATGTGAATAGAAAATCAATCTACTTTTATTTCCCTTAAGCTTATTAAAACTATTCTTTTTTTCTTAGTCTACCTACATATATAATTTTATTTAACAATTCTAAATATTTATATTTCATAACCAATATTTAACAAGAAATGTAACAACGATGGCAAATGTTAGTTTTTTCGAAGTATTTTTGCTTTGAAATTTGTGCCGAATCTCCAAATTTCCTCAAAATAGACAAAAGTTAGAAATTTCAATTTAATTTGCGAGCTTGAAGTTAAAGTTTTAGGAAATAAACTCTTTTCACAATGTTCAAACAATTAGAATTTTAAAAATTTCAATTAATTTAAAAAAATATAAAAATTCTCTACTTACACATTTTATTGTTCTTTGACTGAAATGGAAAATTGGGATTTTTTACTTACATTTAATATTTCTTCCAATTTTGTCCATTTGTCAAAACTCCGTATTAGATTTTTAAAAAATTGTCTAAAATTTTAGAAAAAAAGTGAATGATTTTAGAAAAAATACAAATTTCAAGTCAGTCAAGGCTATAAAAAACAAACGAAATCAATTTATTAAAAATAATTTCTCAAAATTATAACCTTCGTCTCGAAATTTTAACATTTCTTGTAAATTTTAACTGTTCGAGAAAAAATATAATATTTAAGCTTTTATCAAAGTTGTCATTTTAAATATGAAATTATAATATAAATGTGAGGTTACATGTAGTGTAGATTTTAAAAAAGTTACAGTTTCTAGAAAAAAATCTTTTCAAGCTTGAAGTTTTGGAAAAAACCCATAAATATTTCAAGTATTTTAGAATTTTAAGAAAAGTTACAATATTTTGAATATTTCGAAGAAAGGATAATGTTTAGAAAGAAAATTTTGTGTTTTTCTGTCGAAATTATTAGTTTTCTCTATATCCTTAGCCTAAACTAGGACTTTTAATATTTCATAACAGGAAGCAAAGTTTAAATTTCTAGAGAAAAAAGTGACATTAAAAAAGCCTAAATTTCGAATCCAAGTGATAATTTTGAAAAAAAAAATCAAATTTATTAAATAATTTTTTTCTCAAAAGTCCGACGTTTTTGAAAATTTTTAATTTATGATTTTTTTAATTCATTTATGGGACATAGTCACATTACATACTACTAGGACAAGGTAGATTTATGATGAATACGTCAAATATTTGACATTATATTTATTCCAATTTGAAACTATAAAATTCAAGTGTTTTTCGAAATTTCTACTTTTTCCTCGAAAATTTGTGTTGAATTTAAATTACATTTTTACAAACTTTGAGCTTTTCTCTAAATTTGCCTTTTTTTCTAAACCTGAAAATTCCAATTTTTTTTATAACTTTTAAAATTAAAATAAACATTTTGAAAATAGCTCAATTGACTAAAGCCTCAAAATTTTGACTTTATTTGGAAAAAAGCTTGAGGCAAAATTAAATTTAAAAGTTGAAATTTCAAGAAAAAATTCTAATATCAGCAAGCAAAGCCAACATTTTTATCAGAAACCTAAAAATTCGAAAATAAATCCGAAATTTTACGAATTTGGTTCATATAAAAATGTTATTTTTTTTAAATCTCTGCTTAAATAAAATTTATCTGATTTCTCAAAAATTTTGTAGTCAATTCGACTTGCAAATACAAAAATACAAATTTAAAATCTAAATATTGGTCTATCTCTCAAAATAATAACCTATCATGGGGGTTTTGTTATTTGAATAACTTTCTCTCTAATTAATAATCATTGGTAAGAGTGTTTAATGACACTGATTTTAATCAAAATTGGTTGAAAATAGGGACTTTTAAAAAAATATATATCAACTTTTTTTCTTCGAATGGGAGATTAGGAAAAGATTTAAAATATGTATGTGTTGAATAACACTGTATCAAAAGGAGTTATTATTTATTATGATACACTTATTATGTAGTGCACCGTGTTATTTACCAAATTTTAGAAAAATGAAGTAGCGGGTAAGAGCTCATAAGTTTTGTGGTGCACGAATCGTACTCGCGTTTGACTTATTTTTATTTACCTAATAATCACAGTAGCACAAGAACATGATTTTTGAAAATAAAAGCTTGAAGGTGACAAATACCAAACACGTTATTACATACTTTAAAAAAATGCAAATCTGCACAACGTTAGTGAAATTTGAAGCATATTTCATTCGAAGACAGAGTAGCCAAGTTTTATGGAACGTAACCAAACATTTCCAGGCAATATATCATTTTCTTAAAGTTAGTAATATAGGAGCAAAAGGAAGCCATGCATAATATTGATTACGGTTGATAGCTTCTGAGCTTGCATATATCTGGCAGCCAGACCACCAGTATATTTGAAATTACACCGCCTGAAGCTCCTATGTAATCAATATCAATTTATGAAAGATATTCAAAGATGCAGAAGGTAAATGTAACCAAAATCTGATTGTTAAGATTCAAGTACAGAAAGCCACCTTGAAAATTTAGATGTTAAGTTTTTTCTTTAAAGTTAGCATATTATAAGCAATAGAGTTTGTTTCTGCTTCATCTAGTATGTAATATACTATGTCATAGCTTGTCTAATCTTTATTTTTATTTTATTTAAAAACCTGCCGAAGCTAAATAGCTTCAATTACAAAGCATTCGAAAATTGAACCAATATAAAAGATAGTGATGCACAAAGCGAGATTTCTTGTTCTGCTAAGCAAGACAAGAAACTGTTTTACTTTTTGTCTTGCCAATTTCTTACTGGGTTGATTCTTGCCTTGCTAGCAAGAGTCTTGTTTTTTCTTGTTCTTTGTGGTTTGTTCGTTTTGCGCATGATCAACAACAAATTAGCCTTAGAATTAACTGTGACGCAATGAGGTGTAGTCAGAGTAGAAAGATAAATTTGAGAAGTAGATACAAGAAACCATTATTAAGGCGATACCTGCAGCCGGGGACATAATTTTAAAATATTCAAAGTTTAATTAAATATATTGTGCTGCTGTAATTTTAGATCAACGGTTTAAAAAAGCATTATTATCTTTTCAACAAATTATAGGAAATGTCAATCAAAAAATTTGAACAAATTTAGAGAGAATTATTTTGTTGCAAAGAGTATCTAATTTTGCCTCTATTTGCTTTAAATGTCATGACTGAAAAGAGTGCATTCAATGAAGTTGAAGATGTATGATGGAAAATATTAGTTAGATATTAAATCAATCAAAATCCAAGGCGACTTTTTGAACACCTAACTAGATATGATAGTTATTTTAAACCTGTGAACGGAACAGAATACGAGTATTCTTGACTGATGATGTAAACTCGAAAATTCGTAATCAGTATTATCAAAAATGGTAAAGCGTATTACTTACTTACTGCAACGACCCGAGACAGTTCCATCAGGTACTATTTTCTTGTGCATCATTTGTCATAAAAAATATTGAAAAAAAGCAAAAAATCCTGCTTCTTGATAATTTTTTGACAAAAAATGTTACTCTTGCTAAGAGAACTTCTTGTCTTGCAGTAAGAGCAAGACAAGAACAAGAAATTCATGAAACAAAATTAAAAATGATTTAAATTAATAAAATTGAAGCTTCTAAGCGCATTAAAAGCGAATGCATCAGATTATGATATATAACAATTTTACAGTGATAAAAAGGAACTACTGAAACTATCTAAGAAGCAAGAAGTCAATATAATCATGGGGGATCTAAATGCTAAAATAGGAAAAGGTCGATGGGTTAGGAAAAAGAAATAAAATAAGTAATAATCTTTTACATTTCTACCAAGAAGAAAACATGACAGTCACTAATATCTGGTTTCAACATCACCATCGTCGTCTGTATATCTGGAAGTCATCAAGAGATCAGACAGAGAACGTAATTCGTAACCAAATAGATTATATACTTATAAACTCTAGATTTGTTTCTTCCATAAAAGCGGCATACACATATCCTGGTGCTGATTAGGAAGCGATGGCTATATTGAATATATCACTTTCGAAGCATAAAAAAGAAACACTAAGATTTTGATGGCATTGGATAAATTACATGAGCGAATAATTAAAACCGAATTAGCCAACCAATTAAATTCGCAGATGCAAACTTTGTCTCTGAAAATCGAAGGAGATGACGTGACACAGTCATGGGGAGAAATAGCAAATGTTCTAAAAGTCACCTCACAAGATATGTTAGGATATAGATCTAGAAATAAAAAACAAAAATGTATGACCAATGAAATTCTACTACTCATGGAAGAACTCAGAAAATTCAAAAATAATAAAGACGAGTGTAGACATCTACAAAGACGGATAAGATCAGAAATCAGGTTTGCAAAAAAGGGAATGGCTCACATTAGAATGAAGTGAAACAGAACAAGTTCAACCTTGATTTTAACCTTCATAAAAGACTCAAAGAAAATGCTGAGTTATTTAGAAAACGGAGCTTAGGTATCATAGATAATAAAGATAGACAGATAGTCCTAAACAATTCTGAAAAGTTTAAGATATGGCTGGTCCTTCTATTACTAAAGAAGATATAAAAAGGCTATAGACATTCCAGAAAATAACAAAACAGCTGGACCAGATGAGATACCAGCAGAAATCCTCAAACTCCTAGATGAAAGAGGCATTGCAGTAGTTTACAAGTTATTTAACCAAACATATGACAGCGGTCATTACCCAAAATAATGGCTCTCTTCCACTTTTATTCCTCTGCCAAAGAAGATCAATGCACGAAAATGTGAAGAACACAGACTTATTAGCCTCATGAGTCATTCCCTAAAAATATTCCTAAAAATATTACATCGGAGATTGTATGAAAAGTGTGACAACGCTATAAGTGACTCTTAATTTGGATTTAGGCAAGGGCTGGGCACAAGAGAAGCACTAGTTGCAACGCAAGTCCCAAAACAGGACTGTTATGACCAACTAAAAAGCGTATGTCTATGCTTCATAGACTACGAGAAAGCTTTTTATAAAGTACAACATCACAAACTCATGCAGCTTCATAGGAGACTTAGATCAAAAAGACATCCGGTGCATCGAAAACTTATATTGGCATCAATCAGAAAGAGTAAGACTAACTAATGGTCTAACAAACCAAATATACATCCCTAGAGGAGTGCCGCAAGGGTATATATTATCGCCACTTTTGTTTACTTTGTATTCAGATGCCTCCTTTCAAGAGTCGCTTGAGGGCAAGGCAATCGGAATCAGAGTCGATGGAATCTGACTAAATAATATACTCTATACGCACAACACAATTCTTGTTGCAAATAATATAGATGATCTGCAACAGCTAGTCAATGTAGTAGAAGAATATGGCCTGGACATGGGACTAGACCTAAACACAAAGAAAGCTAAATTCATGATTGTCACAAGAGAAAAAGATACATTTGGAAACGCCAACTTAGCACATAAAGGAAAACCTTTGGAACGGGTAGAAAGATTTAAATACCTGGGAACATGGCTAGAGAAGAAATGGTCATTAGACCAGGATAAGAAACTAGGACCTTCTCAAACGTTTAAATAAACATCGAGAACTCTTCAACACTATAAAAAATGAAAGACAGCATATCTGGGTTACATTATGCGCAACAATAAATATCAAATTCTCTATCTAATTATCGAGAGCAAGATCGAGGGTGAAAGAGGAGTAGGACGAAACAAATTGTCATGGCTGCGGAACGTGAGACAGTGGACTGGCATACGCGATATACAGTGATTAATTCACACAGCCAGAGACAGAGCAGTAATGGTAAATGTGGTCGCAAACATCCATTAATGGATAATCAGAAAGAGTTGGGAGAAGAAGCTTCTAAGTGTTTGGTATGTCTCTGTAATTGTCGATTCATCTTTTGTCCGGACTAATTCTGAAAACTGCTAAATCAATTTCAGTCAAAATTTTACAGAAATGGAAAGAGAGTATTTTTAGAGTATCTTTTAGACTATTTTTATTCCAGTAAAACTCAACCTACCACTTCTAAAAACTCAACTTGTGTAACACAGAACATATAAAAGAGAAACTAATCCTCAATATCTATGACTGATACAATATTGCCTGCCATCTCCAATTCTAAGGGGTACTAGAATAAGGAACACGAACCTTTGAATCTATTATCCTTTTAAAATCAAATGAGAAATTATTTTATTTTGAAATATGACCTTATTGGACCTGATGCAGACAAAGTGCGGAGGTTAGCTAATATGGAATAAAATAGTTACTAACTAAGTTAACTAAGCTTTCAAACGGGTTGCAACATCAACAAAATGTTTATGGCCCTTTTTCAAATCATATACATATTAAATGACGAAATTCTCTCTCAAAAAAATAATAATCATTTATTTGTTAAGAATCTGTTTGTTTGACCTAATCTAAGAGTCAGAGTCTTGACTTGCCGTCCATGTCTAGTAGTAGAAGTAGTAGACAATACTATACTCTACATATGACGAAATTTTTCTTTCGAATTCTGAGGAAAATAATTTGGACGTATATTACATACGTATTCAAATACTGGCCTTACTGAAAGAGTGAATTGTTGTTTTGTCCAAGATTCATTTATTTTATTACCTGATTAATATGAGTAATTGTCCTATATTTCTTTTCCAATTTAAGTATATTTGAAATTTGCACGAGATAACAAAGTGGGATTAGATTTTGTACAGTTAACCATGGTACAGGTTTAATTTTCCTATCTAGTGCGAAAGATAATAGATAAGTCTATTTGTCCTTTTCAAAGCTATGTCGATGTCGTTTTATTTTGTCATAATTTATTCACGAATGGATTGAGTTTGAATTAACTTGATTGTGTTTGTTAGTTTGTTGTGAAACTGAATATGTAAAGCTTCTCGAGCTTGCAAAGAAAAATGTTTGCTAAGAAGACAATTTATTTCACCATTTATTTCTTGTCACTTTTGATTAAATAATATTTATGCAATCGAAACTCTATTCCGATTGAAAACTATACTATAATGGAAATATTTTTAATTCAATGACATATTACAATTAAGCATTAGGTTATAATGCGATATCTGTAACAGTGGGATAAGTGCACCCCAAAATAAATTAGTACCACTTAAAGAAATCATGAAATGTTTGTTTTCTTATAACATTTTCAGGCATTTTGAGAGAAAGTGATAGCTATAAAGCCAACCAGTAGGCCAATGTCGAAACTGTGACTGACTGTTACAAACTACGTTATATATGAAACAAAAAATCACCGCGAAAAAGCTTCTCGCCGGTGTTTTTATATAACATTGCTTCTCATATCACCTGATAGACATGGTGATATGTGATATGATGGTTCTGCAGTTTTCTAAGAAATTGTCCACATTTAATCTTTATTTCTGTAGGTTTTTTAACTTGAGCTTCTGTTAGGAAACTTTTGTGTTCAGTCCATCCAAGAATTTGCTACATCTTTCTTCATGTTTATCTATGACTTAAGGAGCTATTTTAGCTTTTTATGAAATTAGGTCCTTTTTTAATATTGACAGTAACTAATTAATACTACAAAGAACTACAACAGCTTATTTTGAAATTCGAATTGATTTCTAATGTAAAATCCCTAGTTCTTGTTAATTTATTTTGTAATTTTTCTTACAGTATCTACTGAATGAGACCACATCGCTTCCATATCACTCCCTTACCTACATTTTCATATTATTTATAAAAATGTAAAAAATAGAAGCTCATTGGAATAGTGGTTTTGTCAAAAAATTGCAAAAAAAAAATATATTTTTAATAAAATAGTTTTGTTTTATGTACAATTTAATTTCAATTCAAGGTGACGGAAAGCAAGAAATTTAAATGGATTTTTTTGTAAAGTCAAAAACAAGTTGAGAATAACCAAGCAAGACAAAAAGACGCGTATATTAGTATTTTAATATTAGGTGAAAAATGTAGGTACGTCAAGTATCAAGATTTGCATTCTAAGCATTTGGAAAACAATTAAAAAAAATAGAATTCCAGTGACATGTAATAAATTGGCAAGAATACGTTGTCGACTACTTCCCCTTTTCTTCCCTATGAATAAGCCTCATGTTCAGATGTTGTTTAAAAACAACGATATTCAGTAAAAATATATCAATTTTCATATTTTCTAAAATTTGAAGGTTCCTGATCGACAAGTCGAAAGTTCTTTGCAAAAACTTGCCGCATAATTGTAAATATTTAATAGTTACTGTTAAGCTAAAATTTTTTTAGGCTAAGGTATATTAATTTGCCACAAAGTAAGTGTTTAATGGCAATATGCAATTATTCAAATAGCTTTCCAATTAAATTTTATTGCAAGAAATGTATGAAATAAAGCGATTTATGGAATGTTTAGTTAGCAGATTAATTAATGAAGACAGCAATCTAACTGGTATACAAATTAGCATGGGAAGTTCAATGTTCTAGTATCTGCATAGGATAAAGAGACACAAGTGCTTCACAAGTAATCAGCTTCGAATAAAATAAGTTATAAAACAAAAAGTGTAAAACTGAACAACCTTAAATTTCAAACGAACAAAAATATCCATTTAAAATTAATGAAGCAACGCAAGTTTGAGAAATTACCTTTCTAAAAATAAATAAGATTATTAATTTAAATATTACACTTTACCTTTTGCGGTTTATTGATAAATAAACCTTACAAAATTGGTTTAGGGAGGCCCAGAACCAACACAATCATTGAAAGTGACTAACATTGAACTGTTTACGGTTAGATCACATAAAAAATATATTTAATAACTTCGTTATATACTTTTAGGATGCCCATTATGAAAAAAATAATCTTCAAAAATCTCGCTTTATTCAAGTAGTGTTCATTTAATGAAACAAATTAGGTTTTTTGTCTAAACATCATTCCCTGGGCTCTGAAAGAAAATTCCCTTTGACAATATCTGGAATTAACAAATGATGCGTGAATTAGATTGTAAGTTGCTGCTCTGACATAAATTAGTTTTGAAATAAAACACAGACGAACTTTTTATGTAGATGTACGATTCGCCTTCTCTGAAGATTATACAGGCATATTATCTGCTATTGAATATGCGTTCAAATTTCAAATAATAATCAAATTACATTGCTACTTCAAACTTAATCTTTATTTTTAATAAAGCTGTTTTATTAGTTTAGTCAAATCCTCAGAGTTATTATCAAATTGATATATAATTTTAAAGAGTGTTTCCCTTTCGCGAGGCATTATTGCATTTGTCAATATATTGCAGTAAGTTGATTCACTCTCCATGCTAAAAAGCATCCTCTAACATGATGCTGCTACCTTTACAATTTAGTGTAGGTTAAACTTAATTTGGATCTAATTAGGGGCGGATTTAAGGGTGTATAACATGTGCAACTTCTCAGGAGCCAACATCAAAGTAAAGATTCCTTTTAGTGGTCCAAAATATTGTGAACAGGACGGGGTATGTTTGTGCCCCGACAAGAGCAATGTTAGAGAACCTCGAGGGAGAGAATGGCGAATCGGATTCAGTTGTGATTTACGGCGCTGATCTCATCCTAATTCAAAAATATGTCAAATCCCAGGAGCAAGGTTTTCCAGTGCAGAAGAACTTGCACGTTTTCTTCAATTTTCATGCACATTTGGTGCAATTTATTGTTAAGAAATTACAATTATTTTTATAATAATTGTTGCAATTGCAAGAAATAGCCGATTTTCATCCTGCATTCTATTGTTGCGCGTTATCGGTTCAAAAATTAAAACTTCGTCAATTGTAATCACTTTATTTCAAACTTATTTCGGAACACTTATAATTCACTTAACTATAACTATCAGACTATCTGGCTAATTGATTATCCGACTAACTGACCAACTGACTGACTCGCTGAAAGAAAGATGACCGCGTTTTTATACCCTTCCGGTTTTTTGGAACCGAATCCGTACAAATAAGATTAGCGCTTGCGGAAACGTCTGGGGCGCTTATCTGAGGTATAATTTATTCTCGCGGCCGCTTCCCATTATCAAATGTTTCTAGAGAGTTTCTCACACTACACAATCACAAATACAAATTTTATAACTACAGTTTGTTACCGTATAAAAAATCAAGTAAATTCCAAATTTTATTTTTATTTCTTACTAATTCTAAGACAATAAATTTCACAAGATAAAATTTGTTTTTGTTTTGACAATTTTAATGTTAAGTACTTTAGCTAGAATTATCCGAAATGCCAACGCATGTCTTTGTACTCTTTAGAACATTTTGGAAGCCTTTTTTTCACCAAAATAAATAAATAATGCAGCGTGTGCGTTTCACAAGTTGAATTAATGCAATAGTGGCTGTTGTTTTAAAATCTGTCCCTATAGAGACTAATAAGATGAAAGTGTCTAGGATTTTTTTAGCTAAATTTATTTTTTATTCATTTAAAGGAGGAATAAGAAGTTACATCGCTTTTGTAACTACTTTCGCACCTTTTTTTGAACTTGTCATTGTTAAATTCCAAGTTTAAACTGATTTCTTAAAATTTCTTTTTTAAAATTCGAACATTCGAAAGGAAAGTTGAATGTTTCACTTTAAAATTGGAATTTCGCAATTTCCCATAAGCTTGACAATTTTTCTGTCATATAATATTTCATATTTTTTCCAAAATATTGAATTTTCCTAAAATTCTGATTTTATTTGGAAACATTCTTGTCTTGAAATTTGCACGTTTCTCTTAAAACTCGAATTGTTTAAATATATTTTGAAATGTTCCCAATAATTTCTTAAAATTTCGAGTTTTGAAATTTAAGAATTTAATTTTTTTTCAAGCTTTGTTGCCTAAAAATTTAAAATAAAAATTTTAATGCAAATTTCAAATTTGGAGAAAAAAATTGAATTTCCAGAAAAATTTCTAAATTCTAAAATAAGTTTTTTCTTGAAGTATAATTTTATTTCCTCAATTTTTGATTTTCTTCTCCACGTTTAGAATTTATTCTCGAAATTAAGTTTTTAATTTAGACTATTTTAAAATGGAACTTTAAAGTTGAGATGTCTATAAAGTTTATCTCGTTATTTTAATTTTTTTTCTCAACATTTTGCCTTTGAACTCTAAATTTTCATCTAAATATTGTTTATCACCTTAATAGCAATTACTAGCAGAAGTTGTAAAAATAAAACCTGATAAAACGTATGTTAGGTGTAGTCAACAATGCGTGGCTATCTCTCATTTTTCTTCCAAAGTTTACTCTTATCTGATTCTTATTAAAAATAAACAATAGCTTCAAAATTGCAATAAGTTCATTGTTTAGAAGAGATAGGCGCTCAACATATCTGACATGTATGTAAAATTTTCAAATTATTTAATATACGAAATTTTTAAATCGCTGTGAGCAATACAGGGCCGCATTCAATTTTCAGATTAACCTAAAATAATTTCGCAGGTGTGCAAAACGCTTTTAAGCCATAATGTGTGGTACATGATTGAATGCAGAATAAAGAGATCGACTATAATTTATTACAAAAAAATCAACTGTATTTAAAAAAATTAAAATTACAATTTATAAGCTTTCATAGCTTTACTCTACTCTTAATATGTATCAGTAAATTGATTGATCCTTATATTATGAAATATTTTTATATGATCCCCACTTCACCATGTCATCCCCTTTTCATTATTATCCTAGAAAAATATGAATATTTTTCAAAATTACCTTAACTAGGAGAATAACTTTAGATTAACAAATTAGTTTCGAAAAAGTGATCGAAAAAACTAAAAGATGTTTTTCACTTAACGTAGTTCACCGGTCCATTGTTTTTCTATAGGATCTCTTAAAATTTTGCCAAATGTTAGTAACGGTGTTACCTATTCACACCTGTAAAATTAAAAGACCCGTGCCGGTATAGAATCTGAGATGCTCAATGTTAACTTTTACAAATTTTGAACGTATAGAATATGACCGAACCTTTTTATAGATTTTGATATTAAGATGAAGGTAATATTGCGAATGTAATAGTATTTCTAGCTGAATTTTCAGGCTTCTTTCCGCATGTTGAGAAAATATCTTCAAGTAATGGCAGCAAGCAGCTCTACTACTGTTTTTAGATGGATTTGGCTTCAGCTTCCCTCATAGAAATGTATTGAATAAGCAATGCACTGTTGTCAGTTCAGGAAATCCATTACAAAGCGGTTTCGAGATTTGCATCATTGTATCTATGCGCACAGTCAATGATAAAAATTGTGTACTGGTAGCAGTCTGGTGCTTGTAACCTTTTAAAATTTTTTGCTACCGATTACTATCGGTGAATTACATTAAATTTTGTAACCCAATGAATATGGTTTATATTCTGTTTGTAAGTAGTAATATAGGTTATTAAATTAACCAAAGTCGGCCCTACATTCTTTCAATTTGTGAATAAAATAAGATCGCCTTTGTAATAAGGCAACCTCCTGCAATTTTATACAAAAGAAACTGGTGCTTTCTTGATTTTTGTGTTTTAATGTTTTGGAATTCAGTAAATCTAGTTTCTGCAAAACATGTTTCAGTACGATACAAATTTTATTTAATGGTTTCATATCTTCTTGTTATCTTAAAAAAATTTTATGTACTATAAATTTACGATAAAAAAATGAAATGGTTGCATGAATACAGTAAAACTCAAACATGTAGATAGTGTACGTAAGTATGTAGTATGTAATACATATTTAATTTGTCGTATTTTATTGTAGAACTCAGTAAAGCAATTAAAACACCAATTTCAACATTAACAAAGTTCTAACATACCGACATAATTCCCCAAAAACCATTTGTCATAAATGTTGATAACTCCATTAGATACCACGGGCTGAACATGCTGTATGATATTTAATATATAAACAGCGAAACGTGCCTATCTGGTGGCATCTCCCCTTTAAAACACCCTTTATAACTTAAATATGTATACTACACGATTACCCCATATCTCCATTACATCAGAAAAGGATCTCATAAGAAATGCATTTAACGGAAAAATTTTCTAATTCTGCGAGAACCCCAACTGAATAATTCATATAAATAAATAAATTTAGTGCAGCGATTGGTTCACCTTGATTTGATTTATGAAAGGATGGTTTGCCTTTTCTTGGAAGATATATTACGCAACCCAAGTTCCAACTCTGGAGATTAATTGTAAGTGAGAAATGAAGATATTAATTCATAGAAACTGAATCTAAAGTGAGTAACTTTTGGTAAATCTGTTTCAACTAATGCTTCGCAATTTGCAATAGTTGCGAATTGAATTTGTTATATTCTCAAAACATCACACGGGCAATTCCCAACGGTGAAACTACCTCTCCTTACCTAATTAAGTTATAATTGAAAGCAGAAAATGTCAGATTTAATGTTGCGCAATACACTCGTAATATTACAAACAGCGGATTATTATATATCGCGTATGGCACATTTTAAATTAACTAAGTTTCGATAAAAGTTGTAACATATCAAGAGGGTACTCGGTTTCACTTTATAAAGTAGTAAAGTTTTCCTAAACATTTTAAAAATAAATATACATATTTTTTTTTAATTGGCGAAGGAGTAGTCTACTTTTTAACTAGAGTGTTACGTGTTAACCGGGTTCAGTTATTAAAATCTGTGAATTTAAAACATTTTATTTCGACAAATGTGCTAATACTGAATGCCGTACTAAATGAATCATAAAGGGGGTGCGCGTATATTTATATGTATCTAGAGGTTTCCATTTTTAATAAGTGCTAGGCTAAACGGTAAACCTGCACATGAGTCACTTCATGGTGACAACAATACTATCGTATGTTCGATAAGACTATCCATAAATTTCGTGATTTCTATCACATCATTACAGTATGTTTTGAATGAGGGCAGATGTAGCCACTACAATATGGGCAAAACACCTTGCTCCAAATGATTACCAATCGTTCCTCCACATTAAAAAATTTCACGTCTCCCAATTGCAAATTGTCGTCAAAGCATCTTCGAATAAGTAAAAACAGCGTTTGAAGATTGGCTGCGTTGTTTGGCCTTTGAACATTATGATGGGTTTTAATATTGTGGTGCCAATAAGCTCCAGGACTTATTGTATATTCATAGTTTGGAAACCAAAGATATGTTTCATATACCTAACCCAATGCACGCAGCACCAACAAATATATTACAAGCTTACACGATGGTACGAACAAGCAATTTCCACACCCATAGGCTGTGAATGTGTGCAAGTAGAAAACGATTTAGACTTAATTGATATATTTAATAAACCTACGTAGTTTTCTTTTCATTTAAATTTTCATCATGGGTCAAGTGAAACATTACGATGGTGCAATCCTCTATAAACTATGGTACGTAATGTATCAGATAGTAAATTGCTGAACTACCAACGATCGATTCTGAATAAAGCCTAGGGGACCTTCAATACTTTGGGTTCAGGATTTGGGAATTAAAGTTAGGTTTCGATCTTATTAGATTTTGTCAGTTTGGTTTACCTAATACAAATTTGATAAGTGCATACAGCACCATTAACATGTGGAACTACTAACGATCTGCTATCACGCGTCTAAACCATCTTAACCTATAGTAAGCTGTCTTATAGCAGTCAATATCGTATTTTGCTTGCATTATGTAATGCAGTATTAAATGAACTAGGAAAGTACTCAATGAAAACAATGAACATAAATTAATATATCCCTTCCACTTCTCCATTAAAGGAAAAGTGGATCTTAATTAATAAAATCTCGTAAAACATTTCGTATTGCAACCAAAATTTTGTTCCGTACACACTCTTCGTATCTGACTAAGATTTGTACTCATTGCTTCAGTATAATTGGAAATGCATGTCCTGCAATCCCATTCATAAAAAAAGCAACAGAACTTTGTATGCTTAGATGGAAAGCTAATGAGCTTGCTTAAGGTCCCCAACTGCAAGGAAAAACCTATTGATAACGATATAGGAGTGTTTGTTATTGTGGAGAAAAAGAAGAAGATTTGTAATTTTGTGAGAAGAAAATTAAAGCTTGTTATTGTCTTTAGCTGTAATTCCGAATAATCCACAAATATTTGAATCATATTATTATTATGCAGTAGTTTCTTATCTTCAGAATAGTAATAAATTTAAAGATGCGTCTATCGTTATATATACGAGTGTTAAAATCATACATAGGCTAATTAAAATCTGTCAGCTTAAAATAGTTAAAAAAAACAAAGAACGCAAAATGTTGTAAGATACTAAATTCTCTGCTTCCAATTCTCTTGTTAGTTACCGTCCCATTAATCATAATTAAATGAATCAGCCCACAGTCATCAATCCAGAATTCAACATAATATACGCCAGAGAGAAAGCTAAGAGACGCAGCGCATTCTGATATACAGAGCCAATAACTCACAGCAAAATTAGTTTTTAGAAAAACGTCAGGGACAGGTCAATGTTTGATCAGAGGAGAAATATCTTTTCGCATAAATTTCTTGTTACTGATTATACTCTTCGACGAGGAAGGTCAAGCGGGAGACCGTCTGGTGGAATCGCTAACTTTCTCATCTAAAGACAGAAACACGTAAAAAATTTAACCGGGCAAAAAGGAGCGGACGTTGGGAGGAATATAAAATCTCAAGACGCCGAATATGTAAGTGCCATTAAAAAGACAAAAGAGAATTTCCGGAGGAAGCTACTGTGGGGGATCGAAAAATCCTCAGAATGCGCTAGACTCCAGAAGGCATTGCAAAAGAACAACCAGAATATGCTGGGATTTTTGCAAACACCACATGGAGAATGCACGCATTCTGAGGAGAGGATCCTTAAGGTTTTACTTTAGGCACACTTGCCAGGATGCGCACCCCTTCCTGCACAACAAGACAGCCAAGACACCCATGTACCGCAAAATTGGGGATCAAGTCAAAGCTGAAGAATGACTAACAAACTATTTGACATAACCAGAATTATATAGGCGATAAACAGTTTCAAACCATATAAATCACCTGGACCAGACGGAGTATTACCAATAATGTTACAACAAGGAGTTGAAGCGTCACCCTTGTGCACCATATTCAGGGCCTGTGTGGCTACAGGATATGTGCCTCAGGACTCAAGACTGGAGAAGGACGAGAGTGGTTTTTATATCCAAACCAGCGCGAAATACGTACGACCAAGCAAAGTCTTTCAGGCTAATTAGCTTAACGTCATTCATGCTCAAGACGATAGAAAAACTTGACGATAGGTATATTAGAGACGATGCGATGAGGAGGTTTCCCTTGCATGGATATCAATACATCTACCAAGCGGGTAAATCCTGCGATTTAAGCCTGCTGCAGACGCAGGATCGAGTAAGCTCTCATAAGCAAGGAACTTACTTTGGGAACCTTCTTAGACATTGAATTTGCATTTGACAATACGTCATACGCATCTATTAAAAGAGCCGTAGAAAAGCATGGAGTCGATCCGGCGGTAACTAGCTGGATAGACTTGCTCCAAAACAGGAGAATAACAACATCACTAGGCAATGTATCGATAGCGGTATCTGCAGCCCGGGGCTGTCCTCAAGGTGAGTATTGTCACCACTTCTGTGGATCTTTGTGGTGGATGATCTACCAAGGGTACTATAACTAAAAGGATTTCATGCACAAGGATATGCACTTGTTAATTACAGGTAAATTTCTAGGGCTCGTACCAGCATTAATGCAACGGACACTAAATATTACAGAAAGGTGGTGTTTAGCAGAGGGACTAACAGTGAACCCTGCGAAGACCACCATAGTTACATTCACTTAAAAAATAAATCTTAATGATTTAAAGAGGCCTAATTTAGGAGGACAAGAAATTCCGCTGACTAGGAAAGTTAAATATTATACGTTAGATACCAAATTTAGCTTCGGTGCTCATGTGGAAAAAGTTACTGCCAAAGCTACTAAGGCTCTATGGGCCTGTAGAGGCATGATAAGAAAACAATGGGGACTCAGACCAGCGATGGTCCATTGGATATATTCCAAGGTTGTAGTACCCCTAGTAACATACGGTTCTTTAATCTGATGGCACAAAGGAAGAAAAAAAAGAAAGTGTTATCAGACTAAGCAAAGTACAAAGGTTCGCTTGCTTAGAAATAATCATAGGCGATGCAAACAACGCCCACTGCAGCCATGGAAGCACTACTACTTCTGCCCAGACTTCATCTGGTAGTGGAGGTAGGGGTCCTGTCAGCAGCCTACAGGCTAAAAACAAATGGGTATGGAATGGAATCACCTAGATCAACATGCCATACAGAAATATTCAAGCGGATCTGTGCAAACCATACGCTAAGTATGTCATCGGACAGAACAAAGAGTATCCCCAACTGCCACAAACCCTACCCGGTAGAAATACCTGAAAGGGGAGTGCAGTTAGTAAAATTAAAAAGAGAGAGTGGATCAGTCTGATTCACAGATGGATCCAAAACAAAGATAAGTACTGGTGCGGGAATAACCAGCAAAGAACCAGGAAATGAATTTTTCATAAGCCTGGGATCTTATGAAAACAATAGATTCGTGATCTATAGCGAGAGTCAAGCAACACTAAATGCGCTGAGAGCTTATGAAATAAACTCCAGAACGGTCAAAGATTGTGTTGATAAGCCAAACAACTTGGCACAGCACAATACAGTTATACTTCGGTGGGTTAAGGCCCATCGGGAAATTGAAATGAAAGAGCAGATTTTCTAGCCAAAAGGGAAGCCGAGTTTCCTCTTGTAGGACCGGAACTTACTTGTCCGCTTGCTTACAGAACAGAAAAAGAGGTAATAAAGAAACTACTAAGCATTACTACAGCACTCACTGGAGGGGTGTCAATGGTCTGAGGCAATCCTGGATGTTCATTGACAGACCATCAGAAAAGAGAACCAGAGAACAGTTAAGCAAAAATCAGCTCAGGTGGACACTTGGACTATTTACGGAACACTGTGGCCTAATGAAGCATCTTACAACAATTGGCGTAAAAGAAAATTTTACTTGTAGAACATGTGGAGAGGAAGAAGAAAGTCCTTTACACAAATTATGTGAATGTCCAGTTTTGGCAAGAGATAGGCGCACAGAAATTTGTCTGCTTTCTTGTGTGTCTCAAGACTCTTACCCTTTGAGGGATCAGATCTATTAGTTCTTGCGAGAATCTCCCACGAAGATGCTTATGAAAAAGAGACAAGTCACCAACTATCTGCCCGTGCTTCAGTATTTTGAGAGAATCGGTCAAATTCTTGTCATCAGTAAGGCGAATCACTTTTTGAATTGAATTGAATCCAAAAGAGCTGAAGTGTGCTTTGGAGCTAAATTCTGAACATGAGAGCAATATTTCAGAGTTGGCCTATCTTGAGCTTTATACAGAATCAACAACTGATGAGATGTACTGTCTAGCTCTAAAAAAAGCGCAATTTTTGGGAGGTTAACGTGGTAATGGAGCGCACGTGTTCATTTTAAAAGAAGTTTGTGCTAGCATTTATTCCTAAGTTAGACAATTTAGGAGCACATAGAGAGAATTTTACCATCCTTGCAGATATTGGTTGCGTTACCCCTTGACGTTTTCTTGGAGAAAATAGCGGCATGAAATTTTGAGGCATTTAAAGTCAACCAAATTCTTCCAGATCTCCATTAATTATCCGTATTTGCTGTTCCCTTAGTCTCTCTAGAGCAGCGACGAATAATGATTTGTCGGAGAAAAAGGATAACACTAGGCTATTATGTTTCTAAATGTAATGTTCTGAATCATTACTTGATATTTCACCATAGTATTGTGACGTTAGATCTAGAGTTCCAGACATACGACTATACCAATAGTAGAAATGAAATAATTTAAACATCGTCATGTAACAGAAAAATTGCACTATTTTGCCTTATCCCTAACATAAGTTAAGTTTTGCGGAAAATGTAACTAGCGTCCCAAGCTTACTAATTACATCGGTAAGGAGGTATCTAGCGTTCCGTATTTGTTTTGGGTCCTACGTAAGAAGCGTCCCAACTACCTGCTCTTAATGGGACTAATGAATAGTAAAATAACTATACCAAATTTAAAGTTTTCACATTGAAATTCCGGAAAGCATTCCAGCCATACAAATGACTACAAGCTTCAATTGCAAGTTAATGTGGAAAGCCCTATAAGTATCTATTTAATTGCTAATTTAATTATTAAAGAAATTCCTAACGAGTATTAGGGGTATAAAAACGTGGTTGGGAAATTTTAACTTCATTATAGATTTTGGTTTCCTGCTTGTTTCACGTAGTGCCTTGAATAGATAATGTGGAAGTTACAACTAGTTTTAAAAATCGAAGTATCTTTGTGATAGAAGGGTACAGATATCCGTTTCACAAAATACTGGCAAATGATATTGAACGTTCGGCCTGCTCTACAAAAACTTTTAAATCGTTTTTAAAAATGAAGAAGAATCAAAAAATCTTGGAAGGACCATTTCCACACAATCATGAAACTATCGAGGAGAGATTGTTTTATAAAGTTATACATATTTTGACGTTGCAACTTCCAATCCCAATGAGTATAACCCTATCGAGAACAATATATATTTAAAATCTCCAGAATGTGTTCAAAAAAATAATTCTTTAATATAATACTTCGGGTAGCTACATAATTAGGACGCTGGTTATACATACACTTATTTAATGAGGAGCGCGGACGCTTGTTACGTACCTATAATTTTTGTGCCGGGACGCTAGTTACCTAGTCAGGTAGAAATAGGACGCTAGTTACCCCGACCCAAGTTTTGGTACGCATTTTGGGACAAACTAACCTGGAAATTTATAATTATTTTGCTATGCAAGAGCAGGGTTTATGATGTAAAAGGACTTATTAAAGTTTTTTTGGCTTAAAGAAATAGTTATTTATGCATACATAAAATATTAAGCTTACTATCTTCGTATACGAAAGTAATAAATTAAACCGTAGCGAAAGCCTAAAATGACCAATCAATAAACATGATTTCAATTTAAAATTCCGGCGCATTCACCATATTCGATAATTCCCGCGCCTTTACATTTAATTATTACTCTTGTCAACATCTCAGTTATAATTGTAGTGTTTATCTATTAATTATATATTGTAATTTTTATTTCAGGTAAGCTTTACATACCAACATCGGAATCAAAAATATCTGGCGGAGTGTAGCATGGGTAAATGGTATTAAATTTTATATTCACGATGTACGGTTGTAACTTGTCCTTGGCTTTGTGTATTCAGAATGGAGAAAACAATAACTAGTAAAGCGTCAATGCGTCATTGAAGGAGATCGATAAAATTAACCTAAAATATTCTAGCTCATTTTTCGCTATCAACAACTGAAATTATTCAGTGTTATTACATCATCAATCAATTTACATATTTTCGATTTAAATACAGTTTCGAAAGCACCGAAGCAATTTAAAAACCTCTCTAATTCAGTTGCAAATGGAATTTGCATTAATATTGACAGGGTAGGAAACAAACTTTGTATTTTTTTTATTATTAACTGTCAATTTGCTTGAGTCTTTTAACTTATGATTATAATAATTTATTTAATAATATCTAACAAGACTTTAAATTAGATAGCATAGATAAGAACTAACACATATTTATATTTTACCGGTCGACAAATTAATCTGTTCTTTTATATCTATTCAGTCAAAATAAATATATATTTTTCTTCAATAAATTAATAGCAATTTTTATCGACTTTTTAGCAATTTCTAAAAATATTCTGAACTTTATTTTATTAAAAAAATCATCTGCGTATCAACTTCGGGACATATTTAGTGACGGGATAATTTTAATGCACAATGAGCTTGAAATAGAAAGAAAACCTTCGGTTTGACATCCCAAGCAGTGTTCTAAACATTGCTGGAAATAGGTCAAAATTCAAGGAACTCAAAAAATTGTTTTCCTCTCAAACAGCTGAAAAAACAGGACTGCCTGTAAAAATAATATAAAGCAGATTTCAAATTCCAATAATTTTGAAATTACCTAATAGTCAAGATACAAATTTTGAATAACAGCAGCTAAATTAAATAAAAAGTTGCCCTTAATATAAATATAAGCAGATTACACGCAATTTATGTATAAAATAATTACTGTCATCGCCAAAAATAAATGTGTTTCATAAAATTAATGTGAAAGAATGCGTGGTTCTTAAATTGATTAATGTTATACAATTTTATACTTAACATTAGCTTTGCCATCAAGAAAATAAAAGGAAGCAAGAGCATAATAATTGAGTTTTAAGCCATTAGCTCTAACGTGTAATTAAAAATTTTTATCTCAGCATGAAAATCTAGTAAAAAACTTGAGTGGTTGTCGAGAGCATTTTTAAAACAAATGATCCATTTAACTTGCAATTAGAAAATGCAAGTATAACATAAGGTTAAAGTTACGAATAAGTGTTGCCGGCAGACGTCTGTCTGGCTAGGTCTAAGTAAAAATGTCTTGAGGGTTGTAGAAACTGTAGGAAAAGGAAAATTGCAAATTCGGGCAAAGGGTGAATTGTGTTATTGATCGCAGAATGCTGTGCGCCGGCGGTATAGCTCACTATACGCGCACCAGGTCACACAGAAGGAGGGGCCTCTGTATATACTACCTCCCACTTGTCTTTTTTTTTTCGGTGTACGAAAAATGCCGGGTTTTTAGTGCAGCAGCAATTTCCTGCATTAGGTCGACGTCGTTTAATTTCTACCTTTGCAATCTGTTTAATGGAAACATTCAATTAAAAAGTGAAAAAGACCGAGATAATAATGTTATTAAACCTGCAATTTTTGCACCTGTTTTCTACCTAAAATGTAATATTCAAAAGTATGCAGGCAATTATAATGAGGGTTTTACTTTTTTCGAAAATTACAATTAAATTTCGCTGTGCCGCCACAGAACCTCTCCAAACGAAAAACTCATCCGTTACCACTAACAAATGCATGCAAACAAGAGTTTTGTACCCCAAAAAATAAATAGGCAGTCATGGAGACTACCAACAGAAGTGAAAACTTAAAACTAAAAATAATAGTATTTTTTTTTGAATTTTCAATAAAATTTACCAAACAATCTAAATTTTTCATTAAAGCATTGAGTTTAGATGTAGGGTAAGCTTAATAAAATCAATGTACCTTCCTTTGCTGCTTCCTATAGCATAATAATAAAATACATGGTGTCCTATTAAAAAAAATAAGTTTTCATAGTTTGAAGTTGGCAATATTTAAAATTAATTTTAAACGCCTTGTATGCAATGTTCTAAATGTTTTTGGATAGCCTAACAATTCGAATAATTACTCTGAAAAAAAAAACAGAGTTTTACCCTTTTAAGCCTGAAAAAGATTAAATTATTTTGTAAAAAAAATCAAAATATCTTGGAAATTACTAGGTTTAGGCATAGGGAAAGCTAATACAGCACCTACTAAAATGAGTAGAATTTGAAAAATGCATAAAATGTATAGATTGTAATTTAAAAAAATGAAGTTAGTGTCTGCCCGGAGGATGCAAAACACCCTGTATAATCAAAAATATTTTTAGATTGTATAGCTTCTGCAGTTTGGTTACGTTGCGAAAAATAAGAAGGCTGGGTTTTTTCTTGAAGGTCATGCCGGACCTTCGCATACTAGTGGGACACACTCTATCGTATTAATAAGGATGTCCACCAAATATTAAATTTCTTCAAAGGAGAGGCATCTACAGAGAATTTTCTTTAACAAACAAAGCAGAGGACATTATACTTAAAGTGCAAAATAATTAAAAACTTTACATCTTTCGTAATTAATATTATAATTATAGGCACATATTCCTGAAAATTGTAATTGTTGCAGCAAATTTTGTAAGACGAATTTTTTAATGTGTCGAAAAAGGTAAATTGCATGATTCCTATTTGAAATATTGAAACGTAATATGAAACCAAGAACAAAATAATATTCACTTTGCTTCCATGCTTAACGAATTAAAACAACACAATAGCAACAGTTTTATGAAAAAATAACAACATGAATTTAGAATAAAATATCTGCAATTCAGGGACCTATTATTCCACAAATAAATGCAACCACACTTACAAATCAGCCACAACAGAAAGTTTTTGAATGCTATTAAAAATGACACCAAGTTGTAAAAATTATCGACATTATTTACTTAAAACAATAGAAACATGAACGTTAGTCGCATAGATGACTGAATATAAATGTACGAAAATGCATTAACAATGAATTTATTATTGCTTAAAATGTTTCGGTAAAATTTGGATCATTCTGGGGGTGACAAATCCAGTGTTTCTCATGATTTTTTCTAAAAAAAAACTGACGTAATAAGCTTTCAATTTTCTATGAATTTGTATGTTTCAAAAATGCAGGCCCTACAATTAAAAAAATCCGGCTAAGGTCGCATGGTATTTAAAGATTTTATAAGGTGACCCAAAAATAAATGGATCACACTATATAAAAGCATATAAATAAATTGATATATGTAGAGTATTGACCAGTTCATGCTTTTGGTCTGACTTGCAAAGAGCAGTTTCGAAACAAACTCTGCTGTAGGCAAAAGGAAAAGAGAAACGAGATAGGCATACATACCAAGGCGTAATTTAATTAATAATTTGAATCGTCTTATTATGAATGTCCATTATAACCTTATTTCTCTGTTTTTAGGGTTTTCTAATAATTAGCATGTTTGATAATAAAAAATAGTCTTAATCACATATCTTGGTGCCTTAAAGAATACATTTTCCTAAACAAAGTAGAAATACTACACATTTAACAACACTTACTCAAAATATCAATATTTTTTGACGCTGATGAATGAGCTGTGCTTACTAGATACATTTTTAATGGAAGTTTTGTATGAATGTTTGAATTAAACGCAATATTTTTATAGAAGTCTATAATTACTAGATTGATATAATATTCAAACAAGCTACGGATGTTATATGGCAACTACGCTGTAAAATGAAAATGGTTTAGAAGTTTTATATTTTATTTTGTTATGTTTATTGTTAGATTGAATATGTATACTAATTATAAATACATCGGATGTAACTGAAATACAGTGCTAACGATGCATCAGAATGAACAGTGTTCTTACTGTGAAGATTTTTGACAAAAGATTTCAATAAAGACAGAATGGAGTAAGTCTAATGAAGAATGCTTAAATTAATGATTTGTACGACAACATCCATTGGAGGTGAAAAACATTCCTTCCATTCCTCTAAAAATAAAAACGTAGATGCTTGGGATGAAATGGCCGATAAGTTAAATCGGTAGGTAAATAATGTAAAACAAAAAATAACTATTATTTTTGAGAAGACATGCACGAATGACCGGAAAGGAGTGAAACAACACACATGCGTGCGGGGCAATAAATGTCTACAAATGTTCTGAGTTAGTACACATGCATATGCTTGTGTATGCGCTTGGACTCAACGCATGCACATTCAAGTCAGTACGCGCCTATAAACTCATGAGTCATGACATTCCCTCTACTACAGGAAAAAGTTGAGATAATGGCGAATTTACACGATTTATACATATATATTCAACTTTGCTGCGAAATCAGTAGAACCGAAATTATAATCAAAAGGGCATAAAATATTCAATTTTTTTGTATTATCTTGGATTTAAAAAAAGAAAGGATAAGGAACAGAAAAATTAAAGGGATATGTACACACATGGTCCGGAGTAAATTAACACGAAAGAAGTAAAGCAGGAGCTTCTATCATGATTAGAAAGAAGATCGCACAGAACATAAGCCAGGTCGACTATGTTAGTGAAAGAATTGTTAAAATTACTATCAAACGATATGGAAGAGACATGTGCATAATAGCAATATACGCTCCAGCAGAAGTCTCTCACCACCAAGAAAAGAACGAATTCTACTGGTCTCTTAATGAACAACCAGAGGAAAGTAGAAGGATAAAATCTCTCAGGGGACTTTAATGGAAACGTGGGTACTACAGACAATGACGGGGATGGAGTTATTGAACTCTGTAAACAATATGATCTAAAATAAGCAACACCTTTTTCCAACACAAAAAGATACACCAATATACTTGGGAAAGACCTTGTCTACATCAAAAATTCATAATAGACTTTATGATAACAAGACAAAGGAGCTCAGAAATAATAACAAATGTAGCTGTTAAGCGAGGTGCTAATTATGGATCAGATCATTATCTGGTAAGGTCAAAAATCAATTATCCATTCATAGATAAAGAAAAGAAAGAAGAAGATAACACAGGCATAATATACAATAATGAGCTGCCCATGGAATATAACATACATCTGTTAAACGAGGAAAGCATTAGAAACCTGTATAGAAGAAGATTGGAAGAAAAACTAAAGGAAACTGATACACAAGATAATATAGAAGCCGAACATGAAAGAATTATAAAAGCAATACACCAAGCCGCAAAGGAAACTCTTGGATTGAAGGAGAAAAGAAATAAAAAGAAAAGTAACAATAAATGGATGTCAGAAGAATTAGAGATGTTAGTACAAGAAAAGAATAAAGCATACAAAAGCTGGCTATGCCAACGAACTCAGAGGAATAGAGACAAGTATAAAGAAGAGAGATAAGAAAACGTATAAAAACAGACTAGAATTTCTGGTGGGAATGTAAATGTGCGGAAATAGAAAGCAAAATAGGAGAATCCCAATCAACGGAAGCATGGAAATGTTTCAAATCAATGAAGACTAACAGAAATGAAAAAAATAGAAACCCAACAAGTATGAGGTACTGGACAACATACTATGAATCATTATTGGTAGAAACCCGAAAAGAATATAAAGAACTTAAAGCTGATGTACAACCCGAAGAGGAAAGAAACGGAGATGAAAATCTAAGCATTACAAGACAGGAAGTTAGCTATCCAGGATCGGGAGGAATCATGACCCAATTGCTCAAATATGGTGGAAACATCATATTGGATCAAATTATTAATTTAACAAATATGTTTTTAGGAGAAAATCGACTACCGCATGCATGGAAAACGACATACTTAGTTTTACTATTTAAAAAAGGCAAGCGCTCGAAACCTAAAAACTTTAGGGCACTAAGTGTTAATAGCACGTTGAGCAGATTATTTGGTAAGAGTCATTAAACTGAAAATACAAGAAAATATAGGACACGTAATAAATGAAGATCAGAGTGGATTTAGAATCGGCCGGTCATGTGTGGACAATTTATTTATAATACAACAAATTGCAGAAAAGAGAAACGAATATTTCGAAGAAACCCATTTAGTGCTCATAGATTTGGCAAAAGCCTATGACTCAATTTACGGGATGGAATTAGGGACGCACTAGAATTGGCGGATACGGACCTGCGAATAATCAGAATAATTAAGGAATTCCATAAAGACCATAAGGCATATGTGAAGAATGGAAAGGCACTATTACCTGCGATTGAACCAACTAAAGGATTACGCCAAGGATGCTCTCTTTCTCCTTTATTGTTTAACATATATTTAGAAATAGCGCTAAAAGAGTGGAAACGCAGATGTAAACCAATAGGTATTCAAGTGGGAGATAAATTTCTCTTCAACATTAACTTTACGGATAATCAAATGTTAATAGGCTAAGATGCTTCTGACTTGGGGTTCATGCTCAGAAGATTATACAACACCTACAGTGAATGGGGACTCAATATTAATATTGATAAAACTGAATACCTAGTATTAAATTCGAACACTAAATTTTAAATCATGGGTAATGACAACTCAACCATTAAACAAGTAAATAAACTAGATACTTAGGGGTTAGCATCACTAAAGAAGGGATACAACATGCAGAAAAAAACCGTATAGAAGAGAGTAGAAAAATCTTAGAAGCACTCAATCCAGTATGACGGGATAAAAACATATCTAAGCAAACAAAAGTTCGAATGGGCAAAACTCCAGTGGAACGAGTACTACTGCATAAAAGTGAAATTTGGACCCTAAATGCGGAGTGGAAAAGAAGGCTCAACACCATTGAAATGGATTATCTAAGAAAAAGCGCCAGGATATCATGATTAGAAAGAAAAACGAACGAGAGCATTCGAAGTATAATGAACCCAAGCGAAACCATAGTTGATATAGTGGAAAAAAGAGGGAGAAAATAGTTCGGACACGTAATTCGAATGAATGAACAAAGGTGGCCACATCGAATACTACAATGGAAACCCACAGGAAAAGGGAGAATGGGACGTCCGAGATGCTCATGAAATGACGGAATGAGGAAAGTCATGGAAAGCAGACAGTTAGAAGACGAAGATGCACAATATACAAGTAGATGGCGTTTAGGTGTAATGGAAATGCAAATATAATTTGTTTTAAAACCCTAAAAAAGAAAAATCTTGGATTTTATGTCGTCTCGATGTCGGTATAAATCTATTTTAGTCCCACACTAAATGAACATTTTATATTGCAACTATATGCTTATCCTTAAGCACTTAAATATGTTCTGCTAATTCAAAAAATGCTTTACCAATGTATACCATTCTTACTTAGTACGAATGGCCACGGATACAAACTAAACTTATCTTGAAGTTTAGACAAATTGGCAGAATTTCATCATTGGAAAGTGAACAAACGTGTGCCAGGAATACAAATCTTCAGGGACAACGTAAAAAAAAACGTTGCAAGAAAATTAATTGAGCGACCTGGATTATGTAGATAGTGGTAAACAGCGTTGATTAATAGTTTCTGGTAATCCATTTAAGTGATGAAAGTCAGTTTGTAGGAGCTCAAACTTCAAAGATTGATGTCTGCAGACGTTAATTAGATATAACGTTGGTGTAAGATATATTACTTATACTACAGACGTAATTCCTTCTTTGAAGCAAATCCCGGCGATTCCACCAAAATGTTACGAATATGTAGCTACAACTATTAACATTGAGCTTTGTGAAGGAATTATTTCAATCTAACATTGCAAGTCTCTCTGACTTTGATCTACTATTTAATTAAAGTTTATTTTGCAAAGCCTTCTACTTATCAATGAAATATAAATCAAAATATAAGTTTTTTTATTTATGAAGGAAAAGCCTAATATTTATTATAAATGACAAATTTTCCATGCATTAATTCCTATTCTGTCCTAATCATCTAATCAATAAAGAAAGTCCCATTATTTTCCTTTTAGCCGGAACTAGTGTTTCATATCCATCTCATTTTAAAGAAAACATCGTAATTTGATCATTTTTTAAAACTATAAGACATGTAGCACTCCTACAAAAATGTATACCTACTTTGATGCAGCCTGAATATAGGAGAATCGATTTGTTTTTTATTTGAACACGACACTGCATTAATACGAAATAGCTTATTGTTAGTTAGAACGTGTAGATTTCGAACATGGTATACAATTTAGCTAGATTAAAATCAACTCTCAGGAATTTAACACGCTATACGCTTGATAATTTGGGGATATATGTATAACCACAAGAATTTGAGGGCCTTCAGAAAGTTACCTAAATTTTGCTACCTTAATTGCATAATAGCATGAGGAAATACCATTCACTAAATTATGCTAATTCATTTAATTTAGTGTAATTATGTATTTTAGATAGCAAAAAAATGCAATAAAACTAATCTATGATATCGATAATTGACCAAATATCAATGTAAATGCCCGAGTATGTGTAAAATGGTTAATTCGTATGATCAATAAACTATTATTACATTGTCGCCTCATCAACTTGTCAGCCAATGGTGCCAACGAACTTGGATGGATCAATAGATTTCTAAAGTTATAAAAGGAAAGGGATCAGAATAAAACTACCTATTTGAATATATACGGGGAGACAATTCGAAAACTCACAAAGATTATATCTGAGAAAGAAAAAAGTATATCAAAAATTCACCGAAACTGTTTCTACAGGATGGAAGGGAAAACAAACCCCAACCAAATGTTAAATACCCTACCCACCACAACCAAATCTTAAATGGTAATTCCCTACTTCTCTACTTGCCTACTTAAATAAATAAATATGCTTTCCAGTAGTGCCTTAAATAGATATATTTGATCAAGAAGTTTTGAGTGCACCAGAAATAATTAATCTACACAAAAAATTGATCCAAACTTAATATTTGACATTTAACATTTTCTCGAGGGAGACGTATTTGTGCGTAAGGATGATGTACGAGGGTGGTCCGATAAGTACTTAGCCTACAAAAGAAAAACGAAAATTTTGAAAAAAAGGCGATTTATTTTCTCAACGTAGTCTCCTTTTAACTCGATGCGCTTGACCCAGCGATGCTCCAACTTCTTCAACCCGTCTGAAAAATACGTTTTCTCGAGGTCTGCAAAGTAGGCCTCGGCGGCGGCGATGGCCTTCTCATTCGACTCAAATTTCTGCTCGGCGAGTGACCTTTTCAAGTTTGGAAATAAACAGAAGTCGCACGGGGCCAAATCTGAAAAATACGGTGGATGGGGCAGCAGTTCGTAGCCCAGTTCGACCAGTTTGGCCGTGGCGAGGGCGGAGGTGTGAGCCGATGCGTTGTCATGGTGGAAAAGCACTTTTTTCTTCGCCAAATAGGGCCGTTTATTCTGTAATTCGGCGTCGAACGGCCCAATAATTCGGCATGGTATAGCCCTGTGATGGTTTTGCCCTTCTCCAGGTAGTCGATGTAGATCACACCTTGTGAATCCCAGAAAACGGTGGCCATCACTTTTCCGGCCGATAGGACAGTCTTCGCCCTCTTCGGAGCACGTTCACCGGGTGAAGTTCACTGTTTCGACTGTTCCTTGGTCTCTGGCATCTACCAGAGGATCCATATTTCATCGACGGTCGCGAAACGACGCAGGAACTTCTTCGGATTGCGTTTAAACAGCGGCAAACACTGCTCTGAAGTGGTCTCATGGTTGCGCTTGTTGTCCGGAGTGATCAAAGCCGGCATCCATCGCGCCGACAGCTTTCTCATGCCCAAAATTTCATACGGGATATGACCCACGCGGTCTTTTAAGATGCCTACTGCCTCAGCTATCTCGCGTACCATCAATCGGCGGTCTGCCAATACGAGATCGTGGATTTTTGTCACGTTATCCTCCATAGTATCCGTTTTCGGGGCACCTGGGCGTGGCTCATCAAAAACCGACGTGCGATCCCGCTGAAACTCGTTAAACCAATTTTTGACGGTCGCCATCGAAGGAAAAGTCACCGTACACAGCATCCAAGCGTTCTTTGATTTCGCTGGGCGATTACCCTTCCAAAAACAAGAATCGAATCACCGATCGGTATTGCTCTTCTTCCATTTTTCTAAAATCCACGGATACGCCCGCTTCCACACGCGGTGAAAACAAAACTGCGAATCCGATTTGGCTGTAGTAGCCGTCTACGAGAATGTACTGCACGATAATAAATTTCTCTTTCGATAGTGGCGCCATTGGGCGATGAGGCTAAGTACTTATCGGATCGCCCTCGTGTAGTATGTACAGCATAACTGACTTTTTTTACGGTTCCCAGTCAATATTAGTTACTTAAGAACAGTTACAGTTTTAAACGAGTGAAATCCTGACAAAAATATAAACCTGTTCACCATACATTCATCAGCTAGAGGCTTAACAAGAAATTGGCTCTCGAAAATAGAAATAAAATAACCCAATATTAGTTAACGAAGCAGCACAAATGAAGTCTTGGACATATAAATTCAAAGTTACCATTAATTAGGCAACTAAATGTGGTTATTGTGTGAATCTGTAAGGAAAATATTAAAAATTCCTTAGTTGCATCCTTACAAAATTCAAATTTTTCATGAATTTGTTGACGGTGGTTGCGCGGAAGAATATATTTTTGTCAAATTATAACTGATAACTATTTCATAACCTCGTCTTACGTTGGTAATGGACGTACTATTTTTTAATGGAGACGTAAAATAATAAAATTGACGTTACTGAAATGAAGCTTTGCGTCTGGTATGGTGGACATACTGAGTTACCGTGCTCTAATGTTTTAAATGTGGTAGGTGAAGCGTTGAATACTTTTAGTAGTTCTTTGACCTAAAGAAATATATATCTAAGAGATAGTATTTTAAGTGTAAAATGTATTTTCGTAAAATAATTTAAGTTATAGCTCATTTATATTAATTTTTAGATATTTATGTATCAATATAGTTTTTCTCAAATATTTATTGCCACAGGTTTAAATTATTAATTTGTTTGCCCTTATTAAGTTGACTTTTTGCGTCAATTATTGGTCGATTTATTCATGATTAGATTAAATGCAATAATTTATATAAAATTGAATGTAAATTCTCTTAATGAATTTTAATGCTTGTGTGTGTGTGTTTTTTAATTAAAAATCTAGTTTATCCGCATCTAGTATTATATTTAAATTCAAAAAAGTTTATTTTATATTCTAATTTCCTCAGGACTTTAGTGTTCAAATATAAACATTTAAGTGCATACTATAAAATTATAACAGGTTGTCTAAAAATGTATGCACATATCTATCCCCAAAAATGAGACTAAAAAGATCAGGTGCCATATTTTCAAAATTACATATACAAACATATACATACATATTTGACAAGATTGGTAAAATCAATACCTTATATCGAATAAAGGCTCAGTAAGCCTCATCATATGTTGATAAGTATAAAGTTAGCATCTCAAAAAGGCAGACTTCAAAAATATTTAGGTAATTCCTATAAAATAATACTATTTTTTTTCCTTTTGTGGTGGTAGCATCTCCTTTCTTCAAACACCAATAGTAATCATCCATCATGACTGAATTCCAAGTTTCTCGGTACCGAATTTATATTGTCCTGATGTCTAATCTTTCATTCTGCTCGTCCAAATTCTTATGAAGCAATGATAAGCGGGAATGGGCAAAGTGACTTCCAGGAGTCTAAAAGTACATTAGCTAGTTGTTTATAATTCTCATTCATATTGTTGCCTAAAAATTCCCTTATTACATTTACAAATGAGTTCCAAGCTCTGAGTTCTTGAGTGACCAGCTTTTTTGTAAAATTAACATCGCCCACTCCAATACAAATGCCTTCTTTTAATTTAACGTCACTTATTTATTAGTCTAGTAGTTGCAACGATTTTTTTTTAAGTGAAAACATCTTCAGAAGCACTAAGCGTTTTGTGGTAGGGAAAAATCTTATGTTTCCGCGTCACCAACATGCTAATGTAGCGTTATTAATTTTAATTTTTGATACTGCAATTATGAACATTAAAATAACAACTGTTATTACCCAGTTTTTAATTTTGGTTTTTATTGCATGTACCATACCTGTTTCTTTTTTTTATCATTATTTTTATATCTTGCAAAATATTTTTTTCAGAATGACAGCAAACAAACGTATTTTTTTTATACAATACATTAGGAGTATTGATAAATTGAAGGCATCATGTTTAAAAAATTGCATTTTGCATTTAATGCAACAAATTTTTGTGTGAATGGTTGACAAGAAATCGTTTCAATTAAAAATATAATGGAACAGCTTTCCAAAATAAATATAAATACAGGGCGTTCTAAATAACACAAGCCTGCGATGGTTTTTCCTTACAAACCTAATAAGAAATTAGGGTAGGTATTAGGTACTAACATACGAAAAAAATAATCAAAAAATTCCATCACTTAATTTTTCTGAGAATTTTTTTTCATTTTTCTTTGTATTACCTTCTATTACTAGCGTTAACTTTTAATTTCTTTGATAATAGTGCATACTACTAGTATCGGTAACATTTAAACAGTCATTTACCCTCATTAGTATTGTTTGTCGTGATTAAAATCATATTACGATTTATGAGTACCGACTGTGGTACGATATATTTGTGATTTTTTTGTTACACCATATGCTGCCTCCTAAAGATATTGTATATGCTTCTGGATCGACACAACATACACTGCTTGCCTGTTTCCTCTGCGAATGGAATAGTAGAAATACAGGGTGAACCATAAGTAATGGTACATAGAGTAAGAGTAGATTTTTCGTATAAAAATAACGTGATTTAGCCACATTTACCTGTTACCAAAAGTTGATATTAACAGATACAGGGTGTCAAAGTTGAAAAAAAAGTGTGATTTTTTCGCATAACTGGTTAACACTTTTCACTATAGACAAGAAATTTAGCATAGCGGGGTCTCTTTAATCAAGAAATTCTAATTTGCTACCAGATCGTCAGTAACTCATAGGGGGCGCCACCTGCGCTGCCTTGTATTATTCTAAAGCATCAAAACTTTTTGTGCCTTCATATACACTTATTTTAAATAGATATTTTTATTTACCTACATACTTTACGTAAAAAAGGTATACTTTCTAAATGTTGATACAAGCAATCGTTTTCAAGATATTTGCATTCAAAGTTTGCCATACGTTTATTTTAAGTTATGTAAATCTGAATTTTTCGCACTAGGTTTCGAAATAAAGGTAATAAAACTGACTTTAAAATAGTTTATATTAAATATTACACTACTGACATTATTATTACACATATTTTTTAAATTTCTAAAGCAAATTTAAATAAAATACCAAAACAAAATTTATTTTGAAAAATAAGTATGTGGGAAATGACCTTTTCCTTGTAAAGGGATTATAAACAATTAAAAATCTAGCTGTCTTTTAGTGAAAGTAATCTCCAAATATCTGCTTTGACCATCAGGCTATTAAAATTTTCTTGTTAGAAAATAAATTACGTCTTAATTTTTGGGATTTTCTTTATTGAGATTTTCAAAATTTAGGTAATAATATTATCAGCATAGTAATATTTGACATAAATTAGTTTCAAAGTTGTCTTATGATTACTTTTTTTTCAAGCCTACTTCGAAAATTTAATATCTTTGTAATTTAAAACCAAGGCACGTCAATAGTTTAAAGGCAAATATCTTGGAAACGGTTGCTCGTACCAATCTTTCAGAAAGTACACCTTTTTTACGTGAAAAATATGGGGAAATAAAACCACCCATTTAAAATTCATATACAGTGGGTGCACAAAAAAGTTATGATGATTTCAGAATTATGCAGGATAGCCCAGGTAGTGCCCCCTATCAGCTATTGGTAATATGTTAGCAAATAAGAGTTTGTCGACTTAAGAAACCCCCTTTGTGCCAAATTTTGTGCCTATATTACAATTCAATTCATAATTATACGAAAAAATCGAAATTTTTTTTCAACTTTGACACCCTGTATCTCTGTTAATATCAACCATTGCTCTGTGTACCATTACTTATCGTCCAGCCTGTAGAGCACAACATTGGATCAAAAAAAGTTTGGCCACAAAAAGCATCATCAACCCTTGGAACCAAAAATATTGTGAAAGGGGCTCTTGATCGCCTAAAAATTTTGTTTAACATTAAATTTAGTATTATGAAGTAATTTGTTTACACTACCTAAGAAAGTTTCCTGTTTCTAGTACCTAGGTGATAAAGTTAAGCATGAATCGGATATAAATATCAAAGAAGATATTTTTGTTGGCTCCTGAGGTAAAGAAGTTAATACAAGACGCTAACTTTAAAAACATGACTAAAACTGAAAAGATAGTGAAACATTTCTTAGGAAACAAAAAAAGCCTAACTACTCAGCAATTTTCATAAACTGGGTTGCAATATAAATATAAAGTTACATTTTCTGCATTCTCATATTAAGTTCTTTCTTGAGAATTTTGGTGCCGTAAGTAAAAAACCAGGTATTAAGGTTATGAAGAACAAATACCAAGGAATATGGACGCAAACACGATATAGGATATTGCTGGACTGTTGAAAGAGAAACGAACCTGAATAGAAAGCATAAGAGAAAAAATTAAACAGCAGTTTTGAAGGAAGTAGAAAAAGATAACCATTAATCTTTTTGATTCACTTAGTCTCTTTAGCATTATTAACTAATGCTATTGGTTTTTTAGGTAAACATTTAATTTTAAGTTCATTAATGTTTAATTGTTGATAAAAATTGTTAAAAAGTTCTGAAATATGCATGTCATCAGTAAATAAAATCTCGATGTGCTAGAAAAAAACAAAGCTGCTAGCATAACTAGATATTTCAAAAAAATAACATAATTATTTGAAGGGGGGAAAACGTTAAATTTCGCAGGCCTGTGTAATTAAATGTATGGGTACAGCTTGAACTCAGAAAGTCAATAAAGAGTAACATTTTAACAAGAGAGAGAGATTTAAAAATTAAATAACACAAATGCGTTTCGTGTTTTAATTTTTAAAAATTGACTAAGAACAAACAAATGCGTTTTGCTCGAACGAGATTTTGGTGTTTAAAAATTTACCTTCCTTAATTCGGTTTCAAATTGTAGCGACCTCATCAATTTATTTAATACGTAGAGTAAGCTATTTTTTTATTGTAATTAAAAGTCTCTGTCTGGACTGGCAATGTGAGCCATCGAATATTAGGATAATATTTTATTAACAGCTAAGTAATACCCAGATATATTATGATCGAAGATTCAGATTTAGCAAAGAATAATTTACAATACAAAAAGTATGGCACTTTTCAGTGAAAGTATTTAAATAGATAGATCAGTAAAAAGAGAGCTATTGAGGGGCTCACAGGATTTCCTGATCCAAGTTCATTCTATTGTCTTCTTCTTCATCTTAAAAGCAAACTAAATATAATAGTCTAAATAGATCCATTGCAACAGATAATTAATAATGTTATCTGGTACTTTTATCTAAATCGCCTGGGGATTAATTTGAGTAGGTACTACTACCTACTTTAAATGATGTAGGTACGACTAACTACTATAATAATTTCGTTAAATGTATTAACTCATTAACACATTTATGTTAAGTATCTTTCACTTTTATCTTCAAAAAATATCCAATTATTGTCATTGTTATCGTAATTTTAACTACTGTTTCATAATGACGAAAAAATCTTGTATGTTGGATATTGTTACAGTTTGAAAACAAAAGACAGTAAAGTCAATTGACAAAAAGATTTTAAAAAAAACAAAATCGATCTGTGGAGGTTTTATTTACAATTCCAACGAATATTTATTTTAGCTGCATAATTCCATACGTTTTTACTCATAGCATTGATTAAAGAATAATGAATTATTCCATTTCAGTTTTAATTCTAATGCGTTAAATCCACTAATGATGAAGACTTAAGCTTAATAACTGAAATTAAAAAGGTTAAAAGCATACTTGATAGGGGTGTTTCTTTATTCATTAAAGAGTCGCTTGTATACCATACAGTCAAAGGGATTAAGGACAAAAATTTATACGTCACGCAAGTTGTTGAACTGGCACAATCACCTTGATTTAAGTGGAGAAGCACAACACCCCTTAGGTAAACGGTGAATAATATTTTTAGTTACAAAGTTGTAAGCGAAATCAATAACGATAAAACACGTGACACGTACATATCATGAATATGTATGTTTTACATTATTTCGACACGTTTGCTTAGGATTTGGAATCAGAAGTTTGAATTTCTAAGTACACAATGGAAAGAATTTGAACAACCTATTCCATTCCTGTTCATTTCAACAACCTTTTTAGCAGCTGAAAAAAAAAATGAATCAATCCGACCAATATTTTTTTACAAATATAAAATTTTGATACACAACCTCTTATTTAGATTAGCTTCAGCAGCCACTTAGCATTTAATGTTTAAAAAAGAGTGAAATTTGCTAATAAGAATAATGTTCATGATTCAGTATCAATATAAAAATTGTTTATACTTTTAAGCATTTATTTGTTGTGTAAATACAAACAACTGAAGTTGATGCTAAACTATGACAGTTCGACATTATTTTGTACCTTTCCGTTTTATCATTTATATATTATTTCGAACTGAATTAAATCACAAATGGAGAGCGAGTATATTTATATCAGACATTTGCTTCTAGAAGTTTCCATTCAAGAAAGAATATAGTATACCCCCAAGTTCTAGACACTTGGACATGACTCATAGCGATAACAATCCTCGGTTATGTTTCATAAGGTGGTCCATATAATTCGCCTTAGTTCGTCACCATTTTATTTTATTCCGGCCGCAGAGAACTGCCAGAATTGGCTTTCATTGGTTGGAAATTTGTATTTATATTTGTAATTTGTATTTTGAATGACTTAAAATGGCGATTCAAAATCCGTCGCTGACTGCCTTCTAAATGTTTAAGATTGTTTCCATATAGGAAGAAATTGTTCACAGATCCTACTTGATGAGGTGTTTCGATTGTGTACTTGTCACAAAATTTAATGGCCAATCTTGTTGAGAGATAATAGCAAATGCATTATTAAACACTTCTGCGTCACCAAGGCACTTGAGTAAATGTATTGCTAATTAAACGGATCTTAAAAGGGCATTGCATTTCAAAATAATTGAATGCAATGAACAATTTCAAAAAATGTACGATTAATGCAGATGTTTTTGAAGAATCCGTTCTCTGTTTTATTCTTTTTTGGTTGCATATAAATCGCGATTCTAACAATATATACAGCTCAGGAGATGATAGAAGCCTAATACTGTTCCTTTTCGTGGACTAATCATTAGCCATCGTCACTTCATCTAAACTGATTGAACGGAAATCATGAACGATGAACATTATCTCGACGTAGTTCTGAAATGTGGATGAAACAACCTGATTAACATCAATTTCTTAAAAAGGCCATTTTTTCTAGATAAAAGTTTAGGTGAAATCATTTCTACTTATTCTAACCTGTCTGTCCTAGGTTTCATGATCTGAAAATCTGGATTTTCAATTTCTTGCTAAAAAAGTATTTGCGTCTCAACAGATACTCGCGCTTTATAAAGAAGACCAGGTTAGACCAACATTCTGTTATCTTATCAAAAACTAGGGTCTCACTGAATTATAATTTGAGAGCGATTCTCTAATTGATAACAATACTTTGATACTCTAGAAACTAGGTGGCTGGTTGGTGACTTGTTAAGTTTAATGAAAGGTGTTCGTAGAAGTTAACTATTACTACTTTTTTTAAAACAACTTAGCCAAATCAAACTTGACAGTCGTGAGAATTTCTATCTATAAAATCTCGTTTCTCTGCAGAGTTTGAAACTCTAGACATAATATTCTCGGGATGAAATAGGTGTTAAAAAATTAGTTATACGTATCTCACAACTTCCGTTAATTTAAGTTAAAGTAAAAGACAAACAATGATACGGCAGAGCAGAACTTTTTGTACATGCGTGATGGAAGTCCAACTAGAAACATTCATGCCTGAAGAAAATATTAAAACACTTATATGATGAGTGAGATATGGTTTGTATTAACTTATATAATGTATATGTCGTAAAAAATAATAATATAATTACTGTTATAATAGCTGCTTAGTCTACCTGATGTTCAACCAAGTTACTGCATATTTACTTCGCACAATTATAAAATTATAAATCCAAAGGCATTGAATAATAATTGTAAAATATGCTCACGCGATTTTTGTAGTATATGTGAAACACTGAAACAGTTAAATACATGCGATCAATTTGTGCACAGTTTCACCATATCATGGAGTTAACCTGCTCTTAAAATTTCGGCAATCATACTCCTTACACCCTGTACATTACATGACTCCCCATAATATCAGTTAGGAAAACAATTTTCTTCGCTTTATTATTGAATCGTATAAAATTTAAAATCATATCAAAGGGTTGAACCAATAGTTACTCCCTGAAATTAAATTTTTGTTCTAGTTTAAGTTAAGTGACAGCAACAAGAAGTTTAACTAATATTTAAGCGACCTTCAATATTTAAAACAGAACTAAATTAAACAAACTTTTAGAACGTGCATTAGCACCAACAATTTGATCGAAATCGTAAGGCAAAGTTAGTTGCTGGCAATGAAGTAATTTAAAAAGAGTGTAAACTCCTCTTCCTTCCGAAAATACTTTGAAATAAACTTTTAAGCAAATTACTTTTCAATTTAAATATCTCATACATTCCATTATTTATTGCTTATGTACGAGGTAGGAGGCAAAAAATTCTCGAATTTAAATTTCACTCGTGAACCAGTTGTTGTGTTACGACCTGCACGTGTCTGCATTTAATGTTGTGTCAAACTAGAAAAAAGTCAACGCTTCTTGATGGAAAATTTGAAAATTCCAAAAGTCGGAGCAGAACTTTCCTGAGGTGGAACCATTTAAGCTAGATTTCAGGTATGCGACTAAGACAAGAGGACAACGAAGCACGATACGCTACAAGAGACCGAAATGCGTCCTCTTTGTATATAATCGTATGGAGAGTGTTTAAAGTGAGAGATAGAACCATGCGATTGCGATTCGCGACAGGGGCAACAGAAGCGGTCCCCAAATTGTTAAGTGGCAGTCGACACTATATCGGTCGCATGTCGCGCGTCGCTTATCGCTGTCACGTACTCGAAGGTCTATCTTTAGAGACGCTTAATCACCGACTCTACTCCCCAGATCTTTCCCCAGCAGATTTTTTTTTTATTTTCCCCCAATTGAAACTGTAGATAAATAGAAGAAGATTTGCGTTCCTATTCAGGCGATCCAAGAGGAATTGCAAGCCATCCTGAATAAGTTTTAGGAAGACTTCCAGAGATCATTTCAAGCTTGCGGTGGGAGAAGTGTATTACCTTTTTAGTTTTTAATATACCGAAAATTTGTACCTCGTATACTTAAGACTCACTTAGACAATAAAATGTCAACCGATATTAGTGGAAAGACATCTGGAGAAAATTATTTTTATTCTTCATGGTGGACTCTTATTGGTCGGAAACATTATTTTTAGTAGGATGTAATGAAAGTAATGAGCTACAATTAATAAAATGTTATCTAATCTTTGTCCCAACTTTACAATACTTAACGTATCGTTTTATAATGGTTCAAAACTCTCTAAATTTTTATCGTGGCTGGCTTTCGGCTGCATGCAGTTCCATCTTTTTGACTATACTTTGACGCAAACATATAACAAATAACTATACTTTCTATTCTTTATTATCTAATATAAAATATTATAAAAATATTATTTTCTAAAATGAACAGTTGCGGCAATACCAACCCAACCTTAATAAGTACTAAAGCTTTCTGGTTGACACGAGGATCCATTTTATTAGGTAATAATATCGCTATAAAAGGTTTCCAGCCCTCTCAATTGCTGCATATATATCTCCAGTCCTCGCCTTTAACCTATTATTCTTGCATAATGTAGAACGCCTTCTGTCATCCACAGAAATTTACGCGAACTTGTTCGATAGAAAAAGAAAACGACCCATATAACTAGGTGGTCAGGGTGCGGTTTTATTTTGAGGACGAATATAATAGTTGAAAAATATTGTCTTTCCAATGCAGACTTTCAATTCTCGTTGGAAACTTGGATTTTTCGATTAATTTTGTATTTTTGAAAGATATGTTCTTTACTAAGTTTGCATTGTAAATTGCGATATCGTATAAAGAATATCTCAAAGACAGCTCATGGGACTGGAGTGGGAATTTATGGCCCTAACTATAAGTTTTCTAAAGCCTTAGGAAAAGACCCAATTGTCTTTCAAACTAAAATACATGCAATAGAACTCTGCACCTACTGCACCTTGGAAGAAACCTGAAAGGAACAAAGATCTACATTAACTTTGACAATCAAGCGGCAATAAATGCTCTTAGCAGCTGCATAGTCAAATCCAAACTAGTTTGGGTGTGTCAACAAACTCTAAAGCAGCTGGCTAAACACAACAGGATCAACCTTAAATGGGTGCCAGGGCACAAAGAAATACAAGGGAATGAAGCTGCTCACCAACTCGCTAGAGAAGAATGCTGCATTGTCATTTCTTGGACCTGAACCGGCTTTTCGTTTTTCTAAAAGTCAAATCAACAATGAGTTCAAAAAATGGGAAGCAAATTTCCCACTGGAGATTATATCCAGGACTACGAAAGGCGAAAAGATTCATATCTGGAACGCTTGAAAAGACAAAGGGCTACTTAGAACTCAGCAAATCTGAATTGCCTCTTAGCAGACATTGCCCTATGAGGTACCATCTCAGGAAAATGGGTTAAGCTGAAACAGACCTATGTTGCCTTTGGGCAGAAGCCGAGGAGACTCCAGGACCTGTGCTACACAAGTGGGATGCGCTTGCACGCCAAAGACACGTCCAACTCAGATATGGAAAAACTCAATCCCAGGTCCATAATAAACTTTTACAAGAGTTTGAACCTGGGAATTACATAGATCAGGGTGTGCACAAAAGATCTCCTTAGGTCGAGGTGCGGGATGGACGAAAAGAAACAAGAAACGACCCATATATAATCTAATCTAAGAGAATATCTCAGCATTGCTACATACAAGCTGAATGTGTAACAAAGGTGTTTTAATTTCATTGGAAAAGGTATCAGTGTGATTGGTTTTTGTTGTTTTTTAGGGCTCCGTACCTTAAAAGGAGAAAGCACCGCTAGTCCGTCTGTCACAAAAAGATTTTTCTCGAAAACTATGTAACGTAGAAATGTTAAATTTTTACAGCGTTAGTTCTCGATGCCTCAGGCAAATATTGTCAGTTAATGATTATAAAAGGAAAATATTTTATAATAAAATGATAGATTAATTTGGTTACCGATAAATAGAGTTTTAGTTAATATATCGTGTCAAGTATTATTTGAAAGAGCTATCTCTAAGTATCCTAGAATATTTTTTTATAATTTTCGGTCCAATGGTGTTAAAGGTACAGCTCAAAATTTGTAAGAAATGATCGTCTCTTCCTGATCTCCTATATTTCTAAATATAAAATGTAGATTTTAATTGTCTTATTGTTAGTACGACAAATGACCAATTAAATATTCTGCAACTAAACAGTTAAACATGCTTAAAATATGTACAACCAAAACCATAGACTAGTTTCAGCCTTTCGTGGCCTCATCAGTGCGGTACGGTAGTTGTATACACTTCCAACTTAAAGCCGCTAGACACTCGTATAAGTATTCAAGAAAGTAAACCCCCATTGGGTAACTTGCAACTGACTTTTAACTGTTTATTACGCAAACATTTTCGCCACATGGTAATTGAAGCATTCTTCCCTGCTGAGATAATAAGCCTTGAAGAATATATACAAGTTTATTACTATGCAATTGAAATCTAATTTCATTAGAATCTAATGAAAACCAGATTTCAATTGCAAAGTTCACGTAGATGAGGTAAGCTTCTATCACGGGTTGCATCGCAACATCCATTTATTCAAACGTCCTCGGCCTGACTTACTTTCATCTAGGTCTATTATAAGTAGATATTAAGTCATAGATTATCAGAAAACTGCAATTTTTTTCCATATCAATATTTTATGCAAAAATAGGTGCTTGCATTCAAAGGCTTTTTAACCCATGTAATCCTCATTTTTTTCAGATAAAAAACTTGATTTAGCCAAAGGATATTATGCAGATCAAATTTGTTTTTTACATTTTATTTCATTTAGAGGAATATTTTAGGAAGATATTACAGGTTAATTAAATTGCACGCAACACAGTAATTGCGTTTGAAAAATTGAATATTTTATCATGATCCTCATAAACAATGATCAACTCATTCCGAATGAATACTTTTAATCGAAGATATTATCAACACAGTCACCAGTTCCATAAATATTGCGATTGATTGTAGAAAAAGGTGTGTGTTTGAAAATAGTCCATTTCTTTATTTTTTAATTATAACCCAAAAAAATTTCAATAAAATTTTAAATGCATACATAAGTAAAAATCATTTAATTTGGTCTATTGTCCTACTATAATATTTGGTACGGAACCCCAATTATGTGAGCCCGACTTAGTCTTGTCTTTTTTAATTGTTTTCTCCTTTCTTGTGCGTTGATACAATAATAAGTATTGTACAATACTTGAATGTGAAAAAAATAGTTATCACAACTCGTCTAAATTAGGCTATGTACAGTGTCCCACACTCAAATTTAGACACTGGTAATTAATTAGCTTCAACTTCCAAACCTATATACAGCTACGCAGATGATAGTAACCTTGTGTCATCTTTTTTCTCCGACAAACCATTATCTATCGCTGCTTCAGATCGACTAAGGGAACAGCACATTAATCGGGATCTCAAGATTATTCTGGAATGGGGTAAGAACAATTTGGTCGATTTCAACGCTTCAAAAACTCAGGCCGCGGTTTTCTCTAACAAAACATCAAGGGATAATGCAACAAACATACTAATGGACGGTAAAATCCTTCCGATGGGATCTAATCTATCTATCCTAAGAGGGAATGCGAGCACTAACTTCTCTTGGGACGATCATGTGCGCGCCATTGCCAAATCCGACTCTCAGAAGCTAGGCTTTCTTTTTAGAGCTAAACATTACTTCACATCTCATCAGCTATTAACACTATACAAAGCTCAAGTTAGGCCAACCCTAGAATACTGTTCTCATGTTTGGAGTTCAGCCCCAAAACACACTTTAGCTCTCTTGGATTCAATTCAAAGAAGAGCGATTCGCCTAATTGATGACGAGAGTCTGATCAATTCTCTCGAAACACTAGAGCACAGGCGTATGGTTGGTGACTTGTCTCTTCTCTACAAGTACTATCATGGAAGATACTCGCAGGAATTGATCCCCCCAAGGGCAAGATTCTTGAGGCGTACTAGACAGTTGGAGACAGCAAATTCCTGTGCGGTTCAGCTTGACACAGTGAGGACTTCTGTCTAAGGAGACTCTTTTTTCTATAGAACTTCCAAGTTATGGAACTTGTTACCGAAAGGAATTTTCCCCAAAAAATTACAATCTATCCTTGTTAAAGAAGGCGGTTCATCGCCATCTATCTTTGTTTCCGCATCCTACTCGCAGTTGCTTTGAAAATCATAATGGGGTTACCCTCTGCGAGTGGATTAAACCTAAAAAAATAAAAATAAAAGCATTCTAAAACTGGTGACAGTGTAATATGCAAAAGATAATAATTCAGGAAGAGAAAATAATTGTTCTGCAACTGAGAAACAGCAAAAAAGTAGAAACTTCGCCAGTTGGAGCATCCCTAATATTCCTAAACCATTTTAAGTACCTTTAAGCAGCTCGCAAACAAAGTCGGATAGTTTGAATCTTAGCTATGGGAGTGTACAGAACTGAAAGCGCCCTTCTGATGAAGCGTGTGCATACATTGGGAAGCAGTTTATAAATAATAAACCCACAGAAAAACAAAAATGGCGAAAAATTACAGAGTCACATGAAAATTTGTTATTAAACATCATGAAGATAGAAAACCTGCTACAAAAATAGACAAAATTGTACAAATATGAACCTGTAGTGCTTGATATTTTTCATAGATACAAAAAGGGAGACCAATTAAAAAATTAATAACAATAGTATAGTACGGCAAACTCTAGAAAAATTAGTATAAATGTATACGACAAACGTTGTACCTATATTACGCTAAACTAAAGAGACTTCAAGATGAGCCCATTTCAACTAACCGCAGAAGTAGTCACGTATTTGGCAAAAGACCTCAACTCAGAGAATATGCGTACAATATTTCATAAAAATGGTTATCATCGAAGCATTGCCCAAAAATAAACTTTCTTTCTCAAAACATAGACATCAAAGATTGGAATTTGCTAAAAATAATGTTTATAAAAATTTTCACAAAGTAAGTTAAATGTTTAGGGATGGGATGGTTTGGTAAGGGATTGAAGAAAATTTCAAGAAAATTGAAATTAAAATATCTTTAAGAAACACTGAAACATAGTTGAGGAGTTATCTTCGCTTTGGGGTTGCATGACAGCTGCCCTTCAACCCTTTTGTGTCAAAATACTGATAACTTTGGGTTGCGATCCACGTTTTTATTGAATCAGAACAAGAATGCTTAACAAATCACTCATCTCATTCGCCAATGGTTTCTGTATAACTGCTCTCATTTAGTTAATCACTTTCGGAATCTGCAGATCTTATTCAAGTAGGACATTTGTGGTATTAATTAAAATGCGGTCGTGAGGAAGTAGTAAAAATTTAACCGGCAGCAACTTAAGGATGTATTGCAGGGCGAATGCAAGTAATATTTCATCGAATAATGCAAATACATTGGTCTATTCTGTGCCTTCTACGTCTCCAGGGAAGCACTAAAAGTAAGAGTGGCCCCTAAAAATTATTAGCCGCAATTAGTAAAGCTGATATTCATTGCTGTTTATGCCTGTTCGACTTTCAAGTGTAAGATAATATTCATTACGCGATTAACTTTGCTTAGGTTTCTACAACACCTAAAGTAACAATTTTGGGTTAAATTATACTAACTTAGATGTTAGTTATCAATAACATTATATTTTGATGCATTTTTGACAATAATAAGTGTTGTATGTTTCGTTGTTCGCTTAATTATTTCGTAACTTCTGGGTGTCCGACTTTGAATGTGAAACGTCGTAAATCCTCATTCGGCAAATTCCCAAAATTAATGCAAGATTTGCCTGACGAAATTTAGCCACACTTGTGCAGAATGATCACGGATAATTTCGGCAAAAGAGTATGTGCTAGTAAGACAATTTGCCCTATGTGTTATTTCATACGTAACCCTATCCTGTGTACTTTACGATTAAATAAAAAAAATAACAATTTAAAGAAAAAAAGCTGTTTTTCATTTAATTCAAATCTTTCACTAATTTTGGAACAGATTTTATAAGATAAATAGAAGAAAATGTCCTCAAAGTTGTATCCAATTATTATTCCAATTCTCATACAATTCGAAGCATTGATAAACATCTTGCTCACTGAAGTTGAACACTAGAAACTTATTCATCCATAAATTGCTATAATAAAAGGAACCTGCAGCTATAATACCAGTGTGATTTATTAGAAGTGTAATATCGGATTGGCAACCTGCCCAAATTTCCCCCTTTCTAAAAGATTACTTCTGGAAAAAATTACTGCAATGTTGGGATAAAATAAATATTTGTCAGACATGTGCAGTGTGAAATGAAAAAATGTGTGATACAAACAAGAAACATTATTACCTAAATTAAGACTAAATTTTCAGTGGCATCTCCTAAGAAACGTTATAAATACAGGAGTTATTTTAGTGCTTCACGGGTGTCAACCTAACCTAACATTTTCAATGTTGAGTTCATCTAATAATAAATCCCAAGGTTTTAAACTTGTGTAACTTGCTGCATATAAAGAAGTAGCATTAAGTGCCTTGCTAAATATAATGTGAAATTACCAAAATATTTCACTAACATGGCTTAAAATATTTCAAATCTTTTAGGGCCATTAGTCATTAGAATGCAAAAATAGAAGGAATAAAGAAACTTTGAGTAAATTAGCTTAATTCTGTTTCATGTAGGTTCGTTTTGAAGGACCTAACTACCTAGCATTATTATTAGGATACTTTACTAACGTAGATAAATTATACACGCTGCAGAGATATTCGCATTTACGAGCATCCTCAGATAAATTAATTAGAAGGTAGTTTTCAATTAATCAATGAAAAAACTTGTTAAATTTTTCTTCTCCAAGAGGCGCTTCTTTAGAAGGGTCTACTGAAACAAATTTTATTATGAGTTTCTTACTATTTCCTTTTACTTTATCAGCTCTGAAATGTTCGATAGTCAATTCAAATATATCCTTGCATATCAAAACTGACAAGCAAAAACAAAATCATATCCCAAGGCTTGTGTAAAAATAAACTAATGACATATTTACATCTAACTTTTCCGATTTGATTTTCAGACGAGTTAGAAATGAGTTAATTTAAAAATGCTTTCTATCATGTCTACAAAATTTCCAGGAAAGTATTTTCGTCAAGTTATTCAATAACAATAATTAATTGGCAGGATATAGATGTGCCTCGCCACGTGCCCTATTATCCTTGGAAAATAAACTCCTGATTTCATTACAGCTAAGCCACTGCAATTTTAGATTTCTATAAATATTTCATTCTGAAAAAGTTCACTGATTGGTGCAGTGTTCCGAATGGTCAACGTGACAAATTTTCCACACATCGAACAGGTTTTGCGGAAGTTGTAATATTTTTCAAATCTTTTGACGTTAATGGCGATAAAGATTAACCATCTGGAATGAAGCATTATTTTCTTTTATGGTACGAACGGAAAGTGTGATTCGTTATTTGCAGTAATTAATATCGCTTGTGGCGGAATGAGACTTTCTTTGGCAAACTGCGAATTTTAGACGCACTCGTCAAAACTGCAGTAACATATTTTGAAATACGTTGGAATATACTTTATATACCTTTTAGTAATGTTTCATTCACATATGCAAATTTTTTTATTTTTAGAATACTAAAAAATTATGGAATGAAATTCATTCAGATATTTTTGATTTAAGGCACAAAATGACTATTATTTATTTTGGATTATTGAGAAATAATGAATAGTTTGTTATAAGTATTTAGGTAGTAAAATAAATTAGTGTAGCATAGAATTTGGGCTCGAAAATCGATGTTTAAAATTTTTATTTTTTAACTTTCTGGTTTTTTCTCCACATTTCAATTTGTTTATAACAATTTCTGGTTTGATATACAAATCTTGTCCCCTGAGACCAAGAAAGCTTAAACAATACAACCACGGATTATAGAATAAGGCTAGTGCACGAACTATATTGGCCATGTATAAAAATTTGACCAAAATGCGTCTAGAAAGTGGAGTAGCTCCGACTATTTCTCTCTCTCTCTCTCTCTCTCTTCTCTCTCTCTCTCTCTCTCTCTCTCTCTCTCTCTCTCTCTCTCTCTCTCTCTCCCGCTCGTTGATCAATCAACGATGCAAGATATAATAGCAATTGCAGCTCAGTGATTATGTTGCAAGACAACAAAAAACCCAATTAAAATATTTTTAAATTTCTCCTAAATCATCTTTTTTGTACATAATATGAATGAATAGTCTAATAAATAACATTAAAATTAAACGAAATCGACAAGTTTTGACATTTCTCAATAGCTGTTTAATATCTATATTTACTCCGTTCCTCATTGGTAGTAGAATTTCATCACTCATGATATCACAAGAACGTACTACCTACTCTCTAGACGCCTTTTGGACACTGTTTTTTATGCTCGTGCATTCTTCTTCTTCTATAATTCGTGAATACAATAAAAGTTGGTCTAACGCGTTTCGATAGCCAAACTATCGTTGTATTTTTTAATCTTTCTTGGTTGAAGGGACAAGATTTGTATATCAATTTTTTAAGATAACCAAGTACAAGTCCGTTCCATCAAAATTTCTGGTTCAAAAAGTCAAACTTTGACTTTCCGCCTAATTTTTTTTTTTAATTTAGAATTTTAGCTTGCCTTTGGAAAATTTTAATTTCATCAAAATTTCGTCTTTTTCCTATAAAAATCGAGGTAAAGTTTGAAATATTTTAAAAATTAACCCCTACTTAAAATTTTTACTTCATATTAACTTCATAGATTTTTTTGGAAACGTGCATTTATTTCCTCAAAATTTCGAAAAATTGTTTTATAAATTAAATTAAAGTGCTTCATTAACAAGTTTTTTTTTTAATATAAAGTCTCAAAATTTTAATTAAGTTTATATTTTTCCACAAATTTTATTCTTAAAATTGTTGTTTATTTGCTTATATTTTCCAAAATTTAACTTGAAATTTGATGCTTCTCTTTTATCAACTCTAATATCGTAATTTGAAACATTTATCCATATAAATTTTGAACTTTAACTTCTTGAGATTTTAGGTTTAAAATTACATTGCTTACTATTTTTTCTAAAATTTTAACGTTAACTCAAAATTTAAACTATTACAGTATTAAACTTAGTCTTATATTTTTAAGTTAATTACCTAATATCGAGATTAAAACCAATATTTCTAACTTTTTCCTGGCATTTAGAAAGTCAAAATATTATATCATAAATTTCAAAATTCTCTAAACTTTTAAAATGTTTTTTCGAAATTACTAGTTTACATTTGCAATTATGATTGTTTCCTAAAGTTACAAGTTTAAGGTATGTTCCCATTTGACTTTTCTATTTCATACAGCATGTTTCGCCACGTAGCGATCACTTTAGAAACCCAAAAACACTTTCCAAGCGATTCTTCAGAACCACTTTATTTACCGAAATTTTTCCCAAGCCTGTGCAATGAAGCTTCGTTGCTGCGATATGGCCGGCGTCCATTCTTATTTGGCCACTTGGTATATAATGTGTCTTTTTTAATCCACGCAGTCTCCCAACAATGAATTATTGAAATGAAAATAAAATGGAAGTTTAAAAACGCTTAGTAAAGCCATCTGCCCTTATTAAAGAGACAACTAATTTCCTTTACGGGCTTTTTTTAAATCATGATTTATAATGCTAAGCCAGTTACATTGGACTTTGCATTTGTGCTGAGGATAAACCTGACTAATAAAAATGCGCACATATTTTATTTAGATTTAAAATAATCCAAATTAAAGTCGTTTCAATGTCATAAGCTTTCTACTAAATAAAAGAAGACGAGAAAAGTGTTTGTAGATCTGTTAAACTATCTGCAATTTATTACACTTTTGGGTAGAAGTCTTTACCAATCTGTCAACAAGTAAATCTATACAAGATGGCGCAATGAAAACGTACAAGGAGTACATCTGCTAGGCCATTGGAAAGTTATTTTGGTTCTATGGTTTTAGTTCCTCAACTACTTGTCTACCAGTTGGTTTTAATTCTACAACTACTTGTCCGCCAGTTGATTTTAGTTGTACAATTATACTTGTTTAACATGACAGTTTATTAAAAGCTATTACGTCAGCACCGCACCGGTTTAGAACTCTAGGGGTATATCTACTTCGGTGTATATCAGTGTCTATTAAACCATTTCCATTGTCTGCTAAGCTAATTTGGCATTAATATTTTCGATTTAGTACGTCCTCATAACTCTTTTATTATTGGTTTTAGAAAGAAAATTATAATAGCATTTTTTTTTATAAATTCTATTACCTTTTATAAAGATCTAAAATGTACGTGTGTCCCAATTAAAACATGGCGACTTTGTAATTACACTAAAAAAGGCTATGTCCAGTTATTTGCGTGGTGTCATCATAATATATCATAATAATCAGCATGGAAAAATCAAATATTTAGCTTGTTGAACCGAATTTGTATCTTTAATAATAAGAAAGTTACCAATCATGTCGATTTCATTTTGAACACGGTGTATAGGTGTTCCATTTAATAACAACAATTGCTATCAGTTTTAGCGAAACTAACGCAGTAGAGATGTCATTTTAATAACAAAAATTGATATTTCGTTAGAATATTGTAAAAAAATGTAGTTTTAAAATTTGTATTAGTGATTGTGTAATGAAAAGTACTCTCTGGAAACATTTGATAATGGGAAGCGGCCATGAGAATGAATCATACGGCAGATAAGCGCTCTAGTCGTTTCCGCAAGCGATAATCCTGTCTGTATGGAGATCCTTTCTAGAAACAGGAACGGTCGTCTTTCCTGCAGTTAGTCAGTCAATCAGTTAGTCAGATAGTTAGATAGCCTGATAGTTAAGTGAATCATAATTGTAGTGTTCCGAAATAAGTTTGAAATAAAGTGTTTACAATTAACGAAGTTTTAATTTTCCAACGCAGTCGTGTTTGCCTCAGTTAGTCAGTCAATCAATTAGTCAGATAGTTAGACAGCCTGATAGATAAATGAATCATAATTGTAGTATTCTGAAATAAGTTTGAAATAAAGCGTTTACAATTCACGAAGTTTTAATTTTCCAACCGATAACACGCAACAATATTAAGTGTAGCAACTTTTATCTTCATAAATCATTAATAAATAACAAATAGTGAATGTACCATGAGTCTGCTAAAATAAACACAGTGAATTACATTATCCTGCAAATCAGCGTGCTTGTGTAAAATGTTTCTTTATGCAGAAAAATAAGTCCTTTGAGCCGTCTAGCATCTGGTCTAGAAAAATATTAAGTTTTAGGAGGAGGTATCATCTATGTAAATCTGCAGCCAAGCAGCTGATGTAAGGATTTCGCATTTAATAGTAACTTAAATTCAATTTTGGGACCCTGGATTCTATCAATTTCATGGCTTTGCTTACGTTACCTTGAGAAAAAGCGATGAGGTTTTTATTTTATCAAAGACTTTAAATTGTATGTGGTCGTATTAAAACGGAAATTTTTATGAAATCTATAACACATTTGATTTCAAAAAAGTGTAATACAGAATGTTATTAAGTTATATACGGGTGCTTGGAACACAATTATAATCGTGCTAATTTATAATTTTAAAAAGATCGCTTAGACATTCTATATAAAATACCATTCTATAAAATACCATATTTTGAACACAAAAATGTATGAGACACCACTGACTTTGGGACAATGACGTAATCACACTTGTTTTTAATTGTTTTAATTTTTTGCTTGTTTTTGATAGTATTTTCTGTTGCCCAAATTTTAAATGGTAATATGAAAAAGTTGCTATGTTAATTGAGAAAAAGGCACTCTTATTTTGAAACCCAACTATTGGTTTTTGTTTTACCTAATAACTTAACAAAAAGTAAACGATAATGTTTTACGATGCAGAAGAAAGATATATTTACTCAATTCAGTATGTTTTTTTATTGTGTTTAAATTTTACTCAGAAACACTTTTTAAAAGGTATGACATAGTACATATATGTGCTTGATTTGGGAAATGCCGGGAAATATCGGTCAGGAGGGTAAATCCGAGCAGTCAAATTTATTGTCAAATAAACCGCCATTAGTTAATCTTTTTTGCAAAAACAGTTCTTGGTGTAGCACATATAATAATTTGTAGCTACAGATGACGATATCATCACACGTCTCCCTGGTAAATAGTCATTTGTATTCAACGGAAATTTTTTACGAAGGTGTTGTGTAGGAAATCGTTAAGTAAATTGTAATTTATGCATGCCTAAAACTAGGAATAGTGAACTAGAAACGGCTCACAGTTTTTTTTTTGTAAAACTAATCGCTGAACTCTAATACAGCTTCACACATTAAAAGATGCAACAACTTTTTGTGATCTATACACTTTCGGTTAATATTGTAACAAAGTGTTGTTGTAAAATTTGTGTTAGTAATTGTGTAGTGTAAGAAACTTTCTGGAAACATTTGTTAATGGGAAGCGGCCGCGAGAATAAACCATATGGCAGATAATCATTCTAGACGTTTCCGGGAGCGCGACTCCAGTCTGTACCGAGATCCGTTCTAGAAACCTGAACGGTATAAATACGCGGTCGTCTTTGCCTTGAGTCAGTCAGTTAGTCAGATAGTTAGATAGTCTGATAGTTAGGTGAATCATAATTGTAGTGTTCCGAAATAAGTTTGAAATAAAGTGTTTACAATTCACGAAGTTTTAATTATAGAACCGATAATATGCAACAATATCAACCACCGCGATCGATAATAACCGAAACCGATGGATATTATTTCAAACCAAAGTTATTGAAACTTAGTTTATTTAGATGTTATTACTGATTATAGATAGAAATGCTCCACGTGTCTTATGACAAGAGTATAAACATTTTATAAAATCTCTAGAATTGTCCTGAATGGTTTGCAAAGAAGTTGGTAAAGACGGGCAATAATAGCTCATGTAAAATGTGCAACCTAAATGTATAGTACAAAGTGTCGTTAATAATTCCACTTGCGATTTATGAAAAAAGTAATCTTATTAAAAAAATATCGACTATTTTTATTTGATCGGTTTTAACCTACCGTGCAGGTTAATATCGATCAATTAAATTTTTAATTTTTGTACATTTTTGGTTTTCTGTTGCCCTTAAGAATTACTGTTTAGTAAGTTTTAGTTAAACTGATATGTACCCTATCTATTCCGACAATGACAAATGTTTGGCCAGCTATATTTTTATTTTAGTTTATTTTTATGTGGTAGATATTCCCCAGCGTTCCCCTACTATTAAAATTTCTGCTTAAACGCGCGTTTTTAGGAACAAGTGGGACTTCGCGAGCATGGATTATGAACAGTTACCTATTATACATCTACTCAACCTAACCCCTATATAATTTGGCAAGTGTACAAAAACTAGTTCATATTGTCTCGCTAAAGGTCAATAAATGAAGTCACGCTATGCAGTAGTTCTAAACTTAATTTGTCTTGTGGAAACTCAGCAGTAATTATTCGTGTTATCAAGGAATTTACACAAATTTCGAGAATATGGCTCTTGGCGATAAATTACGTTATTGCGGATGTATTTCTAAAAAATAATTCAAGTTATTCTTAATTATTCATCTGTCATTTGTAACTAATAATTTTAAAATAACAAGTGACCTCAACAACGCTTTACAAATGACAAACTTATTCTACCCAGAAGACACTGCTAGTAGGAGTCGAAAGCACAAATCCATTTTGAAGCTGAAAGCATATGAATGGTATGGAATATGGTTTGTGCAACAATTACGGGAAAACGAAGATTATACTATCAAAAACTCTCTAATCTTATTAGACTAATCACATTAAAATCTCAAACCCAATCTCAAAGCCAATCGTTGGCTGCTGATTTGATTGGAACGCGAAATTGAAGACTGCATGAAGTATCAATGAAAACATCCCCTTCAAAGTGACCAGATATTTCTCCCTAGCTTCGGCTATGCTTTCCTGACTACCGCTCCTCCAAATTATTTTTGATTACTAAAAAAGGTTATGTGTGCTCGGGCGCGCCTCTTTGTAACTTCGTTCCCCTAGGCACGTGCCTAGTTTGCCTTATGGATAATCTGCCACTGAATACACCCGACAATTTTGTTTTTCTTGCCAGAAAAGAACGAGCGCCTACCCGACACTTATCTTCTGATATTTCAATGACGAAATGTCGCGAGCGAAATCGGAGCACCAGGAACAAACCATATGATTGAGAGGAGTGTACCCGGTATTACCATTATTTCAAATTTTTATTTTTTTGTTTTGATTATTTGTTGACTTGACCTTTTTTTCTTTCTGAAATATTTAAATTCTTAGAATTGTCTGAAAAAGATATGAAGCGATGTGTGTCAAAAACAATTTAGTGCTGTTTATAATTTAGCGAAACATGCACGGAATATGCAGATAAGTAATTCTAATTAAACTAATCTCCTCTGCTTGTAACTTATTTCTGTCAGAAACTTTCATTTGAACGGAAATGTTCCAATTTTATATTATTTTTTCCGCGTTCCTAATAACCCCAGGCCGATAGAAAAATCACGATATTTGAGAATGAAAGTATTATTTTAATACCAAAAGAATTCAATTTTTAACCCAAAATATTCATTCATTCTATGTAGAATTCATAGTTTCTAAAAAAATTCTGAAAAAGAATAAATCCAATATGGTCCCTATAAAATAAAACAATTTTCCCATAATTTTCTTAGAAATTATTCAACAAAGCAAATAATTAACTACGCCAATATAGAGCCTTTAGGAAACCAAAAGCAAATATAATTTTCAACTTTTTTCAATCGGACTGCAAATGAAGAAGTTACGACAGAGTCTGTTCGTGTTGTTTCGATTTAGTTGGCATCATTTCGCATTATGGAATATCAAAAGGTCACTGTCGCTTAGGCGCTTGTAGAAAAAAGGCAGAAGCGGTCTCGCATCCTTTGAATGCGTGGAGGAAGAATTCTAATCTGAGTGGCAATTCCTTTTTGCCTGGACTGAAAAAAGAGGTGGAAGATGAGGCCAACTTAATTCAACTGACCACTTTTATGGATAGATAGTCAGTTTCAAGCCATAGAGGAAATAAGTAGGTTCTATTCAACGTACATTATGAATTAATGATCAATATTAAAAGGAACTTTGCTTGTAGAAAACGTCTATATCAATGCCATTGGCAGCTTGATTTATGATCATTTGTTTTATTTTGTTGACACAAAGAATAATTTGCCACGTATAAAATTTGATATCTATTTCAACTTCCTTTGAAGCTGAATTTTGACAAAACCATCAATTCTCAGTGCTCATTTATTTTACATAAGTAACTTGTGTATCAAATGTCATGTTTCTAGATCCACCTGTTTAGGTTGTGGGTAAAATTCATTAGATATGCCATCAAAAAAATGAATATTGTATTTTAAATAAATTAAAATGACATTTTTCTAAGATGCTTTAATAACAATTCTGTATAACGTTAGCTGCCATAAAAAATGCTATAGGAAAGATGTTCAGAACTGGTCAATTGTGCAGTAAGCCCTATTTGACCACGGGAACACCAGAACTTATACCAGTTTTTCACCTAATAAATAAAAGTTATTAGAAATTATATGAGGGCTTTTATTTCGCCGCCTTCTTACAAATATTAGACAATCCAATTTTCATTTATTTCGCTCCAAGTACAATTCTTTCAATTGTAAAACTTTCCCTTTTGAAAAGGATAGAAAATTGCACGCGAAATCTCCGCTGTCTCAAAGAATGGAAGTGTCATCGAGAACGTTCTAAAGGTAACGTGCGTTTTAACAAAGAAGACAATAATATTGCATTCAATTACATATTTTTTTGATGTATTGCATTCAATTTTTACGTAAAAAATAATATTTTTGGAACATTTTATCTCTATTTTCCTTTTTAGATTTGATTACCGTGCCTATTTTTTAATGTTTCTCATTTCGATTCCTATTTGTTTACATTCCACATTCCAATTTTTAAAACAGAACATCTTTACAATGGAATCACATAAGTGTAAATTTTGACGTAAGAGCAAACTCATGCATAAGTCTACTATTTTCGCGATGAAACACAACTTTCTTCGTCGCTTATGATACACCAACTCTGAATGGTTTACAGTTGATAGATTTCTTCAAACTCTCCAATTGTTGGCCATATATATTTGAATTGAGGATTCTGTTTTTTATATAAGAACTTGACAAACACGCACATTTAAAATCTCAGAAAACTGAAAGTGAGTTACACTTTTCCGCTAATATAACACGCTCAGAAATATCCAAGTTAAAGAACTCCATACTGTGCCTGATGTTCAAATTGATGTCGAAAAATTTTATAATTTTACACAGAATCCATTCAGTAAATAAAGAACACAAGATGCGGAAATAAAGCTTTACTTATTTTTTATTTCCAACTTAAACTTGCATACTTCGGACATCGGTATAATCAAAATGAAAAGAACTGGGGCCTGTAACACAAACCTTACAAGTCCTACAATTGTAAGAAATTATTCTACACTTGTAGTTATTCCTTAACACAACGCAACTTGTTAATATCAATGCGGCGCCAGTAATTACGGAAAAAATATCACACATATAAGGAGATTTTGCAGCACTTCTTCTACTTTTATGTTACAGCATACATTTAAAAGTGTAGATTTATCTATTTTAGAGTTCTTCTTCTCCAAAACGGCTCTAACGTTTTGAAAAGACAATTTAGGCAGGTGCCATTCCATTTGGGATTACTAATTTTTGGAGACATCTCGATTCTTTAGATAGGGCCGTCGTCGTGTATCGTATTTATTGTTAAATATAGTTTATAAATTATTATGGCTAGATACGTATGAATCAGTATAAATTCCGTTTAATATTTAAGCAATGTGAATACGACGAATAAATAATTTTAAAGCAAAAAACAATCTTGCCAAAATTGTTAACGGCTCTCCTTGTGATAAACAAAATCGCTATCTTGACAGCCTAGGCACGAAATAAATAATATTTTATTTATTTTGAGGCCTAATGATATTAATGGGCATTTGCTTTTATAAAAATAAAGAACTCAGAGCTTTCCAATGCTTTTGCAGGCCCTCTCAACGTGCTTCTGCTGCATTGTTTTCTTATAGATTAGCTCATACATTTGTATCATATTACCCATACGTACAAGTCCTACATAATTCGGTAACACAACGCAAATCGCTACATTTGTAGAAACTCCGCGATTCTTTACATATGTAGCCTACACATGAAACAAGTTATATCATCGGGAAAGTGAGCTTCGCTGACTGATTTATTTTTCTTCTTTAGAGAAAATAAATGTTTATTCAGAAAATCATGTCTAGATATTAAACAATTATTACTATTTTATTATTTCCAGAAAAACGATTTAGGTATCATTTTCGTGATCAAATTTAATCAAAATGTGAGTGATATTTTTTATTATCCTTAATTATTAGTAAGGTTTATACTTTTATAATAATACAATAAATGATTTCAGTTAGGTTTTCAAAATTTTTTTTAAATCTTTTCAATTCAGGATCGAAGGATCGCAGTATCGGATTTAGATTTTGCTTAGGAGTAATAATGTTATTTATATCAAGCAAAATTTATTGGTCGCAAACGAGACTGATGTTTACGCTAATGGTTTCGGGCTGCAAAATCAGACATAGGCGATTACGGCGCAGATTAGATATGTCCATAAATATGCGTGCACAGGATAAACTTTTTTAAACAGTGTAAGAAAAGTTTTTTTTTTATATATTTCAATTTTTAATTTATAAGTATTTCTTCCTCATTGTTCCCTTTCGATTTATGTACTGCTGACGAGCTCAAATGAGGGCGAAACATCGATGTCCAGTGCTACAAACTTTTTTATATTTTTTATATTTTTATAGTTTCATAATTTATAAAACAATTTTTTTTTTCACAATTAAGTTTGGTCTTCTATATTTTATTTTTTTCCTATTCTATGTAAAATAAACTAACCAATTTTTGTCAACTGACATGAGGTGACGTTTTAAATAAATTTAGTAGTAGTCATATTTCAAATAATGTTTTAGAATATTGTCAACATTCACTAATAAAAATTTAAATATTTTCAAACTGGGTCGCAGAAATGTTAAATAAAATTAAAAAACATGTTTATGAAATGAGTTTCTGTTTTGAAAAAAAAGCAGTAGCGTACCATTTATTTTGTTAAAAATGGCCATGCTAGTGCGGACGCCAGTGATGGAAGTAGAACATATATTTTCCTTGCGAAAAGTATTTCTTTATGCCTAGTAAAAAAATTCAGAATATTCCGATAATTTGAGTTTAGGCAAGTTATATATGTATTGCCCAATGTTTGTAATCTCACGCTAACCTTTCCTTGCCTCTAATCTAACATACAAACATATTATTAAAAAGCTGTTTCAAAGATCAAAAAAACCGTTCCTGACGAAGCATCCTATGATAGAGGTCGAAACGTCAATCACTTTATATTGTTTTCCAATAAATCTTGTGCGGAAAAAAAATGTTTTAATCAGTTAATTGCAAAAAATATATAATATCCTTAAAAATGCTGATTTCGAATGTTTATCAAAATGATATCCATTTATATCGTCTTTCAGGCCCAAAAAACTGCTAGTTGTCAAGTTTTATTGAAATCAACAATGCCGTTAGGGAGATAAAATAATTATGCCTGAAGGATCAAGATGGCTCTGAAAAATAGTGATCCCAAATTTTTACCAAAAAGCCTAGTGCCTATATTATCCTTTTAAAGCAAAAATAACCCATATATTAAATTTCATTGAAATCTTTAAAGCCGTTTTGGAGAAAAGTACTATTTACCTAAGGTTGAAGACTTGTAGAACATTACCTACACTTCTAGAATATACTGCAAAATATGCATACAAGTGAAGGCGTTGTGTTACAGAATCCGTTTACATATGTGATATTTCTTCTGTAATTACTGACGCCGCACATGTAATTACAAGTTGAGTAGTGTTACAGAATGAATACAAGTATAGATAATTTCCTAGAGTTTTGTACGATTTGTACAATTTGCATTACGTTCCGCAGCTCCTCCGATGATTTTGGGATATTTTGTACAAATATTAATTCAAGCAAAGTAAACATGACGAATAATTTCAAACTTCGAAACAAAAAACGAACTTATTGTTAGTGAAGGTGCCAGTGACTGTCCTTGTGATAAATAAAATCGTTGCATTTGACTCTCTAGAATAATAGACATTTGTTTTTATAGTTTTATAGTACAAAAATAAAGAACTGAGGGTTCCCAATATTTTTGCCAGCACATACGTGCATGGATGGTATTGTTTTCTTTATCACATATTTGTCTCCTATCATATTACGAGGCAAGGTTCATGGAATTTCTACAAGCGTAGCAATTTGCGTTGTGTTAACCGAATTATGTAGGAATTGTAGGTACAGGCAAATTGCTTGTAACTTGTAGACTTGTTACAATTGTAAGTTTGTGTTACAGGCCCCTGGAATCTATAATGAAAATAAAATCATTTTAATGAGTCCATTTTCTGAGAGGAGTGGTGATGATACTGCTGTAAACTCATTGTTTTCACGAGCGATAGCGATAACAGAAATAACGTTGTAGATAATACAGCCAGGTTCATCCACGACGTACGAAGAGCACTGGTGGTGATTATGGGTTGCATCATAGAAAAGTGCAATGAAATACACTATATAACAGTACATTCTGACTGTATACTTTTTACAATTAGCAATAATTGCTTTAATTAGCATATAGCAAAAATGTGTTCCTCGTGAGGAACCGTCGAAAGTCAATGACGTTTACATCTTTTAAGTATTTATGTGGCTGATTAATAATTAAAAGTTGGAAATGTTTACAGCGATCGTACCATACCGTTGAGGCCAAGTAAGACCAAAAATGATCTATGGTTGTTGATTGCAAATATTTTCGTTTTTTAGTACATTCGACTGTTTCACTGCAGAACATTTAATTGACAACTTGTAGATATTTATTTTAAAAGGTAAATTTGTAGACATATGTATATAATCAGAATGAAAAGCGTTGCATCTACAATATTTAAAATCAAATCTGTTAAACAAATGGCAACAGAAAGTTTGTGAGATGGGTGGAGATTTCGTGAATGACACCAATTTTACAGCCAGCTAATCTTTTAGATGTACTAGACAAAATTCCTTTTAGACTTTCTAGTGATGATTGCACATTCCACGACAATGAATCTGTTATTAAAAGACCGTCGCCTCTCCAAAACTTTGATTATTTCATATAATTATGCGATCGAATGGAAGACTTACTACATTTTCCAACAACTTCTACTCTCCCCTATAGATAAAATCCCATCATTTTTTTTTCCAGTAGTGTGTATACGATTCTTTGTTCTTCTGGTGAAGTGCTCATCGGTGCTCCATCGTTCAAGACGCGAATGTTCGAGTCGAAAATATGTGCAGTTCTTTCTTGCAGCCAGTATCGTTATTATAGCCATAAAAATATTCCACTTATCTAGAATAATACGTTTTTTTTCAAAATTGGATCTTACTAGTACTTGAATAACTATTTTTTTCTATATTCCGAACTCTGATATGAAAACGTTGTTATTTACATTTGTTTAACATTTGCACAACCGAAATCTTGTTTTTATTGATTCTTGAATTTCAACCTAACTTAATTTGTTATCCGTATCCTTTATAAAGGATTGAAAGTTAACTTCGCTCGGAAAATCTCTGAGTTCGATATCCGTGCTCCCGTGCTACAAAGTTATTACTGAATTACCTACAAAAACCGATCCCGAATTAAGTTTTTCCCTCCGAGACTTATTTATTCTGGGACCCTTATCATTACAATGAAAAAGAAAAAAATATCCAAGTATGGCTATATTTAAACAAACGTGAAAGATTAACGCCTTTCATCAAAACAAAATACACTTTATCAGCAAAGATTCACATTTTGTTTAAATACATATCTTCTGAAGGTCTCTTTTATAAAATTCTAGTAAAACTGCAGATTTTCGTTCTAACAAGTCACACACAGGACAGATTTAAATGCCCGATTTAGATTGATTCCTCCAACCTTCAGACGTAGCACATAAATTACTGTCTCTTGAGATTTGGCTGGAAGCCAGTTCAATGCCAATAAATTATTTTTTTTTATTCGTCTCTCTGTAGTAAACATGAAAGATGTCAAGCGTAATAAAACTTTCAGTTCCTACTTTAGAAAATTTGGCGGAAGCAACGAATTCAGAGAATCTATAAGCCGCAGTAACTATCGATCAGGCTTTGCTAAAAGAACCTAGTAAGAGATATTGAAGTGTAATTCGGGACACCTCGTCTAGTAATGCACTTTAGACTTCATGCTATAGCGCTTCGAGATAAGGACTTCTATGAACGAGGAGCTTTTCCAGGAAATATATTTTCTTTATTGGGAAAACAGATAAGTATCCACGGCATGACGCAGTTTTCAGGATGATTTTTATTCCTGTGCTATTGTAAAGTTTAATTACTTAATACTACAGGGCAATTTCCCAAATAAAAATTTCCATAATTGCGAATGAAGAAGATTTTAATATTGTACTATCAATTGACTTATGTAATTCGTATATTAACCAACTCTTTAAACCTTTAGTATAATTATTGTAACATTTTTAATAAATTTTAATTCCTCTCGACTATCAATATAATACTATCAGTAGCCCGCGTGAATTTGTGTAGATTTTGAATATAATTTTTAATATATTTAAAAACTGATAACTGTTATCCGAAATTTATCTTATATAATAAATAAGAGCGTCAATTTTTCCAAATATTTAAGAAATTTAACTGGTGTAATCCTGTGAGTCACGTAACCGAAACTTGGTGTCCTGCGTTACACATCTCTGGAGACTATAATACAACATATATAACTGGTCGAAATACAATTGACCCCAAAAATTAAACAAGGCACTACATACAATCACTGCAAGAAATAATCGAAATATTTGAAACCAAACTCTTTATGAAAAACTAACATGTAAAAATGTACCTGATTTGTAATAGATTCATCATCACGTTGTTTGCTGTTTGAAAGCGATTGCTTTGTCATCGAAAAAGTGTAATCTAATCTATTTAGTAAAGATGTTTATGTTTTTTATGTTCATTGTCTGATTGTTAATGTTCGGCGTAACTCTTTCTTCCATTTAACATTTGTCTTTCGATATTTGTAATATCGATATCCCTTGCACTAACACTGGTACTCCTACATTAAAAATATAGATTTTGTGAAGAATCACATGGTCTATAAATGTTTTAATAACATTTTTGGCAAAATATTAATTGCAGTTTAGGCGGGGCGCTTCGTGTTCAAGTAAAAAATAACCTTAAACATTATCCATTTTTTTATATCAGCTTTTTTAGAGATTTGACGAGACGCAGAAAAACAATATAAAACTTAAAATAGAACACCTGACAGCCCTAGTACTACTGCTTGTGATCCAATAATCTTGGGCCATGGAGAAATAAAAATAATCCATTCAGTTAGACATATTTCACATGAATAATAAAATAATTAAATTGCATTGCTCGAATAAATTTACAAACATACGATTTGCTTCACTAATACAATATTTAAACTTAATATACGTTTCATAATTAACAACGTAAATTTTAATTATTTTCATCAGGATGTTGGTTGCTTATTTGTGAGGTGATTCAACCGGGTCCGCAGCAAGTTTATGAATTTTTAAACTATTTAAGTAATATGTCAACATTGAATTCATTAAAAGGTAACATGAGGTTCAAAGTTTCACTTGAAAAAGTAAATTATGATCAAATTAAAAAGGTTAAAAAAAATTCAAATTCAGTATGCTTGTTATAAAAGCTGGAAAGCAATTTGTTGATTTTTTAATCTAAATAATATTTTCACCCATCTACGACCCAGAAAACCATTACCTGGAATATTTTTGATTTATTCTGTAATTTTGACAGGTGTTTAAAATTGATAATACTTTTATTTTCATAATAAACTTGTTTTTTCTATGAACACGAAGACAACTATAGCCAATATAAGACATTAGGTTTTTTTTTTGAAATTGAAACATATCAAGAATCTGTAAAAAGTTTTCGACAATTTGCTTACTTATTATGTCGTTTCTTTAGAAACGAAAATAACAGAATATTGTTGCGTGTTATCGGTTCAAAAATTAAAACTTCGTGAATTGTAAACACTTTACTCCAAACTTATTTCGGAACACTACAATTATGATTCACTTAACTAGCAGACTGTCTATGTGACTATCCGACTAACGGACTCACTAACTGAGGGGAAGACGACCGCTTATTTATACCGTTTTCTTCGGACTGGTTCCATAGCAGAGTTCCAATAAGAATAAATATAACTAGGTTGCACATGAACATCAGAGAGAAAGACTTGCAGAAATATTGAAAGTGAAAGCCAAATTTTTGACAGAAGCCAGTAGTCAATAGTTATCTATCAGAAAGTAATTTCTGCACTAACAATCGAAATTGAATGCGTTTTACCTTTTACATAATTTATAGTTTCACACTAATAAGAGTATATGATTCTTTATCAAATTTTAACAATAATTTCCCAAAACAAAACACTTCTATTCTGAAAAATTCCAAATCGAAAGAAATATGAGTCTCCCAAAAGCACTGTTAAAAATTGTGTTGGGCAGATACACATACATCACATTGGGTACCATTTACAAAAGACTTGCTCAGTACTCCCCACTGTTTTTGAAGTTATATTTCACCAATAATTGTTAATTTTTGTCCTCTATTCAATAACTTTAAAATTTGTTTTTGTCTACTAAAAAAGGTATTGATATATTTCCAAAAAAAAACAATATTGAACATTAGTCCCATTGACGCCCCTCGTTGTACTCTTCTGCTGCTAAAAAAGTCTAGACGGTCGCTTAGTTGACCTATATGGACGGGCCTTGCCTCGTGCACACAAACCAACTGACGAAAATGTATGATGAGGTCTAAAAGTAACTTATCCACGTAATTTACAATTTATGAGTGAAAGCCTCAAACAGGTCAATTTATAATTCTAAAATGATATTTTTTGAGCCATTCCCGTTCAACCCCGTTGTTAAGAAAGCTACCTCTTTAAAATTAAATTTCCAAATTGAACCATGGCGCATGTGGTAACTGATTTGGAGGGGTTTTTAATTCTCTATAATGTTTTTTGAATTTTATTAATATTGGTCAATCTTATTAATATTGGTCAATAAAATTAAATTTAAAAATTTTAAAAAGTGTTTTTTATAATGCCACATCCTAAAATGACATTTATTTAACCATTAAGAATCAAAAGAATGTTATCATTGACAAGTGTAAAACCGAGAAAAAAAATCTTAAAATGAAGAATTTCATTTTACACTTTAGAGTGGAATAAAATTTCACTCGTTATTTTGTTATTGGTTTCTATGCAAAAATCAATACAATTTGGTCATAACCAATTTTGATAATTTTGTTCATTTTTACAAAATTATATTGTTTTCTAATTTGGAATGACGTTATAAAAAATGTTGTATATAACTTATGACTAAATGGACAACGCCAACTAATCGAAAAGTCGATAGAGCACAACAAACCCTTGCGGCTCTTTCACACGGAGGGCCGTAAGGCTTGCACTTGCGAGCGCGAGCTTTTTCCGCTTCTACCTTCCAGTCTTTCACACGAAGAGCTTTTAGGCTCGAACGCTAAACATTGCGTCCGTCCTTTATTGCAATTAGTCAGACCCGGATAATGTTAAAAAATCCCTGTTTATCGTGGTTTTTGTATGACTTGGCATTTTTGTACCAAAGGGCCAATCGGATCAGTGTTGTCATCTGTTGAGTCGAAAAAATCGGGGTAGCCTATCAATACCCAAAAATTTTTATCACAAATAAAAATCAGTAGGCAATATTGCGTAAAATCCAGACACACGAAATTTTGATCGGGACGGTCTCGTCCAAATCGTGACTGGTGGGTCGGATACTGATTGAATTAATTAACAATTCTACATCAAAATCCATCTGCACTTAACGCTGGGGAGCGAGAGCCATGAGCGACTGTCGGTCGCTCTTCTCGTATGAATGCTGTCATTCCTCCCTTTGCATTTCGAGCAAGAGACCTGACTCCCTTCTAAGCGGACGGCTCGAAATGCACTGAGCCTTATCGGCTTCTCACCCCGCCCCCTAAAGGCCCGTGCGTTCCATGTGAAAACTCCATTGTACTCTTTGCATTTCAATCTTGGGAGCCGTCCGCTCGCTCTCGAGTGCGAGCCTTACGGCTCTCCTTATGAAAGAGCCGTTATATCTCTGTTAAGTCGATCTTAAAAAGGCCTTTGATAGAGAGAGAGAGAGACTTTGAGATGTTTTCATAATTCTTCAAGAACACTAGATTAGCTCTAACTACATCAAAGTTATAGAAGAACTGAACAGAAACAACACAACACTAATTAAAACAAACAATGAATTTACAAAAGAAATACATGTACTAACAGGAATCCGCCAAGTCTTACTCCAGCTCTTTTTAATCTCGTATTGGACAAAATCATACACAATGTTGAAGGTGTGGAAAGATGCTATAGCATCATTGCGTAGAGCATTATTAGCATAGCATATTATTTTTATTGCTTTAACCCTCATTCTATAGAATGAGGGGTAAAGCAATAAAAATAATATGCTATGCTAATAATGCTCTACTAATGGTAGAAAACGAGAACGATCTACAACGACTACTATGTAAATTTGAAACAACAGTTAATATTAGTAAGTAAAACAGAATCAACGGTAATAAAGAAAGATCCCATTAGAGGTAAACTGACAGTGTATGACAAACCAATTATACAAAATATGATCGGCACTTTTCTAGGAGTAGGAGATATCGAGCTTCAGAAATCTACGTCAAGAAGTCCGTACTCAAGCAAATAAAACGGCAAGAATATCAGGTTATATAAAAGACTTCATCTGCAGAAATAAATATATCTTCACAGAAAGTAAAGTTCGAATTTACAAGTCAATCGTGAAACCGCTCCTAACATATGGTGGAAACTCGGGCAGATACTTCTAAAACAAAAAGTAGGGTTAGAAGTGTAGAAATGAGAGGACTGCGATCGATTACAAGAGTGACGTGGCGTGATAAAATTAGGAGTCTCTAATACCAGAAGAACTAGATATTCAAGACGTTGTTAGATTTATAAAAACAAAACAAAGATACTGGAGAGACCATGTCGATAGAATGGGGGACGACAGATGGGCAAAGTGGATAAAAGAAGAAAAACCTACATCAAAAATACTTCCTGCAGACCGCCTATGAAATGGCATGAAAGCTAGACATCCGCATCGCAAGAGGCTTTATAACAGAAAACATAAGATTATGTCTAAACAATAGAGGAAGAAGAAGAAGAAGAAAGAAGAAGAAGAAAAAGAAGAGGAAGAAGAAGAAGACTAAAATGTAATTTTTTACTCGTGTGCTTTATAGTACTCGTCTTCGGTTCTCGGTTCCTGCCATAAACGCCGTACTCGTAAAGAAAACACTATTTTAGTCACTTGTTATAAACTTTAAAATACTATTCATGGATGCAGTCAAATGTATCCTAAATTATGCTTATGTACCAAATATCTGTCCAATCTGACTTTTCTAATTGATTTAGTGTCATTATTATTCAGTTTACATGCATTATTTTTTCTGATAGGCAAGTGGCAAAATACCCAAGAGGAAGGAAGAAGAAAAAGAGATTTTTGCCTTATATGGATGGAATATAATTTGGTATTTTAAATAGTGTTCCTGAATTTAAAAATATTATGGTAACGTTAAGCTGCCACAGTTTTATGAAGTTCAATATATTATGTATGTAAAACGAAAGGCAATTTCTTTTCATATAGAAGGAAGCTATCTCCAATGCGGAACTTGCTTACGCTCTAATCGTCTAGAAATTGCACTCTGGGGTATTGTTAAATATAAAATATCTGGTAAATGCAATTTACAATTCGTATTTTATTTTCGTGTTGGCCGTACATAAATAAAACCAAAAACCGTTTTTATATATCGATTTTAGATATTTCATTCCTCGGGCACTCGATTACACATTTTTCAATAAACTTTACGCTATGTTGTACGCAGATTTTTCAAGACAGGCAATTTTTAATACTCAATTTGTATCGGTCATGTTTTTCATAGTGCTTCTGTTAATGTCAGAATTCTATACAAGTGAGGCTGCAAGGTACAAAACAGAAGATTATAACATACATTAAGATAAATATAAAGCAGCATAACGTTGCAATGAAAAATTTCATTAAAATAATACTTTCTGTAGATATTGAAAAAGTTTCCACAGAACTAGCGGGCAACCCTTGCTTCGCCTGGGTGATCAATGTCTAAAATTGGTATGCGATTCACTTGTGTAAAATCCGATTAAATAATTCATTCAGTATAAGTTTTTTTTAAGTAAATTGTTTTCGTATTTATGAGTACACTACATTTTTGTAATACCCCAACATTGGTTCAAAATGTATTAATTTTACGCATTCTATAATCTCCAAAAGCTAAAATACATGTATGAAAATTTATATTAAATAATTCTTACCCAATTCCTTACCTAATTTATTTTCATGATACCAAAGTGTTAGCATACATTGTATTAATATGGTATAAACCTTTCTCATGCTTGAGAATCCTAATTTATATATAAAATTTATGACACTTTACAATCAACCAAACCAATTTGTAAAATTAGAGCCAGAGTAACGAACGAAATGGACAAAGGTGCGACCTATGGTTCGTCGGTCCATGATTAGGAAAAAGAACACATTTCTATGACCCATTTCATTTTCCATGTGTCACCTTATCGTTTTCAATAACAAATCAAGACGAAGCCGTCATTTCGGAAATCAGAAACATCAAAATTGTTATCTATGATAACAAATAAAAATATAAAAATGGGGCCAAAAGTGGTTTTGAAAATTAATTTTTGGTTTATAAAAGAAAACTTTAAATCTTTTCAAATTAAATACCCTTCCCCCTTAAGACTTCAATTTTTAAAATCGACCAGGTACGTGTTTAGATTTAGTCATTTCTTTACACAAATGCTTGGGTTTTTATATACAAACTTCTTTACTAGTCTCCCCCCTTAAGGACCTGAATTTTTAAATCCACCAAATGTGTGTTAAATTATTTTTTATAGATACATTAGTCATTACAAACAGTTGCAGATTGTAAAACGCATAGTTAATTGTTTCTGCTAATTTCAAAACCCCAATCCGAAAATCCTACAACCCAACTTTCCTGTTTTTGACTTCAGTAGTTACGGTTCTGCCATGATAAGTCCAGTTGATCAGTTGATCATAAGTCCTTCTACCTTTAATATTATATATTAGTAGATATAGATTTACCCCCTCAAAGTTTGATATTTTAAAATCGATCAAATACTTGTTGTCTTATTTCTCTTATAAATTTATTTACACACTTTTGGAAATTGAAATACAAATCTTGTCCCCTGAAACCAAGAAAGATTAAAAAATAGAACAAAGGTTGCTCTAAAGCGTTTCGATAGCCAAGCTATCATCTGCAGAGAGATACTAACACCTAATCCTAAAATTAACCCTTATATACTAAGAATATTCACTTCGTGCTTCACCTAGTTTCAGGGGATAAGATTTGTGTTTCAATTTTTGAAGATAACCAAAGACCAGTCCGTTCCACCAAAACACACTTTTGGGTTATAAAATGTTATTTTAATTTTTTTCTATACATGAATGATAAATACGTGTATAATGAATCAATGATAATTAATTATAAAGTGAATTTTTTAACCTTTACTTAGTGGAATTCTTCCATATTCATAACTCTATTAACGATAAATGCAACAACAGATATTAAAAAGTCCACGATGTTTCTATGAATATTTGCTATGACCGGACCTGGTATAACCGCCGATGCTGAACAGCGAAACCAGGACCGGTCTTTGAAAATATTTATAGAAACATCGTGGAATTTTTAATATCTGTTGTTGTATTTATCGTTAATAGAGTTTAATAGGTATGGATAATTAAGTAAACAAACCATTTTGCAATAGCTAACATCTATAGAGAAAACAACTTTAGATACAATCATTAATTTTATTTGTTGAGGGCATGCAACCTGGAGACTGATTCATCACCTACAAATTTCGATCCCCCAATTTCCTTAGAGGCTAAAGTTCAAAAAATCGTTTATAGTGCTCACTTACGTTATATGGGGAACTCCTGTGCAAAATGTCATGCCAACCGGTTTAGACTGTACGTTATCTGTTAGTAAGTGAGTTTTAATATGTAATTTGTCCAGTTAACTTTATTCTAAAACCTACATTTCCAATTCTTTGCTAAAGTATGTGAAAGTTTGTATATATTATCGCAAAGTGGAGCCTCTCACAGGCTTTTTCTACGATTGCCTGGGGCAACAAATTTTATGGTAAACTATGGTCGAACTTTTAGAATTCCTTTTTATGGCTCCACTGTCGGCATTCGCTACAAACCCGGCGACGTAAAAATTGCGGAAAAGCACTGCCAAATACACGACGCTTTATCTCAATTATCGATTCCGCCTAGACTAACAACTTGGATAAAGCTCAAAATTTGCAGCGGAACTTTTATGGTCGCTACTCCTGTGCCTCCCTACATAACAAGCCATTCTAGCAACCGAAATAAATGGGTTATGGTGAGATAAAAGTGATAAATTACATTAGTGAAGGTCAAAATAGATTGATAGAAGCGACCTTATAAGATAAGAATGCTTTTGTTGGCTTCTATTTCGTAAGACGCAGTATTTATAAAAATCATTAAAACAAGCCTTCAGCAATAGGATATTCAGATACAACTGTTGACACTGACAAATTTATAAGTGCAAAAATAAGTTTCTTGTATCCACAGTTTATAAGTTTAATACCTGCATCAAATCACACAGAATGAAAAATCGGCAAGAGTAGAGCTCGTATAATTAGGATTCCGTACTAATACTACTAATAATAGTACTTTTTATTTCTGTACATATCAATCTTATCCAGATTTTCTTGTGTAATAACTAAAACATGAATGAATTATCCATCGCAAACAGACATTTTTTTATTTATCAATCGAAATATTTATGGAACTGCAACTAGCGACTGTAATAATTTAAAATGTGTGACCACAAAATAATAAAAAGCATTCACATACTAATCACAATAACTAATACACGCTCTATCGCGCCAAAGTACTGGCTGGATAGGCCTGGATTTGGTGTTTGTTTAGTGTATTATACAATAATATCGATAGTTGCTCTACCGCAATTACTGTATTACGCTAATTAATAAACATGTAATAGCTCGTAAAATGTACATCTAACTAAAGTAATGTAATGTACAAATTTGATCTGCACTGTATGATTCTGTTAACCAAGTTTTTATTTATTTGATAAGAATAGATGCTACATAGGTCAAAACACCTTGGAAAGTAATCCTCTTTTTTTACAAAACATATTTAAGTCTCTGTACCTTTTACAGTGCCAAAAATCCTGCCGAATTCCTATAATCAATTATCCAATCAGGACCGGATTTTGACTTGATGAGACCCTAAGCTAAGAAGCTAGTGTTGTCTCGAGAATTTCTAGTCAGCTAAATTTCTTAACGTTTTTTTTTATCGACTGCTAAAAGAGAACACCCTTAACCCTATCTGGGGGCTCCCAAGATAGTAGGGACCCCAAGATATAGCTTGTAGAGGCTTATATGTAAATCCAGCACTGGATTCAATAACTACTAACCCTATTAAAATTTGACTATTTAGAAACCTAACAGTTGGGGGGAATGATAATTTCTTTCAAATTTTAAACTGTATCATTAAATCCACTGAACCAAAAATTACTGCATTATTATACATATTATTGGGATCCTTATATCAAAGCTAGACCCTTTAAATGACACCATTTTTTAACTCAAAATTGATTTTTCAATACACCAAATAATGCCCGAATTTTAATTCAAAATATATTTTTGAATGGCGATATATGTACGCGTTAGCAAGATCTACCACTGCGCCAAATTTCAAATTCGTATGTACAAGTTTCGAGAAAAACCTTGGCAACAGACGGAAGCACGGGCGGTGTTTTTTTTTTTTAAATTAAAGTATTGTATATCACGTTGTATATCAATGATTAAGAACAAAAATCTAAAGCGAAAATGCCTTAGGGATGGTTTTTTTAATAAGAAATCACAAGAGATACTATTTCACTTGAAAAAATTTTCCTCTCTAGAAGAAGAATACAAAGCCCATATATGTAGCAAACTTATAAAAAAATTATTTCAGGGATATTGCCAAAATAATTTTGCTGCAGTTTTATTAAACTTACTCCAATTAAAGTCACCACCCTGCATGTAACATGTTATACATAATTTAAATACTTCCTAACTGAATGTGATCTTTTTTAAAAGTTTTCTTTTCGACAACGTACACAACACATTTCAAAAACATCACTGAAATTTATGTATTATAATTGGTTCATATATTCTGTAATTTGCTTGTGGATTTGTTTCTGAAATTATAATGCGTATGTCTATTCAATTCAAATTCACTATTTGTGAAAATAACATCAATAGAGAGAACAATTTAATGTTAATTGAACTGCACTTTAAAATAGCAAATTACAAATATTAATGGAATCCAGTTAAATGAGGATTTTCTGTAATTGCGATCTGCTAGATAACTAGCTTGCTACACCATTTTATTGACCATCATATTGTTCATATAATAGTGCATTTCAATGAAAACTATTTATCGTAATGACTTTTCAGATCATCATTTTTATAAAAAAATGCAAAAATCTATCAATAAACATACACAATGGGACATATGTCGTCATATTTACATTTAGTGTAGCCGTGAAGCCAGCTGGCATCCCTGCACCCACAGACCAACCCCTTCTCTTTTTTTTTAAATAGGACGCCCTATATTTTTCTAGAGTTTTAAATTCCTCTTGGAGAGTAGATTTTAAAAATATATACTTAGGATCTTCGAGTAAACAGTTCTAGAGCTGCAGCCATGTAAATTAAGCAAGGATTAATCGAATGGATAGAACATCGCATCAGCTTCAGTAATTTTTTTATTATTTAATTTTTTTTTAATTAGTAGCAAGTATTCAAACTGACTTCTATTGACCTACATACAATGATATAATATAGCTTCAAAGGCATCTCTAACATTTCTTATGGTAACATATTGGATCAATTTTTCACGTTCATCAGTTATTCTTTCTCTTAATTTATCTATGAATTTTGGTTGTGTTGTATAGATGTTTGTTTGTAAATAACAGAAAAATAAAAAACCCCAGTGAGGTCAAATCAGATGACCTAGGAGGCCACTCCATCATCCCAGCTTTTTTGGCCTATTTTGTTCTCGAAATGACTTTATTTTTAAAATTTCAAGTTTTGGCGTGATTTCTCTTTCACTTGAAATCCATCATGTTCAATTTTGAGGTTCTCTGGCCATTGAATTTTAAGGCAAAAGCTAAAAATTTAAGGCGAAATTACAAAAAAATATGATTTAATGAAAAAAAAGTTTCCACGAAAATTTCAAGCTTCACCTTAATATTTCAACTATTTATTTGAATTTTAATCTTTTTTCTCTTTCATTTTCTCAAAACTCGAGAATAAACCTGAAATTTTAAAATCTTCTTAAAATCTCTAGATTTAAACCCGAACTCCATTTTTTTCTCTTGAATTTTAATATTGAACTAACTCTAAATGTAGACTTTTTTTTGGATATTTTGGCTTTGATTTTCAAAATTCTAACTTTGATATCAAAGTTTGACTTTTTTTCTCAAAATTTTGAATTTAGACCCTATTTTTTCTCGGGATTTCATGTTATAACCGAGTTATTATAATTTTTTTCAAAGTTTGGAATTTATTAAATTCCGTTTTTAAATTTTAAAATTGAAAATATTTTTGTTATAAGTGAGATTTACATATTAATTTAGTAGTTCTTAGTAGTTCTAGTTTAAAGTTGAAAATTACTCTCCATTTTTTCCAGTTCTTTCCTTTGAATTTTTTTCAAAATTCCGTGTTTTAACTTAAAATTCGAAAACTGATTTTTTTTAAATAAATGTATTTCCAATAATATCTACAATTTTTGATTTTTATCTCAAAGTTAAATGTTTTAATGTATTCCGAATATTTGGCTTTAAAATCGAAATTTGCATTTTCTTAGACTTCAACCTGAAGACATAAATTTGCTAATTAAAATAGGATGTTCGTTTTTTCATAGTTATCGCGAGCCACATGAAAAATTTCTGTGAGCCACACATGACTCGTGAGCTGCCGGTTGGACACCACATATGCATAGTATAAATATTAACTTATAAACACCAACAGTTTTATGCAATAAGGATATACATACATAGTATGGGGATATATTGCTTCTTCCCAGTTATTAAACTATTTCTTGTTATTGCAGATAAATCTGTATTAAATGCTATTTATAAACTTGGTTGAGTTTAATGTTCTCTGACTATTTTAATGTCACACTATAAAGTATGAAAGACTTGAACAGGCAGAATAACTTTGGTAAAGTTAAATATAACAGTGTAATGGTCTTGAAGAATCCAATAAATTCCAATAAAGTGTGAGATTCTCGCTTTTTTTGTCCAGAGCCTCCGTTATTCGCTAACAATGAAATATATGTCTGCATTCGTTGGGCCAACAAAATGGTATATATCTCATTCTCATATTAAAGTTTTTTAAAGGCATTATCTTCTCATCTCATTACTAACAAACTGCATTAACAATAAATACAACAGTAAATATTATGCACAGTAAAATAATGCAATTGTATACGCAATGAAAACCATTTAGTTGATGTTTTAGGGTTTTACATGTTTTCATTGATAGTTAAATTTATTTCATGTCACAACTTCAGTATTTCTGAATAGATTATAAAATATTTAGTTTTAAAGCTGCATAACGTTGGAATTGTGCTCCATGTTATATATATTCTATACCCTTGTTTTGTGGCACGTCTAACTGGAATATTTTTAACATAAAACCAACATAATAAACATACCCAAATAGACAAATAGATTCTTAAATTTCACCAAACAATAAAACACTGTGATTTTTAATTGAGTGTAAAATAAGGTTTTTTTCTCCTTATTACACTGATAATTATGAATAATGACGTGATATGTATTTCGTCAGCTGCACTGGCATTATCAAGCCTTCTAATCAATTACATTTGTACCCTCCAGAATACCAATTCTGCTGATACAAAATACGTATGAGTTATTATCACCAAAGGTCCATGTGAAGTGGCAAATCCTTCTTTTCGAATTGTAGAATTTATGGACTATTTTCATTTTTCTAATTGGATGCACGTTTCATACCAAGGAAGGCAAATATAATGTCACGTTTCAAATCGTTGAAAAATATTAATTACGTTACGGTTGGTTCAGACAAATATCTGAAGTTAAAACAAAATAAACGTCACAGTATATTGTGTGCGACAAAACGCTGTTAGTTTACAATGGAAAACAACCTGAACAAAGCTATCTAAAATGCGATGAAAACAAAGTTCGAGAACACGAAAATTAATTACCAATTTTGCAACTAGCGGTTTCCTCTTAAATATCCCAGCTTTGTGAGTGCGTTTTAGAAATTCACATTCATTATTTACAATGAGATTTTGGGAACAAGCGACAACAGAAATATTACTTAAAATATGGGGTGCTATCATAATTACAATTTAATGCTTTGCTTTTAAGGCGTCATTAATAATAACTACACGATAATATGAAACAATGGTATATTTTATTGCTGATTTTATAGTTTTGGTGGAACGGACTCATCCTTAGTTATCTTCAAAAATTGATACACAAAGTTTTTCTCTGAAACCAAGAAAGTTTAAAAAACACAAGAACACTTGCTCTAAGGAATTTCGGTAGTCAAGCTATTCAGAGGGATACAATATCTTTCTGCAGGTTCATAATATTTAAACCATTTAAAATAATTTAATTTAGATGCACCCATAGAAAGCCCATTTATCATTTTTTTGCTAAAATTTAAGTTACCCTGTATCTTATATGGTTTTTGCGGGAAGCGTCAATTGCGTCCGGATTTCGCATTTCTGCGGCAATTGCGTCCCATACCACTCCCTGAACTACCGTCAGTTGCGTCCAGAGACTATATAGACTGAACCTAACACGGTAAGCAGTGAAGCCAGTTGAAAGCCTGGCGAAAGCCTAGCTCCATCTAGCTCGCAACGCCCTCTTATTATTTGACAGACATTTGCGAAGATAACATCGGCTTTTTTTAAAGAAAATGGGCTGTAAATATGGCTAAGTGTATTGTGGATTATTGTTGAAACCTCAGTGAACACATTAGTGAAGGAAAATCAAGAGTTTCATTCTTTGGGTAGGTAAAAATAAAATACATAAATATTCAATTATCGGCGTGCGCGCGTCGCCATTTCACTGCAATCATGACTTGTTTACAGCACCGGCTTAACAATATTATACACAGGCGTCGCGTATTGAAAGAAAATTATTTTACTATTAAACCAAGATGTCTTTGAAAATAGTTCTCCTGAACTTTTACCAAAAAGCACTTATAAAAATTATCCTATTGGTCCAAAAGTCCCTAATTCTAAAGTTTCATCTAAATCGTTAGAACCGTTACTCGGCAAGTTTCGTATTTATAAATTTTACTTAATCCGACCATATCAAAGAGTAGTGGGATGCACCTCCCCACTTCCCCGGATTTTAGCTTCAACTGTACGCATGAGACAACATTGAAACGTTCAGTCTATTTAGTCTCTGGTTGCGTCCCAGCACGAAAACTAACTTACGTCAATTGCGTCCGGGTGCGTAAAGCCAGGTCTACTCACAACGTTTTACTTTAATAAACATTGAAATACTACTGTCTACAAAATCGTTTTATTTCAATCATACATAAATAATTATACACGTAAAAAATACAACAAGAAAATACATATCTATACATTACAAAATAAATACTAAATAGGCAGGAATTTATATGAAACTTTTCTTACAAATTCAAATATGGTTGAGCGTTTATTTAACAAATCGTTCATTGCCTCACGTAAAAAAATTTCTTTGTCTGCTACGGATTTTGATTTTTTTGTATTGCTTCTTAATTGCACATGCACTTCACTTTGAATTCCTTTCAAAACTTTAATAAAGGTAAAAATGTTTGGATGCGGAGCATTAAATTATCTAAAAAAAACCGAATTTTGAGAAAAAGAGGTTTCGAAAAAATTGAGACAAAGAAAGAAAAAATTGAGAAAAAGGAACACATTTCGAAAAAATTGAGGAAAAGGAATTTATCAAAAGTTCTCAGTAAAAGGTAAAATTTTGGAAAAAAACGTAGAATTTCGACAAGTTAAAAACCTCAAATTTTTAGACAATTTTCAATTTTTGAAATATAGTAAAATTTCAAAAAGAGAAATTGTAAAAATTAACTGAAAGCTCAGAAAAAATTGTCGATCTCTAAAAAAGTTAAAGTTTTCCAGTGACGAAAAAAAACCTTTAATTTTAGGAAGAATTTCATGGAAAAAGTTTAGAACAACTCGAAATTTCGATAAAAAAATTGTAATATTCCAGAGAAAATTTGCAATTTCAAGAACAGGACGAATTAAAAAAAGCTCCAAATTTTCAGATAAATTCGAATTTTGAGAAAATCGGTAAAACAATTTCGAAAGAAAATTTCAATAAATTTTCGAGAAGAATTGAACTTTAAAAAAAGATCAAAATTTCCCAGAAAAAGCCAAATTTTGAGAAAAAGGAAGAGATTTTGAAAAAAACTGTGAAAAATAAAGAGATTTAAAAAATGAATTTATCTAATTCGGAAAAAGGGAGAAATTTCAAAAAAAATGAATTTATCGAAAGTTCTCAAAAAAGGCAAAATTTTAGGAAAAAACCTCGAATTTCGATAATAGATTGAAACTCAAAACAAACCTAAGAACCTAAAATTTTTAGACAATTTTAAATTTTTTCAAAAATTGCAAAATTTTGAAAAGAGAAATTGTAAGAATAAACTGAAAGCTTGAAAAAAATGTTGAAATTTAAAAAAGTCAATGTTTTTCAGAGAAGAAGAAAAAAGCCGAATTTCAGGAAAAATTTCAAGGAAATTTCGACAAAATATTTACAATTTTCCAGGGAAATTAAATGTTGAGAATAAATTTGAAATTTCGAGACCAAGGCGATTTAAAAAATCCAAATTTTCAGATCAATTCGAATTTTGAGAACATTTGTAAAATAATTTCAAAAGAAAATTTGAAGAAAATTTCGAAAAAAGTTTTTGACCTTAAAAAAACGTCAAAATTGGGAAAAAAATGAATTGGTCCAAAGTTCTCAAATAAGGGCAAAATTTCAGGAAAAAAAGGTCGAGTTTCCGCAATAGACTGAAACCCAAAGCAAATTTAAAAACTTGCCATTTTCAGATAAAAGAGAAATTGTAAAATAAACTGGAAGCTCTAATCGGACTTTAAAAAAGAGGGAGAGAAGTAGAAAAAAGTCAAATTTTAGGAAAAATTTCTAGGTAAAAGTCAACATTTTAAGAAAAGTTCCAAATTTCGATAAAAAATTTGCAATTTTCCAGAGAAAATTAAATTTTGAGAATAAATTTGAAACTTCAAAAACAAAACAAATCAAAAAAAACTCCACATATTCAGATAAATTGAATTTTGAGAAAATTGGTAAAATAATTTCGAAATAAAGGGAATGTTAATAAAACTTCCAATTCTAAGAAGTGTTAAACTTTAAAAAAACGTCAAAATTTCCCAGAGAAAGTCAAATTTGAAGAAAAAAAAATTAAATTTTGAGATTTGAAAATAGATGAATTTCGTTCGAAATAAAGTTAATATTTCCGGAAAAATTTAAATTTGGAAAAAAGAGATTTTGAAAAATATGAATTTGCCAAAAATTCTCAAAAAGGCAAATTTTTAGAAAAAAAACGTCGAATTTTGACATTAGAATGAATCCCAGAACAAATTTAAAAACCTAAAATTTTTAGACAAATTTGAATTTTGTGAAAAATTGTAAAATGTCGAAAAGATAAATTGTAAAAAACTCAGAGCTTAGAAAAAATTGTCGAACTTTAAAAAGTCGAAGTTTTTCAGAGAAGAAGAAAAAAAATAATTTGCAATTTTCCAGAGAAAGTTAAATTTTGAGAATAAATTTGAAATTTCGAGAACAAGACGTATAAAAAAACTTCAAATTTTCAGAAAAATTCGAATTTTGACAAAATTGGTAAAATAATTTTTAAATAAAAAGGAATGTGGGTAAAACGTCCAGTTTTGAGAAAAGTGTTCAACTTTAAAAAAAAGTCAAAATTTCCCAGAGAAAGTCAATTTTAAGAACAAAATTAAATTTTTAGATAAAATCAAACATTCTGAAAATGGGTGAATTTCGTCGATAAAATCGCAGCTTGCAGAAACTTAATAAAATGTCGAATTTTCAGTTAAAAGTAGGAATTTCGAGAAACACCTAATTTTGCGGAACAGGACGAAATTTTCAGAAAATAAATAAAAGTTTAAATGTTCAGTAGAAGTCAATATTTGGGTGAAATGGTGAAATTTGGAAAAGGAAAATTATTTAAAAAGAGTTCATTAAGACAATATATGGGGAAAATGGTGAAATTTGAAAAGAGAACGTAATTTAAAAAGAATAGAAATTTCGAGAAAAAAGGTCGCAATTTAGAAGAAAGTTAAAAAAATATCATTTTGGAAAAAATTCAAATTTAAGAATAAATCTAAATCTCGAGCAAAAAAAAATTTTGAGAAAAAGATCGAAATCTTCAAAAACTATTTTTGTAACATTTCCAAATTTTTACTTTTTTTTATTACGAAATCGACAAAAGATGAATTTTTGAAGTCGAATCTTCCAGTGTAAGTCGAATTAAAAAAAAGTTAACATTTTCACAGATTGTTGAGTTTTGAGAAGAGAGAAAGATTTAGGGAAAAAAGCATAAATACCTAGTTAAACAAAAACCGACGAATACGGAAAAGAGTTAAAAAAGTCGAATTTAAGAGAAAAAGTCAAATTTTGAAATAAAGCTTCAAATTATGAGAAATGAAAGGTCTTTTGGGCTGAATATGTTTTCTTTTGACTACATGAGTCAGAGGGGCCTCTCCCTGTCCCATATTTTGTCTGATTTACATGATTTAACTGTGAAATTAGAAATAAAAACTTGTGGGTCTTTGAAATTCACGAAACCAATTTTGTTATTGCGGATGGCTCTTTTGGCTTAAAAGTTTGCCGTCCCCTGCTCTATACGAATAAGAATCACTTCACCATCTGCCCTAATTACGCAATTAGTGCAATTTGGCATTTCCTAAACAGGACGCAATTGACCTAACTCCTTACCAGATCTCAGGACGCAATTGACGCTACTCCAGACAGTAATTAATCAACTGCGGGCGCAGCTGACCCCAACCCGGTTTTTAATATTTTAATGCCGAGTTGGTTTCAGTAAGGCAGGTTTTATAAACAGATAAAACAAGAAAATTTTTTACTTTTTATTTTTTTTTGTTGGTGAAACGGACTGGTCCTTAGTTATCTTTAAAAATTGAAATACAAATTTTGTCCTCTGGAACCAAGAAAGATTAAAAAACACAACCTGTTTCGATAGCCCAGCTATCATCTTTAGAGAGATACTAGTATCTCTCTGAAGATGATAGCTTGGCTATCGAAACGCGTTAGAGCAATCTTTGTTGTGTTTCGATAGCCAAGCGATCATCTTCAGAGAGATACTAGTATCTCTCTGAAGATGATAGCTTGGCTATCGAAACGCGTTAGAGCAACCTTGGTTGTGTTTTTTAATCTTTCTTGGCTTCAGAGGACAAGATTTGTATTTCAACTTTCTATTTACTGAAGGTAGATTTCCAGGAAGGCGTGAGAATTTGTCTTCTGAAAAAGCTGATGCAGGACATGTGGTATAATTTTAGAAACCAGTGATTTAAATGATAACATTTGACAAAGTACATAATTAACTATTAATTTGGTATTCTTATAAAGATACCTCGATATCCACAAAATTATATCCACCAACAACTGTCGAGGGATAATATTTTTGAAAAATTCGTTTTATTTATTGTTACAATTGTGCCTTAATACAATATTTGATGTTATGATCCAGTATTAATTATCATTTTTGCTGGAATTTATGGAGAGTAGAGAGATAAAAGATACAAAGGAGAAATGTCACCTTGTCCAGATCAATAAAATGGATTTAATCAACATTATTGAATTATCCATCAGCACTAAATGAATTCGTCTAAACTGGAGAATAATTAATTAATTCAACGGTACATCCCACTGGCTATCAAATAGATTAGATCCACTAAATGAAATAATGATTAATTAATAATTGAAATAACCAGCAAATTAGCTTATTCCAATAATGTTTTAAATTTACATAATGGTACCAAAATAACTTATTTCCCTTTGGTAATGGACATATACGCAAATACGGTTGGCTTTGAATGTCCTTTGCATATCCTTTGTCATTAAAAATAATGGGCTGTTTAATACCCTGCAAAGACAATTAAAAAATCATTTAAATGAACCAACATCGCTTCTTCTTGATCTCGTAGTCCTCCATGGTCTAAGGAAAATTCATTAGATAAGCTTGTGGTTAATAAAAGGTATTCGTTTGCAGCCAAAACATGCATACAAAAAATAGTTGCTATTGACAAAAGTGTACATTATAACTTCAATAACGAGGACATTTGAATAAAGATATAGGATTATCTGTTTAGAAGTTTCAACTGATTCACTAGTTAAAGTCATATTTTTTTTTTTTTTCATTTGGTCTAAAAATCATGTTGTGTATTTTCATGTTGGAGAATATCTCAAACGCAATACTTTACAACATTTTGGAGTAGCGGCATCTTTAGTACCCACTTTTGCACTTCTGGATTAACTTTGACTGCAATTAAAGCCTCATGCGATCACTTTTGCGCACCAAACTCAATAACTCGATAATGTTTTATCGTACGGGAAGGGAAGCGCCAAGACCCAAATCTTCCTTCGAATTTCACGGCATTTTTCTTTTTATAAGTGTGCCTTACCGAATTGAAAATTATTGGTTACATTGCTTCGTGGTGCTTCCCTTCCTGCATGTGTGTATCAACCTTTAGCATCGAATAGGGAAATGAAGTTAAGACCGGTCAACCGCCTTTCTACATATATATTTTCTTCCAATTTTTGGTCACATGCTACTAACAATATTATCTATACGCTTGCAAGTTTAACACTCGCACCGGTACCGAAGCGGACATATTCAGTGTCAAACTTACGATTTTTAACATTAATGTAGGAGTGAAAAATGTTTTCTAAGAGATTTTAATTTATTGCAAACCAAACCATTCTATATATATATTGACAAAAAATAATAAATTATATAGAATGGTAATGTGAATGAAATAGCAAAATATGATAATTTCTAGCGGTACCGTTTTTACGTAATCGCAATCTAAAGTAATGCAAGATACATCTTACGGAATTTTGATGCTTCATCCCACACGTTAGAGAAATACCTTGAAGTATCATAACAGCTTTACTACTCCTTCTAGATATCTTTGACAAAAACTCACTCCATAGTCCATGACAATTTCTGTTTTTCCAGTTTCATAAATTCTGTGGTTTATGGAGAAATCATAAGTAGATAAACTCCCGAGAAAAAGAGAAGGTTTTAAATACTACTGAGTCTTTTCGCAATAAGTATTATTATTTTAAAATAAGGCAAAGTTTTACTAAACGTGTTGATAAATGTGTCGTTAAAGACTGACATTTTATAAAATTATCTTAGTAAATACTTTTTCCTAATTTTGCTCTTTTACTTTCCTTTATTCATTGCAATTTTTAGTTCTTTAAGCCTTATTTTTGACAGTTTCAAATTATTTAATATTTTTATATTTCAAAGTCAAAAATCTCGAAACAGTGTAATGCAGCCAATTTCATATAGTACATTCATCTTTTTGTTTAAAAATCGTTGCGGCCCTCTATAAACTAAACTAAACTGAACAAATTTTAGTTTCTCTATTCACAGAAGACCAAACTTCAAAATTTTGCACAAATATTAGCATTTATTAAAAAATAAACTAAGGAAACCTAAAATAGTATTATTCATGTAACACCCTATATTTCTTTAACTATCAATTTTTGCACTAAAGTTCGAGTTCGGCTAAATTACCAAATTTTTACTTTGGCAGTCTATGAATTTTGGCCCATTGTCTCGAGACAACCCTGAATAAGTCGTAATGAGTTTGTTGAGTTGTAACTTTACATTATTAGATACGAAAGATTCGTTATAGTTGTTGAATAAAATCGACCAACATTTTTGCAATTTTGAGAAAATCAGACACATTTAAAAATACGTTTTAGCGGTGTTAACTGGAAAGCTGAGTTTTCTAAAATCCACAAACAATTTATTGGTACAGAATACTAGAATACAAAGTTATTGGTAAAACCAAAAGTACACACCACGGAAATTGGTTTTATATAAACTTTCATACAAAAGCAAAATGTGTGTCTTCATGCAAAGATACGTATTTTTCTCTGAAAACTATTCCTAGCTTTAAACATACCTTATGCCACCGGAGTTTTACAAAAAATATTAAGCATCATATTGCGTTTTTCATAATGACCATTTGCAGTGGTTGCAAGTCAAAATGTTTTGTTCGATAGAAAGTATCTTGTTTAGTGAACTTACTTTAAGGATGAGATAAGTTTATTAAAATTTGTGTTGCTTTTGTTTCGATGGCAATTACTGAAGTGCATTTCATTTCGGTATCTTCTATTATGGCTGTAATCTTTTATAGTTTCCAGAGTTTCAGATATCATCTCGCGTTACTGAATGTGATTATGGTTCTAAAAGAAATAAATTTGACGTGTTAGCTTTGACACGCTTATCATAATATTGCCATCATTTATATGTACAGATTACTTGAACAAAGACCAACGCCCGTGATGTGCAGTTTATTGCCAAAATAGTAAATTAAAAAAATGCTGATTTACAAATAGACAATTGTTAATTTTCAAATTCACATCAAAATTGAGAGTCTGAGTTTAGGAGGAAAACAAAAAATAAACTGCCACTTGGCCTTATTCAATGACAAATGATCCAAATATAAAATTCAACTAAGGAATTATTTTCGTTAATACCATTAAAGATACACCTAAGTGCCATTAAAATTGGAGCAATGGCCCTGTGAAATTTAATATTTATTGAAACAAAAGCTAATTTAATTATAATATATCTCTCGTTGTTTCAGGCTTATTATCATGGGACGTGAACGACTGCTTGGTAGATCTCGAAAAGGAATTAGCTATTATAACCGAGCAAGCTCTGGAAGGAGAAGAGGCAAAATACGGTAAGTTGAAGCGAATTCTCGGAAAATATCGCATATAAGTTGGTTTCACGATAGCATATAAAGTACAACGTACACCGCATATTAAACTAGGGTACGAATTTCAATTGAAAGTAAAGTGAAAAGAAACACATTTTATTTCTAGTTATAATTCTGAGGGAGTATTCAGTGCATAATCAAGATAAAGCAACACACCGGGAATAAAATACTAATTGTTTTTTTTTTAATTCAAACGAAATCCATCGAACACGTCGTTTATGTTTTTAAAAATTAAAAATTACTGGTAACGTTATTGACCTTCAAAAAATAGTAAGATTTTTTTTTAATGTCAATCTTAATTTTGGTCCTTGGTTATCTTCAAAAATTGAAATACAAATCTTGTCCTCGAAACCAAGAAAGATTAAAAAATACAATAAAGGTTGCTTTAACGCATTTCGTTAGGCAAGCTATGATCTGCAGAGAGATACTATCTTTCTTGGTTTCAGGGGTCAATATGTGTATTTCAATTTTTTTAAGACAGCCTTAATTATATCCCTTGACTCGGTTTCGTATGATACTAGGTACTAGGTACTTAAAAATGCCATCGACAAGATACGCTTTCTACTGAAATGATAAAAATATAAGGTAACTTCTGACCCAACTACTGATAGGTCAATGGGGACAGCCTACCTTCCCAACATCAACATTTTTTAACTTGTCCTAAAACGTCGATTTTAGGACTAATTCTTGTTAGAATTTTATTTCTTCTGACAATTGTCCTCTTGTCACCATCCTGAGGATATTTTCTAAATAAATTAAATTATATTTTATATATTTTCACCCAATATGTTGTCTCGATCCTTTAAGGAAAATATCGCAGCCATTTCTTGAAGAGACGGGGGGTTTTGAGAATAACAAAAGCAGGTGAAAACTTTAAGGACAGCTTGCTCAACAAATTGGTAGCACACATGCATTCGAAACATTCCTTGTTATTAACATGGGATAGTTTGTTTCCAAAAAGAAAACAAAATAAAAAGTTACTCAAATTAGAAAAAAATATATATTGGATGCCAGTGCCGCCTATAAAAATGCAACAAGAGAGAAAAGTTCCACGTAATCGTGCAATGCAATACATACATTTTCAGAACCACCGGGACTTTTCAACAGAGTCCACTACTCGTATTTCCGCAAAAATAAAAAATGGCCGAAGTTAGCGATTTTACGGTAATCACAAAACCAAATATTGCGCGTTGGTTGTAATCATCTTAAAGTAGTATTTTCAAGGTCACAAGACATCATGTAAAAAAAGTTAAGGTTTAGTTCTCACCCCCTCTGTAAGAGGAAAATACAAAACTACTCTAAAATATGGTAAACTTAATACAAAAATAGACCTGTTTCAACAAATTTTCTAGAAAAAAATTTTATTTAGTTTTATTGAATTTATTCCAATTAAAGTCATGATTCTGTATAACGTTCAAACAAAATATTTTTGTGAATTGGACCTACATGCCTGAAAACAATCCCTAATAATTTTAAAACATTCTTAAACCTCCAATTCTGTGATATCGAGAACATGAGAAATATAAAGACACAAAATTGTCTCATATATGTTTTAACTTCAAAGCAAAAGCGCTCATTGATTGCAATCCGACAAAAAATCGAATCCACTTATTGTTGAATTACACACCTGAACTTCACCTAGGCTTGACTGCAAATTTGAGGCAAACTTACTTCTCTCTAGTGAAATACAGAGCCAATTGTTGGTGTCAGCAATTTGTATTGTGTAACTTCTGAAAGTGGCCTTCTTATCGTCAACGATAACCGCCCCAGCAAATCCTCTTTTGTTGAACAGTGTTTCATCATTGCATTGTGCCTGACGTATCTCCCGAAAATGTAGCAGCAAACGTATTTCCAGGCGTTGAGACTGCTGGGAGTGCCAAGATGATTCTTTTTATTGCAAGCCACTAATTCTTCTATTTGCGGATAAAAATTCTCTTTATTTAGAGCTACTTTTATCCTTGAAAGCGCTTTAACTTAAACTATACAATGCAATAACCACGGAATTGCATTATATAAAGTCCTCAACTTTAAGATAACTCACGGATTCTGAGCCAACTTGGAATCAAAATTAGTGTTTGTGAAACATAACTTTGAATATAACATGAACCTACGAACACCCTCCGGTTCATAAAATATGATGAATTTATTAAAATTTGACGAATTCGATTGTCACGAAGTCGTAAGAATAACAATCCCCTTTGATAAAATTCTGAATGGTCTATATTTTTCATATTAAGTTATAATAAAGTTAATAACAAATCAATATGCTATTTGTTTTTCTTGGAAAGATATTGGAATTGATTAATGTATATTTTAGATTTTTAAGAGCGCATAAAATTATTTTCTTTTGCATCATTCTACCTCGCCTACCTTCTTCTTTGGGTTTTATTTTCCTCTTACACATTTTATATGAACCTAGCAGACGCATTAAAATAAATGAGGCGACTGTATTATTGAATAATGTATAAACTGGCGTCTGCTGGCCTAAATATATTAAAAATGAATTTACTATCTCATTTTGATAGGGTTTAACTGAATAAAACCTATCATATATTATACACGGCAGGCCAAAAAAGCCCACATTTTATTTGGTAGATCTATTTTGTTATTAGTTTGTGGTTTTCTACCAAATTCTCACTAACAATACGATAAAGTAAAAGCTTTTATGCCATGAATGCCATGATGTCAAAAGTGTCGCATCTTTAATCAATTTTTATACAGAGGTTTTCAAAAATAATTGGCACTTTAGGTGTTTTCCAAAAAACTGAGAATTTGCATGAAAACATAATTTAGTTATGCGTTAAAAAGACTAACATATTCTGAATATAACTTATTTTTATTTTTTGGTGAAGTCATGCACAATAACATTTTACTGCAAATTTCGCGAATTCTTATGCTTCCAATTTCAAACTGCACTTAATAAAATACATCTAGAATCTAGACTATCTTTTAATACCAATTTTTTTTTAATTATTCGTGGATTTCTGCCAGATCTGACAAGTTAAATAGATTTAGCACATTTTGTCGTACAATGTCAATATGTCCTTCTACTCTTACAGATTTTGGTCATCCACTTATTGTTTTTTCTCTGGTAGTCTCCATCGTTCTGTTTAATTATGTCAGTTGCTGTTCCAAAGTTGCCTGTTTACAAAATATGGCTTCTTTAGGTAAAATTTTATTTTTGTGCACAACTTCAATGATAAAAATCGGAGTTTTTAAAAAGTAAGCGAAACACTGAAACTGACAAATAAATTTTAAACCCTCTGTATAAAAATTGATTTTTAATTGTGATACTTTTGACTTACTTGTCTAAAAGCCTATACGTTATTGTATATTTCGTGAAAATTTCATAAAAAACAATCCACTAATAATAACAATGCTAACCCTAAACCGTGTATAGAAAACGTTTGTGACAAAAGTAACCTGCTACGGAAACGTCCCATAAAATGGACGCGAAAATAAAATTATAAAAACTATATTACTGGTGCTGCATTTAAAAATGGTTTCAACACCAACAAGAAAATAGTTAATGAAATTATATAAAATAACTGAAATTAACATAAATATTTCAAAATTACCACACAGTCACAGTCACAGTATAAATGAAAACGATTAACATCCGATGCCCTATCCCTTACAATGAGATAGACTTGTTAAACTTTGTATCACCGTTTCATATTGTTGACAGCTTGAGCTGACCTTACTCTCCAAATGTATTTTCAACGCCTTTTTTTTGTATTTCAATTTCGCTAAAGAAAATCAAAAGAAATTTCATTGATAAGCATTTCCTAAATTAACTTAGTCTAATCGAATTACTGCATAAGGCAAAATGAGCAAACTAATTCAATTAAAACTTCAAGTCGATAGAATTTGTGTGTGAAATAAAATTATATCGGGTTTCATTCAAATCTAAACAAGAAACTTAAATAAATATATTCGATAAAATTAAGGTGCAATTCGTGTCATATATAACATTTACGTGGAACGAACTGGTCCTTGATTATCTTTAAAATTTGATTACAAATCTTGTCCCCCGAAGCCAAGAAAGATTAAAAAACGCAGCAACACTTGCTCTAACGCGTTTAGATAGCCAAGCTCTTATCTTCAGAGAAGTACAAGAGCAAATGTTGTGTTTTTTAACCTTTCTTGGTTTCAGGGGAAAAGATGATTGTATATCAATTTATGTATAACATTTTTATAAATTTTGCATTCATTGATAAATAATCCAAATATTGAGTTTTTGTAAAGGTCTGTCATAACTTGTAACAGTAGTCATCACACAAGGTACAGCAATCGCAGCAGCAGATACTGGGGCTAGCGTTAACATAAATTGTCTTGTAGATAACATAATTCTACATTTTGTTCCCTAATACCTTTAAAGAAATATTCACCATTGTGATTTCTATAAATTATAAATTTGACATTTTCAGTTGTAAATATTCTTAATTTTAAGAAATTTAATAATCCATTAAATACAAGGAATATGAAGATATATCCTTTCAAAAGATTGTTTACTATCAATTACTTCCAAAGCATTTTGTTAAATTCAAATACTGAGTGATGGTTGTAATCAATAAAACTGATGTTGTTGACACCTAAGATTGAGCTTCACAAAGATTGAGGGTTGTTAAAGGGTTTCCTCGACCTAACGTAATCGATCTTCATTGATTAATGATGGTTCTTCAAGAAGTTATACATATAAGCGAAATTTTACATCGCTGTTGTGCCGAAGATTTCTTAACCGAAAAAGAATCGACATTTAGAACCCTTAGAGTTACAACTCAAAAAACAAATGGAGGAACATCCAAATATCACTAATTAACTTTCCAAAATTATTTTTGTAATTTTTTGAGTCTATACTCATTTTGCCTATTTCTACATGTTGACTTTTTAATTTATACTACTTTAACCTCACAATTTCAACTTTTTTCTAAAATTTCATAATTTAAGTTGAAAATCTGAAAGATATTTATTTTTTAACCTCTTTTTATTTTGTCTTTTGTTAATTTGTGTCAATTTTTGTTCATAAACGTCTTTCGAAATTTCAACTTCGACATTTCCAGTTTAATTTGCAATCTTATTTATTTTTTCAAAGCAGCAATTTTTATATATTTCCATATTTCCTCTAAACTTTAACTTTAAATAAAATATTTTTAAAATTTTCTTTATAAATTTTGAATGTTTTTTGGGAATAACGACCTTTTTCTTACACCCAAAATTCTAACTTTTTATTCTATCATTTAATTTTGAGTATAATGTCGGGAATTTAGACCTTTGTATCAAAATTTCCAGTGGAAGGGTAAAAATATTAACTTCCTTTTTGATATTTCCAACCCTTACTTCGTGGAATGCTTTAATATTCATAACTATTAAACTTTATTAGCGATTAAAAAGCAACAGATATTAAAAATTCCACAATGTTTCGATAAATATTTACTAACACTGGACCAGCTTTCGCCTTACTGCATCATCGGCGGTTATACCAGCAATTTTTTTAATTGCTGGTATAACCGCTTGCTTTTTAATCGTTAATAAAGTTTAATAGTTATGAAGCTCCCTTTTTCCCAAAATTTTAACGTTAAAGTGAAAGTTTGGATTTTTTACTAATAATTTTGATTTTTAGAATTTCGTACCTTAAAAAGAAAAAAAGGAACCTTTATTATCTCACTCTCTTGCATGTCCATTCGTCTATCACAAAGAGGTTTTCCTTAAACACAACCTATGTAACTTGGAAATTCGAAATTTTTCACAGAAAATATTTTATAATGAAATGGGGGGTTAATTTGGTCTCCAAAAATTCAAGTTTTAGTTAACATATCGTTTGAGGTATCGTTTGAAAAAGCTACCTCAAAAAATACCAAATTATTATTTTTATAATTTTCTGTCCAACTTAAGGATACAGCTCAAAATGTGTCAGAAATGACGGTCCTTCCTATTCTCGAAGGTTTATAAAGATAACATTTAGATTTTAGTAAGGTTAGTAGATATTGTAACATAGATGATCGGAAAACTGCAGGTATTCTTCAATATTGTAATAGTTGTTGAGAAAAGAGAATATTTTATGGAAAAATAGTTGCTTGCATTCAAAGTCCTTTTGACCCATATAGCAATAATTTTTTTGAAATTAAAAACTTGATTTAGCTGAAGGATAGAATTCAGATCAAATTTCTCTTTTACATTATTTCATTTAGATGAATATTTTCGGAGTTGACACTAGTTTATTAAATTGCACGCAACGCAGTTATCGATTTATTGCGAATTGCGAATGATATTGGGACATTATCAACATAGTTACCAGTTTCATAAATATTTTGATTGATTCTAGAAAAAAGTGTGCATATCTGAAAATAGACAACTGTTTTATTTTTCAATTATAACACAAGAAAATTTGAATAAAATTTCAAATTTATACATAAGCAAAAATTATTTAATTTGGTCTATTGACTGCTCACTGTAGTAATTGGTACAGAACCCTTGGCTGATTTTTTTTATTTTAATTTTAATACTGCTTACCTCGAAATTTGGTGTTTTATTTTTATATATTTGTATATAAGTGAAAGGTTTTTCCAAAACTTCCAATTTTGTGTTTGTCTTTTTATTTATTATTTCAAAGCAAAGATTCCTAATTTTACTTTTTTTACTAGAATTTGGTATTTGCAATTTCGAACTTTCGAAACTTTGACTTCTGTCGACATTTTTATCATACACTACTTTTTTAAGATTCAAACATTCAAATATTTTTCGACATTTAAACAGTTTTCTCGACTAATTTAAACTAAGTTTTTTTGCGAGTCTTTTATGAAATGTCATTTTTTATTACTATTTGAATTTTAAACTTTTAATTTTTACTCTTAAGGGGCCCGTCTTTTAAAAGAAATAAACGAAACCCTTATAATTTCACTATCTTGTCTGTTCGTCCATCCTTCTATCCGTCACAGAGAGGTTTTTCTCGAAAACTATGTAACGTAGGAATTTGAAAGACACAATGTTAGTTCTTGTTGACCTATGTAAATATCATCAGTCAAACGATGTGGCGTTTTAATTAATATGTATATTTTAAAGAGATGCCTTTACAAAAGCTAATATGTTTTATTTTTTAATTTTAAGTCTGGTGGTCTTAAAGATATAACTCAATATCTGCAAAAAATAATCCTTCTTCCTGATCTAAAGATAAAATTTAGATTTTAATACAGTTAATAGATATTGGGTCATCTATTATTCTAAAGCTGCTTGCTTTTTCGATATTGCAATTGTTCTGAAGAAAAAAAATATTTTTTAGTTAGTCGAAGGATATAGTACAGATCAAATTTTGTTCTTTACATTATTTCATTTAGATCAAAAATTTCAGAGTTCGCACAGGTTTATTAATTCCAACCAAAACAGTACAATTACGGCAGACTAACCATGCCAGCTAAGATGAAACCGTACATTTAGCGCGATTCAGAACCAACGTCACGCGACCGCATAAACTGTGTTAGTCATTGCGAATAAATGCTTTTTTATTTGAGATATTATCCACACAGTTACCAGTTTTATAAATATTGCTATTGACTGTGTGTGTTTGAAAACAGACAATTTCTTTATTTTTCAAATATCACTCATGTAAATTTGGATAAGATTTCATTTTTCATATATAAGTAAAAATGAATTTTTGGTATATTGACTGTTCAGTGTAGTAATTGATACGGAACCATAATACCTGTGCGAGTCCCACTCGCTCTTAACTAATTTTTTTATTTAATTGGATTGAAATACAAATCTTGTTCCCCGAAATTAAGAAAGATTAGAAAACACAACAAAGGTTGCTCTAGAGCGTTTCGATAACTAAGCTATCATCTTCAGAGACAGTGTGTCTTTAAAGATGATAACTTGGCTATCGAAACGCGCTAGAGCAACCTTTGTTATGTTTTCTATTCTTTGTTGGTTTCAGGGGACAATATTTGTATTTAAATTTTTGAAGATAACCAAGGACCAGTCCGTTGCACCAAAATTTGGATTGAATATAAATAAAACAAAAGTTTAATTTATTTGTGGCCACTTGAGTCTTTTTTCTAAAAATTTTGAGTTCATTGTTTTTCCTAAATGCTTTATAAACAATCGAAAATTTCGACTATTTTTAGAGAAATTTCTGATTCTTCTGGAAATTTCGAAACTAAAGTTTGAGCTTTTGAGAATTTTATTATTAATTTTTCCTCACACTTAAGAACTTATCAGCTTTGCTCTTTTTGTAAAACTGTATTGGTAACTGCATTTTTAAGTTTAATTTATTAAAGTTTATATAGTTAGTTTCTTTTTATAAATTTTCAGTTTTTGAAAATTTTTACATTGCCTGGATTTTCTTTTGACTTTTTTTATGTAATTTCGACTTGAAACCGAAATGTTAACTTTTTTCCTAAAGTTTCCACTTCAAATTTGCAATTTTCATTTTGACCCCTTTTTCGACTACAGATTCAGAATTGGACTTTTCTAGATAATTATTTTTTATTTTCTCAAATTTCGATTTTAACTTTTTGAGTTTAACCCCAAAATATCTATTATTTTGATACATTATTAATATTTTTGTTGAATACTTAGAAAATACTGTTTTAATTTTTTATAAAAATTATGACAATTTTTGCACCTAATTTCAAAATTTCTACTTTATTCTCGAATTTTCAAGTATAAATTCGTTAACACATGGCTGTTTCTCCAAATTCACACTTTCAAACTTATTTTGTTTATTTTTTATAATATGCTGTAGTACGTAAAAAATAATAGACACTTATTTTTGTAGCTGCAGATATTAACTGGTGGATTAAAGAAAACAATGCGTAAAATAAAAATCAATTCCATTTCTTTCCTTTCAACAAAATTTGCACTTTAGTTTTGCACTATTGTTATTCTTATTTAAAAAGGGGCAACTCAAGAGAAACTATAATCTGAAACCACAAATTAATTGTTGTTTTTTTTTTGTTATCAATAAATAACTGCTTACTCACATGCGATTTTGACTCCCAAATAATTTGCTCGAAAATAGTAACAGTTATACAATTTTTGAGACATTTTTTTTCACAAATGGCACTAAATTTAACCAAAATCAATTATACAATTTTTGAAAACATTTTTATTAACACAGTGACATCAACTTTAACCAAAATCAACCAACAAACTTGAAAAAGCAAAACAAAAATAATAAACGTGTATTGTTTTTAGGGGAACGATTGATTCAATTTGCTTCGGAGAATTTAGTAACTGAAATTCTGATTCATCCGGCCGTCAGCACGTTAGTCCAATGCATGAGGAATTTACTGAGCAGCTTCACGAGGCATCGACATATTATCCATGCCGGATACACGTTTGCAGCTAACGGATCATGGATACTGCAGGTAAATAATTGAAAATTTTTATGCCGAACATTGCACAATGACGCCATTTAACTCATCATAAATTCAGCAGACGTTGTTTTATTTACAAAATATTCACTTCAAATATGTAAATTTGTTTTAACTTCGCCGCATTACGTCGAAAGTTTCAAACAGTATTTTCTAAGCAAATTTTTGTTTGTTGGTTTTCATTCAAAGTTTCAAGAATAGTTTTTTAAGTTTATGTTGCATGTAACATATAACGTAATAATAAAATAAATTTTAAACTAAACTATTGAAATCGGGTTAGAAAAATAAAACTGTATATTAGAACTTCTAACTTTGCGGAATGTCTGATTATGGAACCTCGAAATCTCATATTTTGAAAAAAAACCGTAATTTTCAGATTCGTTTTAAATTAACAAGCAATATTCATAATTTTTCAGTACTTTGATTTCATTTAAAAAATTTCAAAATTTGTTGTTTATTTTCTAAAAGTTTGATTTTAAACACGAAATGTTGACTCCATTTTTCGAAATTTGGATTTAGTTCCCAGTATTTCAGTGAACAGTTTAAATAGTTAATTGTGACCGGTAAATGCAAGCAGAATGCAACCTAGACTGCAGCATGCAGCCCTCTAAAGGCGTTAGTGGATCATAGCCGAACTGCGAACAGGTCAACCACAGGCGCTTAGCAATGCGCTTGCTCTTCAGGAAATTGCAAAAAAATTGAAAGTCTGTGCATTAAATAACTACTAAATATAATATCTAAATTAGCTACTAAATCATCAGCAGAACATTTAAATTGTTTTTGTTTGTTATTATTTTCTTTTTGTAAATGTATACTAATATGAATTCAAATCTCGAAAGTTTCGGTCAAAAATCTAATTTTGATTCGTCTGTAATATTTTGGGTTTGATTCAAGTTGATTAAGATTGAAATTTTGTGGAAAAAATTTAAATTGTTCGCTATTTTTCTACAACACATTCAAAATTTCGAAAACACTAGAAATTTACAAAAATAAAAATACAAATCGTGATAACGAAATAAAAATAAACAATTAAATAATAATTAAATGCTTTTGCCAATGCAAAAATGCGACAAGTAGATTTTTTGTAAATATTAATTATTTATTCTTCATTTACCCAATTGGCAAGGAAATATCTTTAAAAGCATTAACATTTAACCACCCATGGCAATAAGTTATAAAGTGCAATGTAAAGAGCAACAAATATTATTTTTGCCTGAGCAGCTAACCTAATAGCTAGATAGTGTCTTGAGATCTTCAGTGTTCAATGCAAGCAACGTTAATTCATTATCAGGTAAACACCAATTTTATGCTAAGAGGATGAATAACTAGACAAAGAATGAAAAGTATGATAATAGAAGTTGTTCAATTATAAATTCTTCAACTAGAAATTATTTAGTCATTTTATTCCATAAAATTGAAAATAACCGTCTATCAGTTTAATGCAAACTACCTGAGTGTGAAATAATGGTTTTTGTTGCTTATAACACTAATAATTTTAGTCATTTTATGGGGTGTCTTGTTTATGTTGAGGTCTAAGGCTGCAATATGTATAATATGATACAGAAATTACTGCTTGCGAAATAGACTATGAGTCAATATATGATCAATAACTCTATACTTAGGCAATTAAAGATTTCCGTAAAAACGTAGGTAAATATAATTACTTTTAGTTAGAATTTATAGAAACAATGCAACATTCGTAGCTTTGCCCAATATTTTACATCACAATGCAACCTAATGAAACTTCTTTTCTAATAAATTCCTTTATTTCCAAAATTTAAATGCAGAATTAACACTGGAAATTGCAATCTCATTAAAAAAAAAACTGTTGTACAAAAAATTTAATTCATTAGTATATACGTGGCGGTTATTTTAGACAAAAACATATTTTTATTTTTTAGGCAGCTATAGTTTTAACGTGATTATTTCAGCTAATTCCACCGAATATATTTTCGGATTTTAAGATATTAGTTAGCCTGTTTAGGATGTAGCATTGCATCAACAAAAGTAACAGAAATAAAGCATGTGTTTCTTTTCAGGATGGAACATTTTCAGCGACAGATTTTGCAGAAGCTTTTCAAGAAACAGAGGTTCAACGTGTAATCCGTGCCTATGAGAATGGAATATCGATAGATCTGCATTGCTCTCCAGAGGGAGATTGGTCGCGAATGGCCAAAGAAACTTTTACCAAATATTGTAAATTACGCCTAAATCCCACTGACGTCCTGAATTCGAGCTTACCATCCATTGCCAATTTCATCAACTATGTGACTCCGTTTTTGGTGCCCTCTGAATTAGAAACAACGTTAGAAAGCTCTGATGTGGTGGGCAATATAAGATTTTCCAGGCCAACATTGTATGTTTTTCCTGGTGGACAAGGGGATGCTGCCCTTTTCGGAATTAATGGCTTCAATATGCTGCTCGACGGAGGTTTCTCTCGTAAAGCTTGCTTTTGGGACTTTGTAAGACACTTAGATAGGCTAGATGCGGTACTGTTTACGAGACTGAATAATAGTAATGTTAGTGGAATTAGCTCCGTCTTGCAGAGGAAAGTGCAAAATGCGGTTTATCCGCAAATCGGACACTTTTTTTGTAACTTGCAGGTAAGAATTTCACTATGACATGGCTAAAGTCAGTTACACATCACACAAGGGATTGATATCTTGAGATAAAAATGTTTACAGCCACCGTACCAATACAATGAGGCCAAAAAGGCCGAAACCAATTTATGGTTGTTACTTTCAACTTTTCGTTCGACTGTTTCATTACTAAATATTTAATTGACATTATTTGTTAAGTGCCACATACCTAAACGCATGTCACACTGAGGGCGCTATTATTTAATGGCTGTTAGCTATGGTGTAACCCGTGATATAAAAAGTAGAGTCATCTCACCATTAGCTACTTTTAGGACCTTAGTTACGTCGACTATCGTGGTTATGCACCACTTACAAATGATTAAAGCAAAATCCTTCACAAACCTACTCTTCCCTCTTCTTTCGTAGTTTTTCATTAGAACATCCACTCTTTTTATTGAAATGTATTACTTTTAACTTCATTTAAAAGTCAGCATACCGAAATCCAAAAATATATAGACATGTAAAACTATTCAATTTGTTGTTTTTTTTAACATTTCTAGTTAAGTTGTCTATTCACATACATTCCATATTTTTTAGTTACATACTGATTAATTTCTATTTTATTTTTGCAGCCTAGAAAATCTGCCTTGAGTCCGGATGGTGATAAAGACAAGGACCCACTTCTAGTCAACTTACTGGAAGAAGGTCATCAGATTGTTTCGAATCTTCGTCTTCTAGATCTCAATCCTCAGGTGTGCTACCGTGATTCCGAGCCTATCAATTTATATCACAAAGTAGGTCATGGTACCTTAGATATGTACGTACTCAGTCCTGCCAAAGACTCTAGAGAAGTGAGAGAATTTTTACACAAGTGGAACAACAATGACCAAAAATTGTTTGCCAATCAGAAACCTAGTCGCGAATTTACCTTTCCCATTCAAAATTTGGTGTCAATATGCGCTCTTTTAGTTTGGAAACCGGCTAACCCTAATGATACTATCACTAGAATATTATATCCTGGAAGTGCCCCACAACAAAAAATCCTTGAAGGATTTGACAAATTAAAAAATGTTGATTTTATTAAACATCCCGTTTGCACTCAAAAATCATTAGCCCCCGTAAGTTCCATAAGAAAATCTAAAGAACACGTAGCTGAAAAAATCATTTCCATGGAAAAGCAAATGGAGATTAAAAGGGAAAAAGTCAAACCACACCCGGAAAACAAATTAATAGAAGATCACTTAAAGAATGGCGATCTAAATGGAACGCATGATAAACTAATCATGAAATCAGATTCAACAGAAAGTGATAAGAGTTCAAAAATTAAAACAAAAAAAGACATTGTGGAGAATGGAACAAAGATCGACAAACCGCAAATAAAAGCGAAAGCACCACCAAAGCCAAAAATAGATATTCCAAAAAAAACCAAGGCACCTGAAAAGAAAGCTTCACCAACAACGCCCAAAAAAGCTTTAGAAAACAGAACTAATGGAGAAGTAACTAAGCCAAAATCCAGGACAAAAACATCACCTAGAGCTACTCCTGCTAAAAGCACTAAAGATGCAACAAATAGAAAAGTTGTGGAATCCAAAATTAAAGCTTCTCCTAAAAAGGAACCTTCAAAGGTTCCAACCGAAAAAGAAAGAAAACCCATTTCGCTTAAAAAGCCTCCTCAAAAATTACAAGGTAGTCCTGTCAAAAAAGCAAACGGTGTCCAAAAACCTGATAGCATATCAAAGCGGGGCAAATTAGATAAAGAAGGAACTACAGATTCAAGCACAGTAAGCACACCTTCAGCAGATCAGGACAATGTCCTTAAAAAAGACATATCAAAGCTAACGACAGAAGAACTTCAGCGACTTAAAGCTCAAGAATTAGCAGACTTGAAGGAAGAGCAAGAGGCAGTTAAAGAAATAGAAGCTGTATTTAGAAAAAGCGAACAAAAAACTACGATTCCTTCGGAAATGAGAAAAATTCAGGATGTTTCATTAGATGACAAAGAGAAAGAGGAATACCTAATTATAGAAAAGGAGGAAGTAGAACATATAACAATTTGCGATGAAACGCAAAAGCTAGCACGTGATAGTGAAGAATCGGAGAAACAAAAGCCTGAAAAAGATAAGGAACTTCACAAGATTGAAACAGCAACTTTGGAAGAAACAAAAACTAAGGAGGAAGAAAAAGCATCTAAAGAGCCTTCGACACTAAGTCCCGCGGACAAGGTTGACACATCTGATAAAAAAGTAACAGATAAAGAAGTTGATGAAGAAGTAGTAAAAGGTGAATCTCAACCTGAAGAAAAATTTTCTGGCAATATTGAGTCAGGAGCAACGACTACAGCTCCCACTTTACCGGAAGATGAAAAAATAACCCTTGATGACCTTAAGAGAGAAGAAGTTGAACCAGTAGAAGAAAAACATGTGAAAGAAGAAACGAAAGAAAAAGATACAAAGTTAGTCGAAGATGAAAAAATAATTTCAGCTGTTCCGCCACCAGCGAAACCTCCTGTCGAAACCATAAGTAAATTACCACCGACTATAGGAATCAGACTCGATAAGCAATCACATATCAGAGATCTTGTTAAAACTCCAGATGAAGTTGCAGATTTACCTGTACACGAAGAAGCTGATATAGATGAATATAATCAAACTATTGAATCCCATGATGCTACTGTAGTCGATAGTTCAAAAATTAGTCAGGATGTTGAAAAAATAAAAGGCAAGATAGAAAGTCCAAAAGAGAGCAAAATACCTGAAGCACCTTCGAAAGATACAAAATTAGGTGATGAAACCAAAATTATTTTATCACCTAAAGAAGGTATTGTTAATGAGGCTTTTGAAGACGGTGAAGCTGACATTATTGATAAGAAAATAGTTCCTTCAACACAAACAGACCACAAAATTGCTCCTCCATCACCCACTCCTTCACCGAAAGGAGAGTCCCAAATGCCGCAACGAGACGTTTCACAATCACCTACAAACATTGAGGAAAAATTGAGTAAATCTCCTTCACCCACTCCTATTGCCAAAGAAGAACCTCAAGTACCGAAAAGAGATGTTCCACATTCACCCACAAAAATTGAAGAAAAAGTGAGTAAATCTCCTTCACCCACTTCTTCACCAAAAGAAGAACCTCAAGCGTCGGAAAAAGACGTCCCACATTTACCTACAAAAATTGAAGAAAAATTGAGTAAATCTCCTTCACCCACTCCTATACCGAAAGAAGAACCACAAGTTCCGAAAAGAGATGTTCCACATTCACCCACAAAAATTGAAGAAAAAGTGAGTAAATCTCCTTCACCCACTCCTTTACCAAAAGAAGAACCTCAAGCGCCGGAAAAAGACGCCCCACATTTACCTACAAAAATTGAAGAAAAATTGAGTAAATCTTCTTCACCCACTCCTATGCCGAAAGAAGAACCACAAGTTCCGAAAAGAGATGTTCCACATTCACCCACAAAAGCTGAAGAAAAAGTGAGTAAATCTCCTTCACCCATTACTTTACCTAAAGAAGAACCTCAAGTGCCGAAAAGAGACGTTCCACATTCACCCATAAAAGTTGAAGAAAAAATAATTAAATCTCATTCACCCACTCCTTCTCCAAAAGAAGAACCTTCGTCGCCGAAAACAGACGTTCCACATACATCCACAAAAATTGAAGAAAAAATAAGTAAAGCTCCGTCACCTACGCTTTCATTGAAAGAAGAAACACACATCTCTAAAGAAGGTGGACGTCCTTCAGCAGAAAAGGATGAAATCATTGATGAGACTTTTAAGACAACTTCGAAAGAAGATATTAAGGCTCCTTCTGAAGTTGGTATAGAGGACATGAGAAAGGAAGAACCTACGAAAGTTCCATCACCAACTCAAGTTGTGGAAGATGCAATTTATGAAACTAAGGCTCTTGAAATTACGACAAAAATAAAAGAAGAAAAAGAACCTAGTAAGAGTCCATCTCCTACAAAATATGCAGAAGCTTCCAAAACAATTAACGAAAGCGCCTCCCCCGATGAGTTACTAAAAGAAGATCATGAAAAAGATAAAATTTCTTCTCCCGTTAAAATGGAAGATAAAACACTTGAAATGAATAAGAAGACTCCTTCTCCTACGGGAAGCTTGAAAGATATAGAAATTGAACACACAGAAAAGAAAACACCATTAAAAGAAGAAGTTAGCAGAAGTGCTTCTCCTAAAGAATTGGCTACAGAAGAAATAAGTCATGAGGGTAAAGAAAGTAAAAGTCACTTACCGATCGATCATACCGAAGAAGTAATAGAAACAACATTAATATCCAAAGAGGTAGAAATCTTGGAAACACAAACAAAACCAAAAGAAACAGAAATAGTTAAAACGATAATTGAAAGAAAGCTTGAAACAGTTGATTCTAAATCAAAAGATGCAACGACCGAAGAGCCAGATGCAAAAAAATTGGAAGAAATTGAAAAACAAGTTTACAAAGAATCGGAACCTAAAACTACGACACTGATATCACAAAAACTCGAAGAGAAGGCTGAAATGGAAAAGAAAGATGACGAAAAGAGGTATATTGAATTGGAACTGAAGGGAGAAAAGAAAGACGAAAATGATAAAACCATAGAGGAAATCAAGGAACCAATTCTAGAAGACGATAAAGCGAAAGTCGAGAGAAAAAAATCTGTTTCCTTTGATGCAATTCAACAAGAAGACGACTCTAAAAAGAGCTTCCCTAAAGATGTAAAATTGGAAATGTCTACCAAACCTGCATTTGATGAAGCTGCTGATGAATCTGACAAGGAAGAAGAAATAAAAGATGTTATTCTTGAAAGACGCAAGCGATCACTTACTATAGACAACTTATTAGATAAAGTCGATCAAGATGAGAAAGTAAAAATACTAGAAACAAAAAAAGTAGTAAGTGAAGAGATCTCTGGTGAAACTAAAACTGCAATTGATAAAGACGAGTTTAAAATAGACGACAAAGAGAAAGAGAAAGTCTTAGTTTTGCAGTGGACAAATCAAGAAAAAACAGTTTCAAAGAAAGATGCTATTACTATAGAAGAACACGAAAAAGCAGAGGTAGAATCGGATGAAAAAACATCACTTGTAAAAGAAGACATTACCAAGCAGATTAGCGATGAACAAGAACTCACCATTAAAGAAGAAGATGTACAAGTAGAGAAAACACAAGATATAAAAAAACACATTGTAATATCTCCAGAAGAGGTTAAAATAGAAGAAATTCATAAATTACACGCAGAATCTGTGGTTCTGACATCCGCACCAGAATCACCCATGGTTGATGAAGCACTTACAAAACTGCCAACAGTGGACAAAGAAGAACTGGGCCGAAAATCTCCGAAAGAACGGGAAGAAGATGTAGCTAAGATTGTGGCTAGCGTAGCTGAAGTTTTAAAATCTGATGCACCTTTAGAAGTACTTAAAGGTAAAATCTCAATACCAAGTGAAAAAATTTCTCCAATATCAATTAAAGAATCCCACATAACCGCTAGCGACACATTAACAGGTGAACAAATTATCGAAAAAACTGTCCCCAGTGAAAAAAGTATACCCACTTCTTTAGAAGAAGAAAAAGAGTCAGTCTCAATAACTCAGAAGGATGTTTCAGAATTAGACACTAAACGAAGCAGTCTTATTAAAGATTCACAGGATCTACTGGAAGCAACATCAAAGATGATATCTGACATAAAAGCTGGAAAAGCTGCTGAAAAGTCTGATGATGTCGATGCGGATTCAGGAATAGTGCACAGAATGTTGGTAACAACTTCAAGTGAAGATGGTGGTGAAGAAATAGAGATTTGTCCTGCAGGGTCTATAATTTTTTCGAAAAGTTCAGAGAGTTCTGGACGCTCCTCTCCAGATATACAATCACAAAAGCAATCTCAAAAGTCTTCCATTGTTGAAACATTGTCTGAATCGATTACTACGGTGAAGGAGCCTGCAAGAGAAGTAACATCAGAAGAGAAAGATTCGGGAATAGAAGAATCCAAATCTGATACAGAAAGTAGCAAGCCTGAAGAAACTAAAAAGCATGAATTTGAAACAAAGCCAACGATATTTGACAAAACAGAAAATGCTTTTGAAAAAATGGATACAGAAGTTAAAGACGTAGTAGATGAATTATCCAAAGAATCTAAATCCAAACTTAAAACCGCTGATGATATCAAACATGAAACTGTGGAAAAGACCAAAGAAGCAATTGAAAATATTAGTGAAAAGACTGTTGAAAGCATAGAAGACGTTAAACATTCATTTGCAGAAAAAACTCAAGACATGCTGGAAGAGAAAGATAAAACTGAGGAAACCATAATGAAGATTAAAGAATTACCTGTTACACACACAGATAACCAAAAGGAAGTTTTATCTCAAGAAATTTCGGAAGAACTTGGTGTTATTGAAGAGGTTACAGATATAGTTCAGAAAGTAGAGGTTCCAACAACAATTGTTCAAAAAAAAGCAGAAGATGCAGTTAAGGAAATAACTGATGAAAAATCAGAAGTAAAAAAGGAAATCAACGGTGCTGAAGACCACAAGAGCCAAATAGAAACAAAACTTGACCAAGACGAAAGTATATCAAGAGTTTGTGAACTCACATCAGAAATAAGCAAGCTTGATATTTCCGATAATAAATTTGAAAAATTAAAAGATAGTGTGCAAGAAGTAACGGAAGATAAGGAAAAACAAATTTTTGAAGTTTCAGAGGATATAAAAGTGGAAACAGAAGCAATTTTAAAACAAGTTCAAATTGCAGAAGAAAAGCTTACACATAAGGTAGAAAAATCTAAAGAAGAAATTAAAGATACACTAAAGGCATTTGAAAAAGATATTCAGCAAGAAGTTGATGATCAAATTGAAAAAACAGATACGGACATTGGGAAGAAGGTAGAAGAAGTAAAAAACAATATTGCTGCAAAGAGCAAAGAAATTAAAGAATCACTGGACCTGTTCGCAAATGAGAAAAAGGAAGCAATTTCGGAATTTACCGAAGAAGCCCAATCGGCAATCGACAAAGTAGTACAAAAATTTGATACTGAAACCAAAACTGTACCCCTTGAGGCAGAAGCAAACGCACAGGAAATTCTAGAAGTATCTAAACCTGAAGTTGTCAAGGACAAAGTTATTGAGGATCTTGAAATCGATGTCAAAAAAGATAAATGTGATGAACTGGATAAAACTAAAGAGTTAACGGAAAAGATTAAAACTGGTGCTGATGCTGAAATAGGAGATAAAGAAGATGCACAAATAAAAGATTGCACCGAAGAAGAAGTGATAAAAGATGAAGATGCTGTTGAACAAACAAAACAAAGTGAAACAGAAACAGAACCAGGTAAAGATCCATTACACAAAGATGAGGGTGTTAAGAAACGAAAAGATAGCATAATTGAACCAATCGCTCAAATTAAAATTGAAACTAAGGAGTTTGCAAAAGACATTAAAGAAGATCTCTCTGTTATGGGCCCGCAAGAAATTGATCTAGGCGATATGACAAAAGACGCTCTTTCTCAGAAAGAAAAAGAGATAAGTAAAGTTTCTGACAAGGGGAAGAGTGATCTTGAGGAGATTGCTAAAGATTTTATAGATGAAGTAAAGGAATCACCTGTTACAAAGGAAACAACTACGGAAATGGCAGATAAAATAAAAACTGAAGTCGAAGATTCAGCAAAAGATACTAAAGATATCACATTTGAAATAAAACAAGAAAAGGAAGAAATGTTAGATGCATCAAAATATATAATCGATGAAATCAAAGAAGATGCCAAGGAGAGAAAAGAGCAACTTTCTGATCTAACTAAGAAAATTATTCCTGAGAAAACCGAGGAGATAAGTGAAACGGCAAAAAAAGTTAAAAGTGAATTTATTGAGTCTGCAGCAGATCTAATTAATGAAGTGAAGGAATCAGCAAAAGATAAACAAGATGTAGTCACTGAAACGGTGGAAGAAATAGAAAGTGCTGTGCACGAGGCAGCAAAAGACTTTAAAGAAGATGTCGCATTTGAAACAAAAAAAGAGAAGGCAGGTTTGTCAGATGGATCAAAAGATATATTCGATAAGGTTGAAAAATATTCTAAAGAGAAAAAAGAACAGGTAACCGACGCAGTTGATAAAACAAAGAAACATCTTCATGAGGAAGCAGATGAAATAAGCAAAACAGCTGAAAAGATTAAAACTGAATTTGTTGAAACTAAAAAAGGTTTATTTGATGAAGCAAAGAAATCCCCAGAAGATAATATGGATGTAATCACTGAAACTATGGAGAAAATAAAGAATGAGGTCAAGGAAGCAACAAAAGATATTAAAAAAGATGTTGAATCCGAACTAAAGAAAGAAAAGGAATATATTTCAGATGCATCAAAAGATATCGTTGATGAATTTAAGGAAACTGCAAAAGAAGAATTGACTGATCTAAATAATAAAACAGCGGAAACCGTTCTTGATAAAACTAGCGAGACAATTATCGCAGTTGAGGAAATTAAAAGCCAGATTCTTGATTCTGGGGAAGACTTAGTTTATGAAATAAAAGACGCAGTAACAGAGAAACAGAAATTAGTAACTGAAGCGACAGAAAAAATACAAACAGAAGTCGATGAGGCAACAAAAGATGTTAAGGAAGATATCGGATCTGAATTAAAAAAAGAAATACAAGATGTGATAGATGACACAAAAATTACAATAGATAAAGGCAAAGAATCTTGCTAAAGAAAAAACGGAAGAGTTAACGAAAACAATAGAAAGAGCAAAAATAGAAGTCGATGAAAAAATGAAAGATCTTAAAGATGAGACTAAGTCGGTGATAGAAAAAGGTGAACATTTAACTGATAAAGTGATAGAAGCAGCTAAAAAGGAAGAACAAGTTATAACTGAAACTGTAAAAAAAATTAGGGAAGAAGCCGATGAAGCAGTCATAAGTTTGCAAAAGGAAACTATAACAATTTTAAAAGCCGACCAAGATGAAACTGATAAAGTGAAAGAATCGGGGGAAGGCATCAAAAAGGGTATTATCGGATTAATTGATAATGCTGCACAAAGTATATCAGAAACCCTTAAAGATAAATTAGATACAAAAACTAAAGATAAGCAAGAATTAATCACAGATGCAAAACAAAGTACAGATTCAGAAATAAAGGAAACAGCGGATAAAGCCGATACCAAAATAAGCGACGAATATGTCGCTGAAAAGCAGATAATTGTTGGTTTATCTGATAAAGAAACTGAAGGAATAGATAAGAAAATACACCAAATTCATGATTCTGTAGAAAGTGAAATTAAAGAAGAACCACTTTCAACTGAGAAAAAACCTGAAGAAAAACGTATTTCAATGTCAGAAAAAATTCAGCACACTTTCGAAAGCCTCGAAGGTGAAGTTAAAGATATAAAAGATGAAATGGAAAAAGACATAAGTAGTGTCATTCAAAGTGGAAAAGAAATAGTAGAAGAATTGTTTTCAAAGTCACCCGAAACAGAAAAAGGAACAGGTACAGTAGATGTAAAAGAACGTGTCGATGATAACGTAACTCAACTCAAGCAACAACTTGAAATTGGTGACATAAAACAGGAAGCCGACGATCAACTGCCGAAAGCCGACGAGAGGCGACAGTCAGTTACAGAGAGAATTGAGGAATCTTTTAAAACAGGAGTTAAGGATATTGTGGAAGAAGTTAAAAAAGATGTTGAAGGTGTACTTGAAAGTGGAAAGGATCTCATAAGTGGATTCCTTTCAAAATCTTCGGAGAAGAGTGAAGCCTTGACAAAAGAAACCAAGCCTGAAACTGAAGAAGAGGAACGGAAAATTGCTGAACATATGAAATCCGAAACTGAGGAATCGAAAGAAGTAATTATTTCGAAAATTGAGGAGAAACGACATTCCTTTACAGAAAATTTACAAGCAAGTATTGAGTCTGCGAAAACAGAAATCAAAGAAGAGGTAGAAGAAGTAAAGAAAGATTTAGGAAGTTTGTTGGATAATGGAAAAGAAATAATTGACGGGTTCTTCGAAAAAAAATCCGTACAAGTTGTAGATATGTCTAAAGAAGCCGTGGTGGATGATGAAGAGGCTGAAAGAATTTTAGAAATAACACGAGAAGCAGGGAGTGCTGCAGAAGATGTTAAGCAAGAAGTTGGTGGAATAATCGAAACGGGGAAAAGTATAGTTAGTAGTTTATTAAGTAAATTATCGAAAGACGACAAGTTGTCAACCGATGAAACTACCAAAGAGGTCCATACTGCTGATGGAGCATTCTCTATAGAGGTAAAATCGACAAAGGAGACTGAGATAGACTTAGATTCTAAAATAGATGAAATGTACTTTGGCAAAAGAACATGCATCTGTAGTAGAAACTGTTAGTGCAGTGACTGATAGGTTAGAAGAAATTATTTCAAGTGGTGCTCATGACAAGAAAAGTGAGATCGATTCTGTTCCATCTGATCGAGCAGAATCCAAAGATAGTCAATCGACTTTAGCTGTAGATAATTCTCAGGAAAAAAAGTTATCAATATCTGACGTCGATATAACATTCGAAGATGATAGCTTCAAAGATAGTCAACCACAAAAGACTGAAGATATTAGAGTATTAAAAGATGTAAGCGAATTTATTCGACAAGAGTCTTCGAATGTCTGTCGCGAACATCCTGATACTACTTCTATTAAAATAGAATCTAGTCTTATCAGCTGTGATGAAAGTAAAGACAAAATGACAATGAAAGAGGAGAAGACATTGGAGTTGCATTCTTCACATCATTTTGACCCTGACAAAATTGACATTAGTGGAGAAGATGTACCAGGCTCTCCGACAAGCTTAATATCCGAAGTGCCAGACTCCATATCCTCATCTCGAAGTGATATTGAAGGAAAAGTACTTCCAAAAATTGGATCCAATGAGTATGTCTTTCTATGGTAGCTTACCTGATACCGATACCTCAAAAATTGAAGGAAAGTTCCTGGATGAATCGGATGTAGATTTTGAGAAAGCAATGAAAGAACATAGACAAACAAGAGGCGAAGATCTTGTTCATTCTCCTTCTGCCTCTCCTTCAAGCTACTTGTATGAAGTAACGCAAGCAAGGTACTCATCTACTGCAACAGAAGCGGAAAAAAACCAAATTAGAAACCCATGATACGAAATTGTCGGGCAATGATTTAATGACATCAAGTTTTATTGGTGAATTGCCAAAAACTGAGGAAGAGAAGGCGGATCCTATTGCTGCATGGGGTAAACCATTAGGACTGCCCAGTCCAGCGCCGCCAAGTGAAAACATGGGTACTCCCAAAAAAGAAAGAAAACTGCCATCTAATGTAACTGCAAAAAATAAATTAAATGATGATAAAAGGAGAGCCGAATCACCTTCCAAAACCAAAAACAAAAAAGTAAACCCAGTTTATGTGGACCTCAGTTACGTGCCGCATCATGGTAACTCGTTCTACTCCTATGTTACATTCTTCAAGAAAATACGTGCTCGCTATTATGTCTTTTCTGGAATAGAACCAAGTAAAGAAGTTTACAACGCTCTTCTTGAAGCTAAGCAAACTTGGGAAGACAAAGATTTAGGTGAGTTATTTTTTTGTTGATATAATTTATCATTTGAATTTTATCCTCTATAGCTAGTCAAATTATGTTACATCCGACCGGGTGTGCGATTTTCTTCATGTTCACTATAAAATAAGAGCAGACTTCAACGCAAAAACACGACAGTATGAAATATCTATCAGGGTTCAGTGAAAAATCTACTGAAATGAGGCAGACAAATCATAATGTCTCACAATAATATTGGGCAAATTATTTAATTAGATCAACTTATGTAAGAAGTGCCATACTCTTCCCAAATGGTTAAAAGAAAACTGCTGTCTTCCCAATATTTCAATGATAGTCTGCAAATTTCATTGTGTATAAATTTTGAGTTTAGACATCAACATTTCATTTTTTATACAATTTCAAATGTTTTTCTTAAAATTTCAGTTGTAATCTTAAAATTTTTACTTTTTTCTCAAAATTCCGAGTTTAAATCCCAACATTTTTTGCTCAAAATATCTACATCGAAATTTCGAGCTTTAACTTGATCTGTCATTTATTTTTCTTCAAGTTTAATTTGAAGTCTCGAAAAAAATATCAAAATGGACTTAATAAAAGAATATATACCAAATTTAACAATAATAGTTATTTAAATATCGACTGTTAATCTTACAATTTTGACTTTATTGAGTGTAAAACGTCAAATATTTGATGTTTATCAAAATTCCAAGTTATTAAGCTTGTATCTCAATGTGTAACCTAAGTTTAAACTCAAAATTGCTAGAAAAAAGTTGTAATTTGGAAATTGAAATAAACCTATGAGAAAAAGAAATGATAATTTCTAGAAAAACATCTAAATTTCCGGTTTGAGAAGTTTTAAACAAAAATTGAAAAATTTATTTAAATTAGGAATTAACTTTTCCAAAAATTTGACTCTCAAAAATTTAGTTTTTTAGGTGAATTTTTCTAAAAACAACCTCAGTTATTTGGATTTAAGATCGATTTTTACAAAATTAAGGTAAAATTTTGAATTTTTTTCGAAATTTTCTGAAAATTCCGAGTTGTCTCCAGATATCGAAATGTTATTATTTTCTAAAAATTTTAAGCTTCGAGTGAGGTTCCTTGATGCAAAAAACGGAAGTTTGCGAAAAAATCGAAATATTAATATCGAATTTTCTAGATTAAAGTGAGATTCGTAAAAGACTTTCATACGTAAAGTATGATTTTTTTTAGAAATGTTGAATTTTTTCCCAAAATTCGGAATTAAAAAAAATATAGGTTTTTTTTTTATTCTGACTTGACCTTCATCCTGGTTTTTTCTAAATTTTAAATTTAAACAGCTGTAAATTTTTATTTTTTTTTCAAATTTTATGGTAGAGCTCAATTTTTTTACAAAACTTAAAAGTTTTTCTTGAAATTTTAACTTTTTTGTTATAAATTTTTAATTTTGCTTAAAATTTAACTGAAAAATCTAAAGTTTGAATTAAACCTTAAATAAATTTTATAATTTTCAGTTTCTCTCAAAATATCAGTTTTTCGCTTAAAAAAACTTAAAATTCGAATTTATTTTGACAACTTTTTAATTTGAAAATAAGTTTTCTTCTTTTTTCATACATTTTGACATTAAATTCGAAAATTCGAACTTTCTTCTGGAAAGGTCTCCTTGGTATTCTAAATTTAACGTCGAAATTTAGACTACTCACGACATGATTCTGCAAAATATAGTTTTAATTTTAAGTCTGGTAGTAAACTATTAACATTTTTTGTTTTATAATATTATGTATAAAAAAAGAAATAATGTTCTTTGAATGCATATTACATTACAATTGAAAAGAAAATAGTGTTAGCAATCGTATTTTATCTTTTTTTACAACTACCATTCAAATTTATGAAAGGCAAGGCACACTACGGGTAAAATCTATTTATATTGCTTAGAGCTAATAGGAGCAATTTTTGAAATTGCTACCTTTCAAGCAATATAGTTACTCTTAAAGGAAATGACTGCATAAAATATATTTAGTCCTTGTTTATCAATAGAGAGGATTTTTTATGGAGTAGAGTACCCTCGATCTTGCACAAAGCCTGTTGGTCACTAGCTGCGCTTCCTCGTATTACCACATATAATAATAAGACAATAAATAAAAGTACTCTGACGGTAATGATAGTATAGTATACAAATATGTTTGAAAACGCTCCTAGATCTGAAGTAGTGTTATATGGTTCAATATAATTATTAATTTACTGCATACTGACTTTTAATATTTTTTTCAGAAGTTACAATCATCCCCACTTACGATACAGATATCTTAGGATATTGGGTGGCGGAAAACGAAGACCTTCTAGCAAAATATAAAATAGATCTTTCCCCATCAGCGAGCAGATGCACCATCAACTTGCAAGACCACGAAACGTCATGTTCCGCTTACCGTCTAGAATTTTAAATCATCTATTCCAACATCACCCCCATCTCTAATCACTACTACTCCATCAGCAATAAAGCATTCCCTTATGTTTGACGAAAACATTCACAACGAACAATCCTAGTAGAAGAAAATATGGCCAAAAAAAATATTCCTTGCTACTAACGTCCAAAGCAACCTAGAAATTAAAGCGCCAACTTATCTTTGTATCTTCCGTTATTAGTACCTTTATACCACAGTCTCCAACCAACTAACTAGCATACAATTAAGGTAATTGGATCTTATAATGAGCTATACTTAGACTGGTTCTAAATGTGAAACAAAAAAAAAACAAATTTAGGATATTTTAAAAATTACAAACATAGATAAATGTTGTTTAATAAACAGATATTTATTTTAAATCACACGTTGCTAAATGTCGTGTTTAATAAAAACTTAATCAGTGGCACTGCTAACATTTTTAGAGCCACTGAACCTAAACACATCCCATAATATAATTTTTATGTGTATAGGTATATAAATAATAGAATAGATATGTTCAAATTTGTAAGCTAAGAACATCAATAGCTATAGAAATGCGAGAAATAATTACATAGCATGCATTAACTCATTCTTAAACTGAACTAATTTGTATGCAAACTTATTTAGTTTTATGTCGATGTTTAAAATTACTTTGCTTTGGAAAGCGTTGATGCTGCTTCTATATAATTATTTCTTATGCTTTGTATGTATTTAAAAAGCTAAGTATATATCTGATGTGATACCCTAGATATTTTGTTAGAATTTCAAAATTATTGGGAGCCAGATTAACGATCTTATATATCGTAAAAGCTGCTTGAGTTGCTGTATTTATTTAAAGCTGCGTACCCTATACCAAAGAACATAGCTTAATATTACTTTGAATTTATAGGATATTTATTGAAAATATTTTCTATAGTGTTAGGTTGCCGCTTTTAATTTGATTTTTAAGCTTAATTTCTATTTATAATAGTAAGCGGCCTACGTAAGAAAGCAAATATGTTTGAATGAGATCGATTTGTAGCCAAGTTTTGTAATGTTATTGCAATATTTTTGTTTTAGTATTATTTGTTTACCAAAACTTCGAGGTTCAGGAATTATCCAGGAATAACTAAATTTGCTCTATTGTGATAATATATTAGCTTTATTAATTATAAAATGTGATAGTTCGTTAATTCGAAATTGATATTAAGCTTAACATTTTTAAATAGAACTTTATATTACACATAAATGAAAATAAATTCGTTTTCTCAGAAAGCCTTGTAATATTCTGGATACAACATACAGAAAAAATAATTAATTTCATATCATTTAATTATTATAACTTTATATACCAAAAAATACAGGATAATTCTGGCGGGAATTTCAAACATTCCACTTTTTGCAATTCAACCTTGTATTAATTTAATGGAATTTAATCACTTTTATATTTTTACAACATTTATAGACATTATGAGGAAAAGGTAACAATCAAATCTAGACGCAGATATTGTTTTTCTTTTTCTTTGCCCATTCCAGTTTTAGAAAAGAAAAAACGAGAAGTACACTTACATTAGAAGCAAATAAAATATTATTTTATCCAAGAAGATACAAGCAATAAGTTGTAAAAGTGTAGTTGCCATTTCTTTGCTGCGTTTATCAGTAAAGTAGTTCTGCAAATAAACAATTAAATGCTTGTAAAAAATACAGCAAAATTTATTGTGGCAACTAAAAGCATTCTTTTTCCTGAAGAATTATAAATTCTAAAGTTTTGTATAACAATTGGTTCAGTTATATTATGCAACCAATTCTCTGTGTAACATTCATTGGATTTGTGATTTAAATCTCTTAAAGCCATAGATATACATTATATGTGCTCATTATTATCCTTATAGCATGTGTGCTGTGTTTTGTGTGCCATAACGCATGTCAATCAAATGTTATGTTTAAAGATCTTCGAGCTGCGCTTTTTTGATAAAAAATCTATGATCTTAATTTACATACATATCTATAATATTGAATTTATTTGTAAATTCTAATTAAAGAACGTTTTATCTTGGTATTTTAAAACTGTTTATTTCATTAAAATAAATAGATATTACTAGTACACAAAAAAGAATTGATTTAAAAATATGTTAACTTTATAGGAGTAGACCAGCGTTGATAATAATATAAAAAAAAGTTCCATCACTGTTTGAAATACTTGAATAAAAAAGGGAGTTTTGCGGGATGAATTAAAATCATTCAGAAACAGTGTCTTGTTTAGTTGAAATCTATGTAAAGGAAGAGAATTTGCTGCTATTAAAATTAATCAAAAAAACAAGGTGAATTTTTAATTAAATCAATATGCAGTTTATGTAATTATATTTCTGTATAAATTATACAAATGAAGAATAAATGTTGGTAACTAAATTTATTAGTACACCCTTACGATATTGGTTTGGACATCAAAATCTCTATTGATTTCTATCACTAACATATTCTTTTACCAACAGATTCAAATTATTAATAATGAAGTAACCAGATCCTACCATTAATTAAATCAAATAATTAAAGTGATTTCGGAATATACATAATGCAATTACATATCTCTACATATTTCATAAATTTTCATCAAAATTAATTTTGCACTGGGCTTTACAGAACTAAAAACAACGTTTAATTAATGTTTAATATCTGAGGTCCTACATTATCTAGTGCCTGGTAGCTGTGAAGCTTTCAAACAAAATTTCAGCAAATAAGATTTTAATGAAATATGAAGTAATAAAATTAAATTTCACAATTTTAATTTTGCGCTGTGCAAAAAGCAATATTCACCCTAATTATGATTTACTGCGGTTAAATAAAAAAATTATTGCCGCGAAAAAAACAATTTCCGATTTATCTTCTAGTACTAGTCAACTTAATAAAAATAATATACCAAAACATGTAAAGGTATACAGTACCTTAGTGATAAAATATTCAGATGAAATTTACCTTACAAAATTAAACTTTCATTAGATTTGTGACACAATTTTGTGGCACTTACAGTCAATCTGTACATAATGTAGAAGCAGAACTACCCTGACAAAAATTAAAGAAATGACTTTGATAGAGTGACGTAATTATATTAAATGCGTTAAACGTTAAAGAAGCAATCAATTTTATTAAGAAATTTGCAATCCAAATAATATGTGTTAAAAACTTTGGAGTGCATCACGCGTGTGATATAAATTTATTTGTGGTAGTTGGGGCCATTCCCTCGATACTTCCTGAACCTATTATTTATGCTATTAAGTCCAATGGGACCCTTTATTTTTTAGCCTGATCGAAAAACAATAAATTATAATGTTAACTATATATGTAAGTTTGGTGCTAGCTGATATATGCCTTTGAGAAATAAATATATTGAGTTTGCAACACCTGGTGTGTAAAACAGAAATTCGGAAATTTTGAAAATGGAGCTGCTGTATTTACGTAGATACACGTCAGCACAAGCGAAGCTAAAATGTATATATACAATTTTAGCGGTAAAATTTATTATTTTTATTGAAAGAAATATATGTTGACAACTTACTGTGTCTTGTGCAGGCACTTGACATTTTTTAGTACATATTTGAAAATGTTGAAACATTTTAACTTCATTTGTCATTAAATAAAATGGCTAAAATATAATTGTATTACTTATTTGAAAAATAAAGCGCACATAGCAGAATATATTTTCTTCACAATATGTTTTGAAGTGATTTAATTCTTATTTATAAACGGAAAAGCAGGAGAATGTTAATTACAATTCTTCACTCTTGAATTATAATACATTTAATATAAATAGCTTCTAGTCAAACTCTGACCCTTTTAGCTTGAAATGTTAAAATTAATATTCAATCGCATTTAATGTATGGGATATGTATGAGAAATTAATAAATTTTAAAAATAGAAATTCTAGTTTATTATTTTTTAATATACATTAGTTACAATTTTGGTGGAGCGGACTGGTTCTTGGTTATCTTCAAAAGTTTAAATACAAATCTTGTCCCCTGAAACCAAGAAAGATTAAAAAACACAACAAAGGTTGCTCTACCTCTGGGTGAGCAACAAGATTTGTATTTCAATGTTTTATTAGTCATAATGTGTTTAATTTTAAAAGTTGAAAAAAAAAATAGGTACGGTAGGAATATGCAATTAAAAATTTTTAATGTATACTTACGGTGAAAAAAATATTCTCAAATTATAATTTAAACCCTTTTCAAGGTGTCTCTCCAAGCGACATGGACATCGCTAGATAAAACGATAACTGAACCATAACTTGCAATCGGAAAACGGAAGAAACACTTTTCCATACTTTGTCTGAAAGATACAAATACTTTCGGTTCCGATAGCTCCGAAGAAGTGGTTGAATGGTTCGCTCTTTCATGAAAATCGGCCTATTACCGATAAGTAAGTGGTAAATCAAAGTTATTTTGAAATCTCGAACATATGGAATATTCTAAAAAGGAAATAGGTGCAAGTGTTTTAATTTTCAAGAGATGTTTTTTGTCGAGAATTACAAATATTTTGGGTTTTTTGAATCTATGAGGGAAAAAGTAATGTCGACGGCAATTTTTAAACCACGTACTGTTTACCGATGGATGGTCTTTTTTTTCGTAGACTCCACAACTGAGAAAATAAATCTTTGGGCTATGTTAGAAATTTCGTCGTTGGCAGTGTTGACACAATATTCATAAACGACAAATGTTTACTGTGCTAACAAATTAAATAAAGCATCTGTTTGTTCATTGAACATTAATTTTGTGAATGCGTTGTTTAAAATGTCTGAATTATATACCTCTAATCTTTGGTCACTATTAGATAACAATCAACTAATACTGACACTAAATGGACAATTTAATAATGACAGTAAAACAAAAAAACATGAAAATAATTCAAAAAATGACATATATGATAGTTGTTCAAAATGGTTTACGTCGTTTTCTAAAATAACTGTAGACTTCAAAATATTATTCAGCATTGCTGGTGTTTGAAGATATTCTGCTTCAAAACTAAACTTATAACAATAATTCTTTATTTTTCTATAAAACCTACTATTGTCTGATATTAATTAAAAATATCAATAGCTTTAAAATCGTCATAGGTATATTTTTTAGAGTAGGAACTTACGTACACATAACAGTTTTGACATATTCATTAAATGTTTCAATTATTGATTCCACGAAATTTTGAAAACAATTTGAGTAATACCGGTCCGTATTCAATTTTTTTCGTTATAATGTAAAATATGTCTAAAAAAATAATTAAATCATAATGTGTGGTACATGGTTTAATTCAGAATAAAAAGGGCTTCTATAATTTATTATAACAAAATCAGCGAAACATGGAATAAAAAATTGTTACGCAATATTTAAGCTCATTGAAAGTTGTAATGATAAAATTTAATAAGGTTTGCTCTCTCTGTATGAGGCAAAAAAAAATTCATAAATCCAAAATTTTGCTTTCCTATAGATAAAATGATAAATGCTATTAAAAACTATCAGTTATGTCATATCTTCCTCCTCTATATGGATCACCGTAGGTATTAATTATATATGTCAAACAAATTTAACTGATTTCAGTTCGACACTTCTGTATATTATCATCTTAGTTGTTTTAAGAGTGTTTGAATACTCGAAATAATAAAAATATTTTGGTCTTGTACACTTCCTAAAGCAGTTGGGCGTTACTTCTGAAGTTTCTTCCCACCTTATGTCCATTTTTAAGTGAAAGCTAAGAAGAATGGGAGAACCTGGTGTACATGCATTAAATATTGAATAGTCGCTACCTTAGATAATATAAATATGTACAGTCAAAGGTCGCTACAATCGTCCTTTATTTCACTGCCTCCAAGCCCGCCGAGAGAGGGATGACAAATGCCTCAGGCGAGCAAGCGAAGCATATTGATAAAACAGTTCATGAACAGCAAAACTGTTGAAGCCTTCCTTTTTCTCGAAATTCATTAATAAAAATTAGGTTTTTTTTTTCGTAACTTTAACTTTTTACTCAAAACTGTTTTTTCCTGAAAATTCCATAATTGTAAATTTCAAATTTTTATTAAAGTTTTTCATCTTAAACTTGAAAAATGCTTCATTTGAAAGTACCAGCTTTTAATTTACAATTTTAAACGTCATATTCTTTAAAAAATTGGAAATTTTCATTATAAAGTCGAATTTTTAAAAATTCGAAGATTCCAGGAAGTCAAAATTTTGAAAAAAGATTGAAAAGTTCAAAACACTTCAAATGTTAAAAAAGGCCAAAATTTAAAAATATCAAAACTTGCAGCCAAAGGCAAAATTTTGATTATAAAAAGTCGAAATTTTCAGAAATTTTAAAAATTCTGAAAAAAAATCGATAACTTAAAAAATCAAAATATGGGAAAAATAAAAGTTTAATAAGAAAGTCAAAATTTTTGGAAAATAAAGTAGATTTTAAAAAAAAAGTCAAATTTACACAAAATTTAAAATTTCGAAAAAGTCTAAATTTTTTTCAAAAATGTTAATTTTTCAAAAAAAACACAAAACAACATTTTGAACAAAGGTCGAAATTTTGAAAACAAAAAAGAAATAATTCAAAATAATAGAATTACAAAAAAGAGAAAATTTTAAAAAAGTCGAAATTTTAAGAAATAGTCTGAATTTTGTGTCAAATTTTCAGAAAATTGAAATTACCAGAAAAAGCATAAATTAACACAAAAAATTCCAGAAAAGTCGAAATTTGGAAAAGTAAATTTTGGGACAAAAACGAAATATCGAAAAAGTTGAAATTTGAAAATTCGGAATTCGAAATTTTCAAAATAAGTTGAAATATACAAAAAAAAGGTCCAAATTTTCAATAAAAACAAAAAGAAGACCAGTTTTTTCAAAAATATCGTTATTATCAGAAAATCGAGATCTTGAGAAAAAGTATTTTTCAGAAAAAGATTTTCAAATAGTTCAAGTTTTCAAAAGTAATTGAGATTTTTTAAAAAGGCAAATTTATAAAATAGTCACAATTATTAATTGAAATTAAAAAAAAGTATACATTTTCAATAAAAAGGATAATTTTGGAAAGGGTCAATATTTTGAAAAATAAGTCAAGAATTTGAAAAATTTTTAAGATTTCAGAACTTTAAGATAAAGTTAAAATATTCAAAAAATAATAGAAAAGGAGTCTAAATTTTAAAGAAAGTTGAAATCTTGAAAAAAGTCAAAATTGCTAAAATTAATTTAAAATTTCCAGTAATTTAGCAATGTTTTCAGTTCACAAAAAAGTAGATATTGTAAATGTTGACATTTTAAAAAAGACCTAAATTTTTCGATTAACTATTTAAAAGAGTCGTAATTTTTCAATAAAAATCGAATTCTTCAAAAACAACTGGAGTTTTCAAAAGGTCAATGTTTGAAATTAACTCAAAGTTTTTAATTTTAGCTTACCGAGTCGAAATTTTCAACAGAATGCAGTATTTTCAAAACAATTCGAAAGAGTTGAAATTATTAAAACATTTAAAATAAAGGTGATTTTTTTTTAAAAACTTTGAAATCAGAATTTTCAAAGAAGTCTACATATATTAAAAAATCTAAATAAGGAATCGTAATTTTGGTGGAACGGACTAGTCCTTGGCTATCTTCAAAAATTGAAATACAAACTTTGTCCCCTGAAACCCAGAAAGATTAAAAAAATACAACAAGGGTTGCTCTAACGCGTTTAGATAACCAAGCTATCATCTTCAGAGAGAGATCGTAATTTGTTCATTTTATTTGTCAGAACAATAATCATGAATTGAATAAACTTTGTTTATGTCATTTTGTCTGAACCGTGTATTGTAGGGGCCTACGCGTTCAATACATAAAATGTAAGGTGCCCGGAATTCTCCCAGCGGGTTTGCTCCTCTATCTTCTGACTTCATTGATTTTCTAAAATAGATGCTCCAATGCTGATCATGAAACCAAGCAATAAATTAAAAAAGACAAAAAAATATGTACAAAATAGTGCGAGTTTAGTGAGATGAAGATAGGAGAAACACTTAAACGTCAAAATTAAAAATTTACCTAATGAAAGGTCAATTTTCAAAATAAAAAATGTGTAAACATAAGTCGACTTAATCCGCCAATATACAGAGTGATTCATTAAGAATGGGCAATCTCTAAACTGGAGATACTACACACCAAAATATGGTGATTGAGATTAACATGCCTTATACAAATGTTGCAGGTTTACGAGGTACAGGGTGTTCCAAGTTGTAATTTTAATTTGAAACTTCTTAATAATTTTGTGATTTTAAGCAGTATCGTCTGGAAAATTGGCAACTTTATGTTTTTTGGCATGAGAATTACGAATTTAATGCTGAATTTTGCACAAGTTCTCGGTAAAATTAAAATGTTCGTTTTCTGTTAGTAGGAACAATTAACTTATACTAAAAAATCACTAAAGATAAGAATCATTTTATTTAATAATATTATTAAAATAGTAAATAAAGTAAATATCACAATAAGTAGAAAAAAAAGAATATACTGTAAACTTCAAAAAGTGCTAAGCGTCTATTTGTAGTCAAATATGTATATGTATAATTCTCGAACGCATGTTTCTAAAACCTAGTGTTATCTGGCATTTTTTCGAAATAAGCTATTTGATTTTCATCCACTTGAAAATCATGGATCCATCTGCTGCCTTTTCTCAAACTGCCATCAATGCCATCTTTCCACACTCCCGGGGGTAAATAGACCTCTCTTTCTCTTGCACCTGAATACAATACAGGAGCAACTATTAAATCTTCACCAATCGAAAATTCATCAATAACAGTGTGACACGATGGATCGTTTGGTTCTAGCATCCACAAAGGTCGAATAATTGGTAAACCAGTGTCTAATGCTATCCTAGCATATTTCTTCAAAAGAGGAGTAACCTTCATTTGCCTTAATGACGTTAATATTTTGGCCATTTCCAAGACTTTTTCATCGCCATATGTGCTAGGTAGATGAGTAAATCTTATTACAGGAAGGAATGTTGCCAATTGGAGCCACCTCATATAAAGTTCCTTATCTGGGAGAAGTTCCGATGTTGCATTTGTATTATTTGCGGTTACTTCAAAATCTCCACCGACAGCTCCAGGTATCAAGAAAGGATAACCAAGCAGACCGTAGGATAAAATAGCTGGTATAACCCCTTGAAGACCTCTCCAAGACGATTCGAATTGAGGTAAAGATACAAAGGTGGGTGCTCTTGGCCTAACAATTGCACTGTTCACACCAAATAAACTAACACTGTTTTGTAAGCTGTTGATCAACAATGTTTTATATTGGTCAGGGTTAATTAACGGTTTTTCACATTGATAATAATGCGGCACGTTGTAAGCAATGCCAGAATCCATATAATAGGCATCAAATTTGTATTTTGCAACTGCAGCCTTTAGTTTATCCAATAACCTGTAATAAAAAAAATATTGTATATCATTGAGTAGCTTATCATAAAGCAAATATATGCAGATATGTTTTGAAGCAAATTATAAAACAAAGTAAGAAACGAAAATTAAAATTATATGAAATATGTCTCATAAATTAATGATCAAACCACTCAAGGTTTCGCAAAATCGATGATATTCATTTAGCTATAAATGGGGTCCAATTCTATTTTTTATCATATATTTCAGTAATATTGAGGATATGTACGGTATATATTAGTATTGGTCGATACAATACTGTACCATATCTATAAATTTGTAAATTTTTTACCAAATAATGATTTAATCCCTTCAGTAATAATAGTAATTGATATAAAAAGTTAAAATTGCTGGGTATTTAATTAAAATTAATATATTTAGTATACTCTGTAATTTAAAAATAATATGTTTATTCCATAATAGCACATAATTATATTAAACATTATTCAACTTCCACGACTTTGTTTAAGCATATTACGTACTTTAAATAAAAGTAAATGATTATCAAGCTAGATTTTTCTAAAATTATTTGAAACGTAGTTTAAATCCTGTCAATGTTGAGCAATTGTCCTTCCACCTCTAATTGAAACTTTAATGTTTCCTATTTTTAAAAATTTCTGGTTATCAACCATTCATACATCGATGTGATCCAGAGGTGGCATGATGAAGTATAATGTACCCTTAAATTCAATCCACTCGCAAAGGGCAACCCTTGTTTGTCTTTGGAGCACTGCGAGTAGGATGCGAAAATATAGCTAATCGGGATGAACCGCACCGCCTTTTTAAATAAGGTTAGGTTGCAATTTTCATGGAAAGTTAATATTTCAAGAAAAATTGGATATTTCAAGTTTAAGCTATAAAATCAACCCGCGATGTGTGCACTTCCTTTACCAACGAATTATTAACATTAATTAAATATAAATTATACATTTTCAAATTTTTGCAAATATTATTTCGTTCTAAGATAACAGGAATTTGAAACGGCACTAAAAACTAAAGCTACTCGATAAAACTTGGGGATGACGTATTTATAAATCTTTTATGGTGCACATAATTTGTGACGACTAAATCCCTATAAAGCACGAACATATGATCCCGTATTCGGTTTTCGGATAGCAAACAGAAAATATGCAAAAAAAATTTTATTTTAAACTAATTATTAATTTACGACACTCAACTTCTTGATTGTTTATTTTATAAAAAGATAAAAACATATTTCAAAATTAATTTGTATATACACAAAACACTTTTAAACATTCATAAAACTTACCAAGGAATGGTTCTGTTGTTTGTGGTATCTAACATGCCAGCACTTTGCAGAGATTTATATCTTGTTAATGCTGGTATTCTTCTATCGCTAAATCTTTCTGATACCAGAAGTCTCCTCTTTACTGCTTCGGCGAAATTAAAGCTTTCTGTGGAAATGAATGGTTGTATGGAAAATACTATCCTAAATCCTCTCCTATGCATTTTATTAATAGACTCTTCAAGCGTTGGAAAACGATCTGTGTCTATGGTGAAATCGCCAATTTGTTTTTGCCAAAATTCATTGATCAGAACATGACCCTGTTTTAGAAATCCCAGGGCTATTACATTTTCTGTATAATTTGTTATTGTGTCTGTAAAAAATGAAGAATAATGTAAAGTTATTTTACAGGATTGATACCTGTTTAAACATTGCACTTTCATCCTCTAACTTTGAAAATTACCTTTATAAATAGCTTAAGGCTTAATTAAATAAGAGTAACTAATAGAAACAATAAATGTTTTAAGTGTCCAATGAAAAGCAAATCTTTTTAATCAGAATTATTCTTAAAATCCTTAAACAATTATCAGGTATAAACACAAAAATAATTTGTTGCATTACCTTCTGTAAATTCATTTTTTGAAGCCGATGTTATTTCCCAAAGTGGTTCAGTCAGTAAAGAGTTAATAACATTAACATCTTCCTTTTTCAGTCCATCCCAAAGCGTGTTATCAATTAAGTGTGAATGTAAGTCAAGCATACTTGAACTAGTACAAATACTATAATTCAATTGCGCTTCTGGAGTTACGTGATTTACGAAAGCAAAATCATCATATTTGGCTTTCAAACAAAATTCTTTCATTCCTTCTTGTCGCTCTCTAATTGATACGTAAAGAGGTACATTCTTGTCAATTATAATCGCCGCTCCTTTTGAATTGATGAGATACCTCTTTAGTACATTACCCCAACGATGCTTGTCAACACGTCCAGTAACAAAGGGAGCAAAATCATGATTACCTTTTTCCAAAGGCCAAGCTGATTCAGCATTTTGGCCAAGACCATACCAGTGCCCACTCTTTGACGAGAAATCAAAACAATCCGTGGGAAAAACATGCGGCGCTAGGGAAATCCATTTCAAATTATAGCAACGAACTGTAGAATCCAAATGATATGAACCCAGATATAGTCGCGCTCTGTGCATCCATTCTAAACATATGCTACCATCATCTTTCTGATCTTTCGGTAAACATGGGTGGACCTGATCGTAATTGAGAGTAACTCCCAAATTTCCGTATATTATTTCTTGGCCTTCGTTATTAAATATCTTCATGGAACGCTTAACGTTGTTAAATTTAATCTTTTCAAAATATGCTCTCTGTAATACTTTTTGGTGATAGAGAACGTATGCAAAACTGACTAAAAAAACTATGACGATAAAGAGGAAAACAACAAAAATTTTTATCTTGTAATCTGGACTTTTCTTTTTCTTGAATGTAGCTGGCAACATCTGAAATGAACAAAAAATGGTTAATTCTTGTATCTAATTTTAATATGAATTTAGAGACTTAGATTGAAATACTGCTCATTTTCAAGTAGCTAATTGCATCTGTTATTTATGATCTTTAATTCTGAGGTTACAATCGAAAGTCTAATAAAAAAAACTTTTCAGGCTATTTTGTGAACGATAAAAAACGCCAATGAAAAAGTGTTTTTAGTTTTTCGATTACTCTTCAAATAACGCCAAGAAAAGGTAAAAAAAATTCAAAATTTTACTTTCTTCAAAAATCTCAAGAACAGCATGAACAATGGCATATTACTGGTCGCCAAATTGTGCAACTTTGCCCCAATTTAACAGATGCTATATCTCTCTTACTGTTTTCGAGACTCCTGTAGTGAAAAGCAAATTGTTTCAATCTGTACATCGCTAAGTATTAAGTAGTTAACAACCTTGTTACAGTTGCCATTTTTAATTTTTTCTTATTATTTTACTAACTATATGTTTTTTTTTTTTCATTTAAGGATCCTTATTGACTTCTCTTGAATTACACAATTGTTTTATTTTACCTTACGGAGCCCACTTTGTAAGAAGGAAGAATTTAAATTATTATTTAAATAAATGAAATTGTTTACTTTTGAAAATACACACTACGATATTTAAAAATCTTAAAACGTCCCTCTCATGAAGTCTGACAAAATGAGGTTAGAAGTTTTTTTACATAAAAACGAAAATCAAAGGAAAGATGAATAAACAATTAGACCTAGATAATTCAAGCCAAATGGTCTTAATTATAGACCATAAGTGTAGTTCGATGCCTGTAGTAGGGGTATCAGCCCTAAAACGTACTTGTTCTTGGCAACTGCTTTCAAATCCCAAATGTTTATCTGACTTGCATATTAAAAGCATAACCAATTATTGGAATCTCAAAATGCGCTAAAGATTTATTTTTATTTATTTTGGATCCGTATTGACTAGTCTTGAATTACATATTGTAACGCAATGTAAATAGATGAAATAGGATTTAGAATAGAATTGTAGAATTTAGTAAATAAAAAAAGTTTCTAGAAGGATCTGATAAGGGGAAAGCGGCCGCGATAACGAAAGAAATGGCAGACTAAGCGTTCCAGAAATTTCAGCAAACGATAAGCCTTATCTGCCGAAAAGTTCTAGAAGCCGGGGGCCAAAACTATAAAAGGCGGTCAGCTTCCCTCGAGTCAGTCTGTTAGAATCAGTGTAATTAGTGAGTTAGTAGAAGTCAATAATATGTGAGTTAATTGTTCAACTTGTGGTGATCCAAGTTGAAGTTCAGTAATAAAGTGGTGTAATTCACACGTGGTAATCAATTCGAACCGATAAGCCCGTAAGAATATTTTTTTTCTTTTAACTTACCAGCAATAACGTAGTCCGTAAAACCTTTAAGACATTGATGTTGATGTTTATTTGATGTATCTTTTAATGGATGTTCAAATGTCCATGATTTTATTAACTATTTTTGCATCCTTACGATCAGCGCTAATTAATGGTGTAAGCAAATGTCACTTGCTGCTCTTATTTTCTCATTTCTTTGTTTCTTTCTTTTTCCTTTCTTCCTTTATTTTTTAATTTAAATGTCAAAATGTGGATTTATCAATTACAATTTATAGTCAACTTCGGATATAACGAACTCCGCCTGTAACTAACCATTTTCTTATTTGCTTATAACGAACACCTAGCTATAACAAACTATTTAAAGATCTCGTCGGTGGTTCGCTATATCTGAAGTTGATTGTATTCAACTTTTCCTTTTTGAACTTAACCTTATACCTGTGAAGGAAAGGATACTACGCAATAATACAGAAAACCAAAACATTTGTTTTTAGATAACACAGCTATAAACCTAAATACTATATAACAATATCTGATGGCATATAAAATCAGCAGCAATATTAAAATGAAGTGACTGAAATATCTGTTAAATTAAAACTGTGAATTATTTCCTAATATTTCTTAACTTTAGTAATTCACTATTTAAGTAATTTACGAAAGGACCAAAGTGTAATTAATAATTAGAACATTTCATAAGCTTTGGTATATTCTAAATACTAAGATGAGTGATATGTGATATCAATTCATATTTAGAAAAAATTTATTTGCGTGTAAATCAAACTCACCCTTTAATTTAGTCACATTTTAGCTAAATTTATTTTTATTCATAGATACCGTTCCGATTTTATAACTAGGAAGAGAGAATTCGTTCTAAACATTTCATATTGTTGAGATTTAAAAATAGAGAAACTGTCTCTTGGCAGACGATGTGGGTGAAAATGCATTTAATTGAGAACACACTGCAATATCATTTAATTATATTTTATTTTAAATACAGCACCTCGATAATTACTAAAGAGAAAAGAACAACAGAGAAAACGAAATATAAATATGATTGTTCAAAAATAAAAAATCGCCTACCCATTTTTCCCAACTCTTAAAATTGCACATTATCTTTTCGTTATCTCAAGCAAACTGATCTTTAACATTATCTACTATTATCTATAACCGAAATATTCGCCGTATGTAATAAAAAAAGGTAAACATTGTATAATTAGTGTTAATAAATTATGCTACCATTTTCTATTTAACTAATGTCCTTTAAGTATAAGGCATTCACTGTTATAAAGGGAAGACAAAGCTTTCAAAATAAATAAATTTGCAATATTTAGTCATAATCATTAAGCAATATAAACGTATATTCATTTGTAGTCCTTGAACTCAATCAAAATAAATAACAACTTGGGTTACAAACCAGACAAATATTACAAAAAAAAAAATATAATTTATCACATTTATTTTCATTCAAAGAGAAAATAGTTTTGTTATTTCTTTACAGATTTAGCTTTTTTGAATTTAAGCAAATTTTAGCAGTTACTATCGTTCTAAAGTATACAATAAATCGGTAATAGAATGTCGTGAGCATAGAAAATCTAATTAATTATTATAACCTTATGCAAATCATGTCGTAATTGGAAAGGAAGTACAAACTTTAAACCAGATTTAGACAAACTTATTGTAAAAGAATAACGTATTAGTTTATTTAAAGGATTAATGGTTTTATATGGTATTCTGTTACAGTTAAATAAAAATAATTAGTACGAACTCTCACAATAATATTTTAAATTACCAAAATCAATTCAAAGTTGATGGGAGTTTCCTTTGTTTTTTCTTGATTAACTGCATAGAATTTTTCTGTTTATGTTCCACTCTATTTTCAATTAAGGAATTAATGTTATTATTTAATCTAAAATCATTTATATTTTCTCACAATTCAGAAATTCTATTGACAAGAAAATAAATACAGCAAAAATAGTGATTAGATTTTAACAAATAATTGTGTTAAATTTAAATTAATAGGTATATATCAATAATAGCGTCATTTCATCACTGGTAGAAGTAAAAAATTGGAGAATTTTGCCTTTACAATAGTTTCCCTCCGCGCTGTTTTCAATATTTTTGGACACATTGTAGTGCTTTCTGGAAGCTTGCTTTGGGATAGCAAACAAAATTTCGTTAATTTTTCTTCAATATCGTTTATGCTAATAGGACAGATGTCAACAAAAAGAAAGAAGTCGGCTAAAACTAAACCCGAAGTGAAAAAAGTTTGATGTGCAAGAGTTATGTATTTGTCTTTAAAAAAAACTTCACATCTGGAGTTACGATTAAAGTGGCGTGTGAGAAAACGTCCAACTTTCTCCACAATTAATGGACCTTTGATCTACAGCTTCCCTAAAATGGTCTAAAACTATTACGTAAAAAACTCTTTGTTTACAGTCATATTAACCTCATAATTAACCCGTTCAAGTTTTCTTCAGTAAGGACATGTTTTAGTCCATTTCTCAGATTATAGAAGAAGGATAGTGAATTCTCGTAAAATTGGTGTCGAAAAATCGTCTAGAAAGTAGATAGTTCCTTCTTATGATATCAGGAGAGATGGAATTCTACTATTAATGAGGAACGAAGAAAATAAATAAACCACTGTTGATAAATGTCAAAATTGTTGATTTCATTTAATTTTAGTATTGTCCTTTGCGAAAAATATGATGTAGAAGAAATCGAAAAATGTTTCATGTGGTGTATTTCTAGTCTTTTAACAGAATAAGTGAGCTGCAATCGGTATTATATTTTGTGCCGTTGATTAATCAACGCTTGCGCGCTCCATATATGACCATTAACAAATGATTTTCAACGGAAGACAGAAAAGAAATAGTCGAAGCTGCTTCACTTTCTAGACGCATTTTGGTCAAATTTTTATATGTGGACAATATAGAAAGTGCATTATCCTTCTTGTATAATCCGTGGTCCATTCACTATGATGACCAGGCTTCAATTTTATAAACATAACACTATTATGGCTTTTAAGAATTTGTAGCACATCGAAAAACTTTGTCCATGTCAACATGGCATACGAATTTTGCAACAACATAACATATTATTTATATTAGGTCAGCATTACTTGGTAAAATCCAAAGCTGATTCTTTTAGCGTCTTTAGCAATTTCCCTAATGACGATATTTGTAAAAATTTGACACGACAACGTAACAACACCCATACGTAACATCGGTGATAATGATATCTCATGCCAAACACAAATGTTGTATTTCGAAACACCCCAAATGTATCTTATTTTTAATTTACCAATTTGCATAAGAAACCAGAATGCCTTGCTAAACCTGACGCTGTCATAATCTGATAATGTCTATTCATACTCCAATGACACATATATTCCTTACGAAGAAGAAGAAGATTGAACCCGCTTATATTATGATATCATCGTTCGCAGGAACCCTCGGTTGGCAACATAGAGTCAGTATTTCTTCTGCTCTTGCTTCAGTGTTCTCGCCGCCAACTCGCACGCTGAGTTGTGCTGCAATTTTTGTTGTCGGGATAGTCCCCAATAAAGGTGCCGTTTTGAGTTTTTTGTTTATTTGGTTTATTTTTCATTTCCTCTGTACAAGAGAAGTTTAATGGAGTACATAAAGTTCTAAAACAATCTTCAGTTGGCGTTATTACGTGTTTTAGATTTTTAGTAAAAAGATTCCTTAACAGAGGTAACGGAATAATGTACGCTAGTTCAGTTGCTGCTCTTTTAGTATTAGTTCTTTTTAAAATAAGGAAGTTTTTGGAAATTTTTAGAAATTTTGGAGAGTTTTGGTTAAATTTGCTTTGGCACCGTTTTTGGTGATTTAGTTATCTTTCTAGAAAATAACCTCGGATTTTCCTTATTTAATCGCTTCTTGATAGAGACTCCATATCATTTTGCAGGATGTCTAAGTGTGAAGAAAACTGTTGGTGTTGTTACCACGTCAACCATTTTGGTGAACGATCATTATCAACACAAAGATCGTATTTCGGAAAGCAGTTTTTTTCGGGATATTTTACTAGTTTTTAATTCAATCAATATGAAGACTACTGATGGATCAACTCTTGCAAACAAGGGCTGAAGTGCTCACTGGCCACAGGAACTTTAAAGAACGTCTGGTTAAACTCTAGCTAGCGGAAAGCAACCGATGTTGACTGTGTGGGACTGAAAAGGAAACAAGTTTACACATTGTGTGTGCTTGTCCAAACCTTGCCAGATACAGATCTAATCTGACTGGCAAAGAAACATTACGACCAGAAGATCTGGATGAAATGAGTGTAGGTCAACTGTTGAACCTGTCTGTAAGGGCCGGGCTATATAATGCTGACTGAGACTCGAACAAAACTTGTGAAACTTACAAAGGACTTTGAATCTAGGTGACAGGGTCTGTAATCGGCCCCCAAACATGTAAAAAAAAATAGATGCAACCACGCAGGATCCAAAATGGGAAGGTGTGCCGAGAAATGATTATGACGTTCTTTTTTTTTTAGTTCATAAAAAATCTTTGGAAATGTGAAACTTTTTTTAGCCGTCAGAACTATTTTTGGGGACCTAAATTTTGCATGTTGTTCTTCAATTTTCTTATCGTCATCAGTATTGATCAATAGAAGTATTATTTGGAAAAATCTGAAGCAAAACATTATTCAGTTTAAAAATGTTGGTAATATTCTTAAAATTTTAGACAGTAGACTAAATTAAAAAATTACTACGTGTGCCTTCCGTGCACCAAATCTTGTACATGAATTTAAGCAGTGATTATAATAAATAAGGATTAATGTATACTGTTTTACTTTTAACATTATGCAAATCACAACAAAACTAAAAAGCTCCTCAAGACTTACTGATTCAATTTCGGTGTGACAAAACATAGGACTAAAGTCCATAATTTGGAGACACAGATATAAATGAAGCATAAATTTACAAGATTTAGAAATATTTTAATTGTAATTGCCTATTTAAAATAAGCTCTGCTGTATAGTAAGGATACTCAATTATTTTAGCTAGATTGAGTCGGTATAAAAGTATGGCTTTCAATTACCACTTACAACCTGACTTGATCCATCAACGCCTCAAAATATTTTAATCGACTCTAGATTAGTTTCAAAATAAGAAGACAGTAAAAAGCTATTTAATGGCTTTTATAACACTTACCTGCATTTTTTCCCTGAGCAAGCTTGCCAATGAATTGATGGATGTAATTGAATTTGCTGGGGAATTGTTGCTGAATTCATCATCACTTGGTAGTTGCTTGAGCATCTTTGGATTGATAACGGACTTCCTTCTAGCATTACGAAGGGGTGTTCTGTAACATTATAAAAAAAGGCTGTCAGTGTTTGCATAAATTGATATAAATTAATAAGTAAACATATGCATCCTTACCAGTTAATTGTAACACATATCATGTCTTTGTTTAAAGGATATCAAGACAACTCTTAATGCGACACGTCTACCAACGATATATAATAGTTATAGCGTGTTGACCCAAAGATTCGCTTTTAGAGGGGACAAATTCAATTGTGCATTATTCTATTTACCACAATAAATAAGTCAACATTACATATTAAATCGTAAGTGCATTGTTATAATTTAATTTGCACACGTATATATGTAACTCTAGCTCTTTTTAAGCGTTAAATCACTATAAAAATTTATAAAGAGATGTACTAACTAGTTAATGTTTTATAATTTAATCAATAATCCAGAACATTGAAAAACCTTTTGTAAATTTGAAATTAGAATAAGTATACAAGACTTTAAGCAACTCTGGCTAAAATTTGTAGGATATTTTAATATTGTCTTCAGAAATGCTGCATAGTAATCAAATTATTTTCTTTTTAAGATTCGTTTGCAGTTTGTACTTTACCAGACAAGACCTCACATAATTTCCAGCTGTCATATCCTCATCACAGTATTCTACGAATACAATTGTAGGTGTCTGACAATTCTTTTCAATCCTAACATTGTAATGATTTAATGAACGTATATTTCACTAAATCTACTGCTACCAATAAACCAGAATGCGAAAATAAAATGTATAATGCATAAAAGTAACCTACCATATAAAGAAGCAGCAACTAAGAAAAGTAGGACAGAAAAAACACTTCGCAATATTAAAGCGCAAAATATGCAAATCGTTAAATTATGAATAAAATCGCCTTTAAACAAATTTTACTTACTGGTTTTTCTCAAGATCGTCGGCATCATCAATAAATTCTAATCCTTCAAGTCGAGATTTTGTAAAACTCATAATAAGTAACAAACTAATTCCAAGCGAAACTTCGTAATCTTTATCTCAATTTTTGTTATTACTCCAGTATCGCTTGCTTATCTATTAAAAGGAATTTTAAATTAATGAACAAGTGCATCAGTATCTTTTTGTATTAAGAGTTAATAAATAAATACTTACATATACCTACATTACTTTTGTAGTATACACATAATCGTTAAGTTTTTGTATTCAGCCAATCAAAATTGACACTTTTTGAAAGTTTTTTAAAAAAATACACGTAGATTTGATAAAAATGCCAAACCAAAGTAAAAATAAAATAATTTTCGACATTAATAATTATTAGGACACTTTCTCAGATAAATAAACAAATGCCGTATTTATAAACAAAATTACTACATTGTTTTAAATATTTAACGTAATTATACAAATAAAATTAAAATTTATAAAATTATTAAGGATATAAAATTCCACTAATTAATTTACCAGTTATTTATAATAAACAGAGATCGAAGACAAAATAAAATTTTAATTATATTTATCATCTTTAGGTTGCAAAAAAATAAACTTAAAAGTAAAATAATACAAAAAGAAATGCACTTGTATTTCACAAATTAACTCTCCTTTAACTAATTTTATTTATTTTACTTAAATTTGAAAATTTAATCGAAATATAATAAAAAATCTCAAAAAAATTGTACATCTAAAAAGATTAAAAAATAATGATATAAATTTTAACACATTTTATGTTACAATTACAACTTTTGTGCAAAAGTTACAGAAAATTTTCTCCGTTATATGTTTTTATATTAATTGTCATATGTCATTTTGGAACCTAATTTATTGCTATCTATTATTGAAGGCTTTTCTTTATTGTGATAACAATAACATTCTTAATTCAGACGAAGTGACCATAGCTGAAACTGACTTGAAATAGAAATATCGAAAAATGAAGCTTGACTGGACTCCAATGTTTAATGCAAAGGAATTTTAGTCCAGGAACGCTAGTTGTACATTTACCTGCTTTGTATAGTAATTATTATTTTTATTTTAGAAATAACTTCATTTATACATGGATAAATAAGTACAGAACGTGCCAAACTGAAAACAAATTATTACCGGCCGAACTATTATGAGCCTGGGCTCGTAATATGTAATAATGAATGGTTTCAATAATAAACTCAAAATCTCAACATTAAATTCGCAATTAAAAAAAAGAATAAAAATTTCCAAAAAAGCCTTTTGACGGTAACAATCGACATTTCGATAAAAATTCAAAATTTCTAAAAAAAAGGCAAAAGTTTGAGTTTCAGCCTATAGCAGTTTTTACAAATAATTTTTTCTTGTAACTATACATTTCGTTACAGAAGCATTTTTGCAGAACTAAAACTTTTTGTGTATTCAAAAAAATTTCATTCACAAAGTATTTTTTGCAACGGTTACTTTTCTTTAACCATTTGTATAATGTTTGCAATTATTCAGAAAACTTACCGCAAGCTGGGAACCTCATCGAAATCTGAGAGCTCGCTATTAGAAGCATCACTTCGGCTTTCAACTTGCTGAAAAAAAGAAAAATCTGTTTTATTCCAAGTTATTTGTAACTTTTATTTTATTAAAATGAGTTGCCGGAATGATTGTTAACTAATATGAAGGCATTTAAAATATTTCAACTTGGAGTAAACTCAATAGTTACTCTGTGGTGGCACAAATGACTGAAAAAGTGTTAAGTCTTTCTTGCTATAAGGTTCAAGGTAATTTGTGTGTATTTGTATTTTTTAGAAAATAATGAAAGCCTGCCTATGTTGCATTGAACAAATAGAAATCTAGTTATATTTAAGAGTTAAGTATGCAATACTGCATAAATCTTTCTTCGTTTTTTTTTCTTCTTCTCCTTCAGAAACTTTCTACTTTATCTGATGTGAAGTGTATAATTCATTAAAAAAATAATTTTATAATCTGCAAACAAAATAAGTTGCAATACAAAATTATTTAGATATCTGTCATAATAGGTTTTACACAATTATTGTATTCTCTTTGGAAATCAAAATCTTGTCAAAAGATTGGTACAAAAAAAATCATTACTTTATCATTAATTGAAAAACAATAATTAGACAGTATCCCCGCCAACATCACCACGACGAGACAAATTAACAAGAAGGTTTCGATTTTATTGTAATTGCTTTCAGTCAGTTGTTAAAATCGAAACTAAACCAAAAATTCGATTTTGCGCTGAAATTGGCAGAAACCGAATCTTCGATTGCTCATCATTCATACTACAATAAGAAAGTAGGCTACTTCGCCACGATAGAATAGTTAAAGTAAGGATTGTTTTATTTGCATCTGGCATGCTAGGTATGGTTTTCCAATTTCGATAACAGTACCTACCATTCAGCGTTCTCTGATGTCTCAAAATGTTATCTTTTGAGATGACCGTTTAATCTCGAGAAAGGGAAAATTGACCAAATTCCAGGTCTGTTAAATAGGAGTACTGAGGAAATGATGTACTTGACAACTTGGTAACTGGAATAACTCCGGGGAATGTACACAACACCAATACATTCTTGATGTTTGATTTCACACAAAATGACAAAATCATTTGAGAACTTTTAGATTTATAAATGATAGCTTCTAAAAAGTTAAGACGCATTCCCCTACTAGTATCCGTTTGATAAAGAGAAGGTTTTTCCAAAACCATTTTGGTTATTAGTTCACTCAGAAGGGCTTCGACTTCAATCGAGGCTCGTCTTCTTATAAAGCCATAAAAACCTTTGAAATTTGACAAACATTGTCATTACAGTATACCCAAATCTGAAGAAAAATTGTTAGCACCCATTTTCGGGACAATGCAGAAAAGCGAAGTCATAACAAAAATTATTAGTCCACCAAGTGACTCCCTATAAGATTAAGCATTTATCAAAGATCCATCCGATGTTTACCTGGCTTTCTTCGAAGCGGCATATCACCGCGTTTACCAAATCGAATAGTACCTGATAGTTCTGCTGAATATGTTTCAAATGGTAGTTGATTGAGCTTATTCAAAATTATACAGAAGTGAGCAAATTAATTTCTTTGACCCAGTGAAATAATTTGCTTAATGGGAAGTATTTTTCAAGGTGAGTCTGTATTTGTCATAGCACAGGAATTTCACCGCAACGATTACTCTTAACAAATCGACAAAACCACGTTACCGCAAAATATTTCACCGTTTAGCAGTTAATCATTCTACGAGGATAAATCAAATATAAACCGGAATTTGTTTTTAAAAATTTATTAGTGCAAGATACATATATGAAAGTTATTAACTATTTTTCTACATAATCTCCTGATTTTTCCCAACGGATTGGGAGTTTCTTAATGCCATCATCTTAAAACAAAGGGAGGCGTGTTTGCAGCAGTGGTTCAAACATATGATAATCGCATGGTGAAAAGTCGCTATAAGAAGGGGGTTCCAATCAGAGACTAAAGTTCTAATGTTGCCCAATGCATTTCCTCTAATGTTTGATGTGTCAGATTGGCTAAGTGGAGGCGGGCATTGTCGTGAAGCAAAATCACATTTCGCACATCACGAAAATTCGCGCCTCTTCGGCAGATGGGCATGTTTTGCTTCATCCAATTGTTGGCTTCATCCAATAGTAGCGGATAGCATTAACCGTACGACTTTCATGCAGAAAATCGACGTGCACAAGTCCTTTAAAATTCCAAAACACTGTCTCAAGAACCTTTTCAGCTGAGAGGTGAGTTTTTGCCTTTACTGATGCACCTTCTCCCTTTCTTCTCCACTTCATGCTTGCTTGTTTAGATTCAGGGGTGTAATGGTGGACCCAAGTCTCATCACACGTAACGATATGTTGCAAAAAAACATCACCTTCACGTTGAAAACGTCCAAGATGGCGCTAACAAATCTCCAAACGTTGTTGTTTCTGTTCTTCATTCAAATGACGAGGTACCTAACTGGCAGAAATTCTGCGAAACACCAGCTCATCTGTAATGATGGGTTGAGCACTCCCAAAGCGTATCCCTATCTGAACTGCAATTTCAGCAACAGTTAAACGGCGATCACCTTCCAAAAGGCGTTGAACAGCGTTAATCTTGTCCGCGTCCCCTGGTCCGAAGACGAAGGGCATGGAGTTAATTTTCAACTTGAGTTCGTCCTTCCAAAAATTGATTGTGCCATTCATACACTTGAGTTTTCTTCAAACAAGTATCCCCAAACTGTGCTTCTAGTCTACGAAGAATTTCGGCGGACTTTACACATTCAACGGCAAGAACTTTTATAATAATGCGCTGCGCAACGTGCGGATGAACCTCTTGCTCACTCATTGTATTTACAACTGACGAACGGAGAAAAGGGAATTCACTTCAGCATATGAAAGTCACGTGATCTCCCAACCCAACCTGTCTAAGAGTATGTGCACACCCCCGGTTCATATTTCATTCACCCTCGTATCTAGACTAACTGATAATATCTTCAGATTCAAGTAAGTCCAGAGTACATTTAGTCTTTATTAGTTTAAAACAAGTTATCATATTGACTGAAGTGCAAAAAAATCGGAAAATAGGATCTATAGCCTATAGGTATTGAACACCACAACCGACTTGTATTTCATGTTAAGATCCTTACGTTTTTCAAAAATGAAATTTTTCACTTTTTTCTTAATAAAACTTAAACAACATAGTTTTCTCGATTGTATGTTAATGAACATAAAGTTTTGCTCATTTCGATTTTCTATCTTACTAATAACGAAGATGATACCCATGTTACCCCACGTCCTGTGGGACACACTGTGTATTAATTTAAACGGCAATGACACTCTTTATAAGTTTGACTGGCGTGCCTAAATAAATTGCTGACCTGTTTAATGTGTGAGCTGTTAAGTAAGTTTGACGAAAACCACTTGAATTTTTTATTATAAGGATCTTTTGCCCTTGAAACATGATTAATGGTATACACGTATTATGAATCGTAGACTTACTTGCAGACTTCCAGTTAAAACTGCAGAAATTAGTAGTTGAGCTTACTTAACTAGAAGAATATAGAGAGCGTTTCATTATTATTGCACAAATATTTAAGGTAAGATTGCCCGCCTTAAAAAAAATGAAAAGAAATTTTAACATCTATACACTCCCGGCCAATGTTTTTTATACACTAAAAAATTTAAACATACTGAGTTAATCACTGAGTACTTTATAGCCCATCATATATAACTATGCTGATACTTAAGGGTATCACTTGTTAATGCATAATTGTTAAAAAATCTTCGATTTTTGTTAAACAGTAGGTGGCCAAAATTTTTCGTATAGTGCCTTAATATATGGTTTGAGTTAACTTTAATGGTAAGTTATCATTCTATCTAGATCGTTTATGTGTTTTACGGTGATTCTTAAGGTTCAGCCATGCACTCGAGCGAATTTACTAATAAGGTCAAGGAGACTTTCGAGGTCCATAAAAGCATCAGGAAAATTGTCAAAATTTTTAATTTACCTACAGTGCAATATATGACTAAGGATGATTGTTATAGAGTTAAAAATCGTGTTGGTAGACCAGCTTTAATTGGAAATAGAGACAACCCCAGAATTAAGAAGGAAATTCGTTCGTTCAGTACACATGAAAGCATAGTTACCGCTACAAAAATTCTCAACAATCTAGACCTTAGTGTTAGTGTGCGAACTATGAGAAGGAGAATAAGTGCTCTTGGCTTTAAGTATAAAAAGATTCAAAATAAGATTCAATTTACCAAAAAGCATAAGCAGAAACTACTGGAGTTTGCTGAAAAACATTTAAAAGAGAATCATCCCCAGAATCTGACTATAAATTTTGATGAAAAAAGGTTAGAGTGAACGGGCCCGATAATTTTTACTCATTAATGGCATAGGAGGCAAATGAGTGCCGGTGAAATAATGGTGTGGGGAATGGTTCTACCTAATGGTCTAATATGGGTAAAGAAATTAGAAGTAAAATAAAAATCTCAAAATTACATTGATTTAATCAGACGGCACGTAAAACTATTCTTAGAGCACTATTTTCAGAGTGGCAATTATTACTCTCAACAAGATATCTGCTTAATCCACATATCCAAATAGTCTACAACTTTTTTGAGATCGTGCTTTATGCACATTTTAGACTGGCCATCAAAAAGTCCTGATCTCAATTTTATTGAGAATGTTTGGAAACTCATTTATGATCGTGTTTATAAATCTAAACAATATTATTCAACTAACGATCATAGGAAGCAGTTCTAATTGCAGTTAATCACCTTTTACAAATGAACGCCAAAAAATTATGAATATATTATCAAGCATGAACCAAGGATTGATTAAAGTTGTTAAAAATAACGGTAGTTTAACCAAGTACTAATAAAATTTTGATGGAGGCTCTTGTCTTTTATAAATTCATTGTGTACAAAAAATGTTCACGGTTCTCGAAACTTTCGAAATAACAACATTTTAGCGCAATAATTGGTCTATTTGAATTTTGCTCTTTTTATACCAGAAAGTATCCTGCGGCATCATTGTTACAATTTATTCAATTGTTAAAAAAGTAATGTTAGCCCAACTCCAGATAATGATAGATCTTATATATTTTTTCCAGCAATGTATTTTCGAAAAGCTCGTTTCCAAGACACAATTTAAAATGTCTTTTAAAAAATTGTTGTTTTATTAATATCTAGAAAGCAATGTGTCAGAATTTAACGAGATTTATAAATGTTGTTCTTATTCTAATGAGATAACTTTTTGAATAAATGAAGCACCTTGAAAATTTTATATATTTTTAGTGCAATGCTTAATTTATTTGATTATTATTGATACAAATGCTTTCAGAAATACGTTAAAACTGACTATAAATTTTTGCGTTACAATAATGTAACACCCACTATAAGTCCAACTCTTATTATACAAGGACAAAAAAACCAAAGGCAACAATTTAATATTAAACTATGAAAAAAGAATTACTACGTGCACATTGGTCATTAATTAATAAAGGAACTCAGACTGCAAAAGGTATTAACGTTACTTCACACTTCACACATTATTTAAACTTCATGGGTAATAAATAATATCACCTTTAAAAAAGCAAACATTGTAGCTTGCTTTTAAAAATAAAAAATGGAGAACGTCAATTATTTCTTGGGATAAGTCATTTCAAATAACAACCCAATAATCAAATAATAATGAAAAAATACCTGGTAATCTTCAAAATTCTCACAAGAGCTGGTAACACTACTTGAAGATGTATCATCCATTACGTACGACAATTAATAACATTTTAGAATACTTCTAACAATTTACATTTTCATTATATTTTAGGACAATTATTATATTAATAGACGTAATATTATTATACAATTCTTTTGATGATTATCTAACATTAAAATGGTCTTATCTCACTTCAACATGAACAAACAGATGTAAAGTTTAATTCAATTATAGTTTTATCACATAACTATAGCCTTACATAAAGGAATAAGAAATATAAACAGCCTAAGGCAGTGTATGTACCACTAATCAACATTCAATATATAAAATATCCTGAACTGCATTAAAACGTTGGCTATAATTATACTCGCTCCATTTCTTTTTAATGAACTAATGGCTCCATTTGTTATTATTATTATATTATAAAAAATGTTTTGTCAGGGTCATATCTCTAGAGTGTTGACACCAGTATGTGTAACGAAATATTGCAAACAATGTCCTTAACTGCTTGCTTAAAGCAGCATACATACTTTAAGCATCACAATACAGGAATGTAGTCAAAAGTGTGTAGTAAATTATATAATTAATGAAAATTGAAGGAGAATCAAAATTTTAATCAACATAGTAAGTCATAATAGTAAGAATAATGTTCTCGAATTAAGAACGAATATTAGACTTTTTGCTCAAAGCTTCAGTTTATGGAAAGTGTAAATTTCGAGAGTAGAATTTTACCTCATATTCTAAATTTTATTCACTCTAATTTTTTCGAATTTATTTTTTAAAACATATTTCTTTCACAAAAAAATTACGGGACTCAACCTCAAAGATATTTTCTATAAATTTCAAATTTAAATGGTAAATTTAAGAAATTTTAGTTTCTAATTTTCAATTTTTTTCTTAAAATCTTGACTCTTTTTTTCTCTCCAGCTTTGAGTTAAACTTAACTTTTTTTTTCTTAAAATTTCAGGAAATTTTGTAATCCCTTTAGAATTTCGATTTTAGTTTTAAAAGTATTTGCTCAAAATGTCTGTGTTACTACGCGGTCCTTTTGAAGCTTAAAGTTTTTTCTCAAAATTTCGACTTTAATTGTGAAATTTTTACCTTTTTTTTATTGCGGCCATTAAGGTCCACGAAATTTCAATTTTATTCACAACATTTCTAGTTTTTTAAGGAAAAGCCGAAATTCATAATTTAAAATTAAAACTACCTGTTCAATCTCAAAAATTTGGCTTTAAACATTACATCTTGATTGTGAGTTTATCCAAAATTTCGACTTTTAACCGGAAATTTTGACGTTCATCCCAAAATTTCGACTTTGATCGTGATATTTCTAAAAATATATTGAATTAAAATATTTATTCAACATTTATTTATTAAATCATGATGCATCAATGTTTCTGTGTTATGAAATCGAGGCTATAACATTCTTATATCAATATTGTAAAAAAAACCTAGAATGCAGTCGTTTTAATGAATCTATCACAATATATATTGTCGATTTACCGATATTATAAGTATTTATGTGTATTTATTATTATTTATATTTTTTATTTGATTAAAACCAAGGAGTTTGGGTGCTGCCCCAATTTCCTTTTGCACTGGGGCTCTTGGTTAGACAATATATAGTGGCTATGCCACTACATATTGTCAACAAATTATTGTCGACGACACTCCGCTTAATATCATGATAAAAACGTTAAACTATTGCACACCTACACTGACAAGGGAAGTACCCGCGGTGTACCCCACCAATTTTTTTTCATTTTGTGATATGTTATAGTACTTAAAAAAATATTGGACACGTATTTTTTTATGCTAACTCGGCGATTTAAATGGTGAAATCACCCCTTAAAGTTAACCCCAAAAAACAATTTTTCTTTAATAACTCAAGAAATAATTAGAATTTTTTAATGAAACAAATGCTCTGTGATTTCTCATAAAAAAGCGCTCCTAAAAACATATTAGTTATGTTAACAAGTTGCTGTTTTTTGTACAGTGATGTGGACATATGTTTTCAATTTTATTTCTGTAATGATTATTTTGACATATATTTTGCATTAACAGTGAAATAACGTAACACCCCTATTTTTATGACGCTTGGAGAACCCCATGAATTTGATCATTATTAGATTGCGAATCAAAACATTTATTTTTTTACTTTTGACTTATTACATGTTGATATTTCATCAAAATAATGTATCAACAATTTTTTAGATGCTGAATTTGTAATTAAGGTGGTGAACTCCCCACTCCTAAAGATAACCCCCAAAAAAGTTTTTCTTTGATATTTTAAGAATAAATTGGAATTTTTCGCTAAAACCATTATTACGTTATTTCCCATATAAATGTGCTTCTAAAAATGTATCAGTTATGCCAAAGGGTTGCAACCCCTAATTTGAATTGGGGTGGGTTTAATTTGTTTCTTTTATATCAACTTTGAAATTATTAAATTTTATGGAACTTGGCAATTTCATTAGGAAAATTAAAAATTAAAATTGATCTGTCTCGAAGTTTTACAAAAAAAAATCATTGGAAAGGGTGATTCACCCCTAGAGCCATTTTTTTCTGTAGAATAATTAAACACAACATATGGTTTTCATTTTATTGCTATAATGCTTTTTCTGATATATATTTTGCAGTAAAAGTGAAATAATATTAACCTTTTACCTTTATAAGGGTTGACGATGGGATTGAGCGTTACCAGATTACCAGTCAAAACATTCATTTTTTTCACTTTCTACTTATTTTATGTCGATATTTCATCAATATAATATGCCAATAATTAAGTTTTAATTTGAAAATATTTATTCTTTAGAGTCACACCCCAAAAATTTCTATTTTCGCTTGAATGTAAACAAATATTATTTACTGAACAAAGTCTCGAAACATTATATTGCGCTGAAAAAATCTACATTTGCCGATCATTTCAGCCAATGTAGCAGTAATGGGAAATAACGTAACAATCGTTTTACCGAAAAATTCCAAGTTATTCTTGAAATATTAAAGAAAAACTGTTTTTCGAGGTTATCTTTATAGGTGGGGAATTAACCACCTAAATCACAAATTTAGAATATAAAAAAATTGTTAATACATTATTTTCATGAAATATCAACATAAAATAAGTTAAAGGCGAAAAAATAAATGTTTTGATTCGCAATCTAATAATGATCAAATCCATGGGGTTCTCCAAGCGTCATAAAAATAGGGATGTTACGTTATTTCACTGTTAATGTAAAATATATGTCAAAATAATCATTATAGAAATAAAATTAGGGGTTGCAATTTTTTAATATAGCTAATATGTTTTTAGGAGCGCTTCTTTATAAGAAATAACAGAGCGTTTGTCTCATTAAAAAATTGTAATTAATTCTTGAGTTATTAAAGAAAAACTGTTTTTTGGGGTTAACTTTAAGGGGTGGTTTCACCACTTAAATCGCCGAGTTAGCATCTAAAAAAAATACATGTCCAATATTTTTTTATGTACTATAACATATCACAAAATGAAAAAAAATTGGTGGGGTACACCTCGGGTACTTTCCTTTAAGTGACAAATTTCAAAAAGATTTAAGCACCCTCTCCAAATCTTCGTATTTATTCATTTATACACGTCGCTTAATAAGAATATATGCATAACTTTTTTCTAACACGTACCATTTTTTAGGTATGGTTTTATTATTTAAAAATAAGCACTTAGTTTGACATATTTCACTTTTTTTTAATTGTTTGTGAAAATCCGACGATAAATGTTTTTAATAATATATTTACATCATAAAAAACAAAATGCATTATTAAAAACAAATTTTATACACAAAATAGGTAACATTTTTAACATTTCCTTATTTTGGGAAGTATCTTTTGCCTTTAAATGCCCTCAGTAATCTCCTAATATAGTTGCATTTCAACGACGTTGGTACCATTTTTCATGCCATTTTATACCTGGCGAAACCTTTCTCTTTACTCATTAGTCTCGGTTTCAAGATTTGAAGGAAAAAAAGAGAAATGAGCATGGAGTCTCACAGACACATTCTGGTCTCGATCAAATCATATAATTCCTGTGTTTAATTAAATGTCAATATTATAGAAACATAAAAAGGTTAAAAACTCCAAATCTTAATCTTGACTGCGAACTTTCATCATTGTTATCTTCATCCCTGGGCATTGGGCACATCTTATTTTGCAGTTTGTATTGTTTTGTTTTGCTACAGAAGTTACAATGGGGGACTCTATATTATGCTTGATTTTCTTCAAAAATCCTTGTTTGTCAGCCATATATGTACACATCAGGAAAGTCAAACACTGTCCATAGGGAGAATCTTAATGAGAGATTTAACATTGAGAGCTAATAGTGGGATAGATGGGCGGCGCCTTGTATTCTCCTACACCGGTGTTAACAATTTAACGCAGAGCGCAGCGATCAGTGCTGGTGGAGATTTCAGTAATACATCATAGCTTCTAACGTGTTTTGCTACGAGATTACTACTGGCAGGCAACAGTTTTATTAAAATGTGCGTACCACCTGCTGTTTGTTCTTATAGTCCGTTGATTTAGTCTAAGGCCAAACAAAACTGATATTCTTTGATAACCAAAATAAATAAACGAGCAGTGGCGGCTAGTGCTAAGGTTTGCAGGTTTGCGCAACCTCCAAAAAATCGCTGGGATAAAAAAGAAAGTAAATTTTCTTTATGTTGTTTATTTTATTTATTGATAACAGATTTATCGCTACCAACCATACTGCTGAATATTGCGGATTCCGCCGATTCGTAAGCATTTGATGACATATTGGGTCCACGGTTTGCAAAGTTTGAAGGCTAGACTGCAAACTTTGCTTTACACATGTGCACCTGCGCCTAAACTCATATTTTGTTCGCTTAAAATACTTGTCTATAAGCAAGCATTAGGTTGCACTTGTGGGTGCAAACCAAATACCGATTCGCTATTATAATCTATCATCGGGCAATGTTCCGAGTCTTGAAACACAAATAAAAATGAATTCAGTGCAAAGTTTAACTGCACAGCCATTCTGTAACCGATCTGTGTCGAAAAAACTGGAAATTAAGCGACGTGGATGACCTATTCCAGACTTAAATATTGTGCAGACGGTGTTTTGTAAAAAGCGAAGTTTTAACAGAAGTAGTTCGCGAAGCTAAAGAAGTACCAATGCGACATTGTTATCTGCTAAACTAAAAAACGATTCAGCTTCACTGGCCTTTTAATTGCAGCAACTTTATTATATTATTTTTTTCTGAAAAGTTTAACCAACCTAGAATCACTTTTCCTGAAAAGAATTTTAAAGAAACCGTCAAGGTTCATCCATTTTTTAATTTACAAAAACTAAGAACTAAACTAACCCTAATTTACGAAACAGAAAAGTTTAAATCGGCTTTTGGTTTACTTGTACTCTATAACATTATTTCAGAAAATAGTGAGCTTAGTGAGACTCTGAATCTTTTAAAAATCCTGATAAGTATCCCAATGACTTCCACTGAAGCAGAATGATGCTTGTCCAGTCTGGAAAGAATAAAAACTCTTTAAAAAATACATTATGCCAGGAAAGATTGTCCGCATTAACGATGTCTTCAAAGAAAAGGACTTAATCCAAGGAATATTCCACTTCAGTAAAAAGTTATTGATAAATTTGCAGTTGCCAAAGTTTCAAAGATGGCAAAAGATGCCAAAGATGGACTTCCTCTTCTTTTTCTTTCTGTTTTTGCGAAAATAAAAATAAAATATTTCTTAATTCCTCCAGCTTAATTTAAAATTTCCAGTTTCGGCACATTTTTCCAAATGTCTCTTTGCAACCCCCAAATTTTATTAGCACCAGCCGCCACTGTAAAGGAGATTTCTTAAACAAAATAAATAATAATTCTAATGAAGAATATAACATAATAACTCTTTAAACATTACAATATAAGGAGTTCAAATAGGCTGCCAGACTGTGCTAAACAATATTCTAGTCTATTGTAAAACTCTCGACGAGTTTTTCTAACATCTAAACGGGAAAATACGAGCATGCAGCGACAAAGTAGGGGAATACGTTCAGCGGCCGTAGAAAACTATGGAAGGGACAATTCTTAGCGTTTTACATGGACAATGAAAATTTTTCCTTATCTGTATAAGAAGTAATAATTGTAGTGATCAGTGGATTCGCACTGCAGACTCGATCTTGCAAATGGCATGGATGTCTCGTTTCCATTTAGCCAAGACAGGAGATCAGCATATCTTGATACACAAAACTGTTGCTGAATCCGTTAATTATCTTGCAATAAACACAAAACTTCCTCAAAAAAATTTTCGGATACTTATTTCCTAGAGATTTTAGGATATGCTATTTACACGTAAATTTAGTAAATGTATGTACCTACAATTTTCGACCAATTTTTCGGTATTGATCTTCGAAAACTATACAATTACGTTCTCAATTAGTTTATTAAAAATATACTGATACCTAATAAATATATTGCTTTAATAATGATAACTTCTACCAAATACCTAAAAGGGGGTATTTAAAAATGTCTTAAAAGACGTGATAGGATCAATAATATTCACTGCGAATATACTGTACCTAACAACAATATATTATAGCTATCTGTTTCATGGGTGCCGATACCGCGTCAGGCAGTGTTATCAGTAAGTAAGAAAAAAAGTAGAACAATAAAAACACCACAACAAATGGTAATACATCTTTGATGGAAATTTTGCAGATTTACTTGACCCAAAAAGGTAAACTAATTCTTGAATATTTTATTAAAATAATTATCACATTTCATTATTAATGTTTTTGTAGTTGTACTAAGCTTATTTATTTTTTTTGTCCAGACGCCTGGCTAACATGAAAGGTTTATTTGTATAATATAAAATGAATTTTACTTAATATAATTAAATACATAGTATAAACTTACTTGATTTTGTTCTCTCAATACTTGTAAATCGTCCAAGTTTGGCAAAGAGATACTGTTTCTTCTTAGAGATTGCCTCCTCCCTTCTATTAGAGCGGTGTCGTTAATTTCATCCTCAACTTCTTTGGCATCACTAGCATCATTTATACAAGTTTCATCAACAAATGGGATTATGTCTTCAGCTTCATTCACCACAATCGTTGGAATATCATTGGCGTTAATTGGCCTCGATTTTGAGCCATTTACTTTCCACATTTTTGTAAAATTCATGTGATATAGACACAAAACGGAAATATTACACGTTGACCGTTAAATAGAAGTCGCAATATTTGTTAAATGTCTGGATCATTGTCAATTAGTTCTTTATTAAGCATATCACATTGTTACATTTTATAGATTCCACAGTATCGTGAGAACAATGAATTACATAATAACAAAAAACGCGTCACGCATCCTCTTGTGTTGCCGTATCACGAATCTTCATCAACCTACTCTAGATAAATTTATGATGTCCATTCTGATTATACAAATGTTTATTTATCTGCTAACAAAAGTGTGTATTAGGACTTCATAATTAAGTTAGCATATTTATGACGATTACATCAGAAAACAATTATTACATTGGTTACACCTAAAAAAAATGCATGAATTTGATTTTAAAGAACAGAAGAATTGCTTATTCTATTGCCATACGTATTAAAACGTTATTATCTGCATAAAATTTTACTAGTACACCAATACCATAACTTTTTATGATATAAACGTTTAAGTTTAATGAAACCATTTTTTTTTCAAATGAAGGTGTAAAATATAGGACTAAAATATATTTAAAGGTTGCTAATTGAATAGAATTACGGAGTTTCTGAATGTCCTACAAATACATAATTTAAGGTATTTTTTGATTGTAAGGTTTCATGAATAATTAGTGATCAAACCAAATATCTCTTGTTATCTATAACTATATAAATTTTGAATTATTTACTTACTTTTGTTACCTCACCAGCACTGTTTAGTTAAAGATATCAAAATATGTTGATGTTGTAATGCTACTATTTTCAGTTTCCTCATAACTTCATATGGGAAATAATGTGCGGTTAATGGCAACCCACATGTAATGTTTTAAATGTTCAATTACAATTGCGGTAATTTTACAACAAGATTAACCTGTCCATTTGTTGTTTAGTGAAACTAAAACAATAACGTAAATCTTACGAATTGTTTTAAAATAATATTTCACTTAAAATCATGGAAATCTAAATATATGTAACTGCAATTCTGTGAAAACAATGTAAGAAATTTTGTATTTTGTGAAATAATACTAGAAAATATATACCCTTTTCTCGAGTAACCAATAATGGAACAAGGGCTAATCGAAATATAAACATTCAAGGCTTTGAGACGGCATTTCTTTATGAATTGGATGTTCCTTAAATACAAATTATATCCTTTCCTGTCGCCCTAAAAGAGAATTTGAATTTGATATGGCAACCTACGTTTGGTGTTGAGATGTACATGTACAACATGTCGTACATGTTATACATGTACTAATGGGCGTTTTGAGCTTTTTTGGTGGGCAGTAGACGTTTTGTCTAAAATCAAAATCATAATTGTTAAATAAAAATAATACATCTTTTTAGAAGATAGGTAGGCGAGGAGATTTTTTCAGTAATCAAATATCAAATCATGCGTACACCTATGAATAGGAAGTAGGATGGATATTTGAAAGTGAAGACGTTTCTTTAGTCATTAGATGTATATTTTTGACAATATAGTAAATGACAATAAGTAAAGGGGCATCTGATCTTATTTTTTTTGTCGTCACCAACATTTTTTACTTGGAATGTAAATTTTGCGGATCAGAAACTTTTTTTTTGTTAACTAATATCACTTTTGATTTCTGATGGGCGGTAGAACCGATTCATATTTAAAATGGATACAAAAGTGAGCGGCAGACATAAAAAGAACCATTTAGCTGAATGAGCTGGGTAGGTAAAAATACTGTAGAAGGGACCTAAGTGATTGGTTCCTTTCTGCTAAACAACAAGATAATAATATATTGTCTTCATAGGCGCAGTTAAAATAGGGCAATGTATGGTACTTGCTCTCCTTGGTTCAAGCCAAATTTATATTCAATAAGTTGTCATTTTTTCTTCAAAATTCTTTCTTCCTTGAAATTTCAATATTTTCTCTCAATATCGGCTTTTATCTCAAAATTCGGCTTTTTCCAAAAAATTCGTCTTTCTCTTTTGTAACTTCGAATTAATTTTAGATTTGGGCTTCTGTCTTTCTCAAAATTTGAAGATTGTATCTTAAAAGTCTTCCTTATCATTATTTGTTTTTTTTAATTACACTATTCCTCAAAATTCGACTTTTTCTGAAAATTTCGATTTTTCTTAAAATTTAATATAAATGATTTATCAAAACTTGCCTTTTTCTGAAAATTTGCCTGATCTTTTAATAAATAATTAAAATTTACAAAAATATTTTTTGAAAATTTTCTATACCTAAAAGTAAAAATCTGGAGAATATTTTCTTTGAGAATTTCAACAGTTTATTTTTTAAATCTAACTTACTGGAAACTCCAAATCTTTTCAATGCTGGACAGAGTGGAGCGCTCGACTTCCTCTGGCTTTAAACACTCAAAAAAAATAAATATCCAGCCAGCAAATTCCGAATTTCTCTCAATATTTTTCTTCAGATTTCGAAATTTGGACAAAATTTGACTTCGAGAAAATTCGGATTTTTGCTACATTTTCGATATTTTTCTCAAAATCCGTCTATTTTCAAAATTGTGGCTTTATCAACCTTTTCCCTGATATTCGTCTTTTTTTTTTCAAAATTCAGATTTTTTTTCAAAATTCGTCTTTGTCATAAGGAATATCTCAAAATTTTACATTCAACACGAAATATCTATTTTTTTCTGAAAATTTCGTATCTTTCCTAGAAAATCGTCTTTTTTCGATATTTCTAATATTTTTTAGTTTTCCTTTTTTTTAATTTCGACTTTATTCGGAAAAATCAACTTTTTGGACTTCTGTGCAAAAATCGCATTTTCTTTCTCGGCATTTGACTTTTTTCTTGGTCGACCAAGTTTTAAAACTCATTTTTTTACAGTTCGGCGTTATTCGCAGAATTCGACTTTTTTTTTAAATTAACCTTTTCCTGAAAAATTTCGAAGTTTTTCTTGAAATCTTCAATGTTAGACTTCGCATTTTTTCTTAACATCAGGGTTTTTTTTTGAAAAATTCGACTTTTTAGAATTCGAATTTCCAGAAATTTCGACTGGATTCTTAAAGTTTTACTTTTTTAAAGTTTGGATTTTTATTTCAAACTTTGACTTTTTTATCGAAATTCATCTTTTTCCAAATGATTCTCAAAATTCTGATTTTTGAAAGAAAATTTTAGGGATCATCTTTTTTCAAAATGCCATTTTTCTTTTTATTCATATTTTTCTGAAAGGAAACTTCAGCTTTAAAATTCTACTACTTTTATAAAATGCAATGTATATTATATTTTTAGAAATGTCGACTTTTTCTTATAAATTGGCTTCCTTTTATACACTAATGTACCAAGTTTTATTTTGCAAGAAGAAACCAACCCACAAAAACGTAAAATTTGAGTAGATAAGTTATTTTTGATAAAATGAAAGCAAGCAGTAATTTAAGTGTACTTATATTACTGATAATTTATAAATTAGTACCAAACTTTAACTATCGATTTCTCAATAACTGTTTTTTTGGGGTTGGTTCCTTTCTGTAAAAAGTTGCCCAATTGAGGAGTCACAGATGTAAGTTTCTATGGTCATAGCTATCAACTAAAGCTACAAGTTTTTATACTTATAGCCATTAACTACTTGTGTTAACTGCAAAAACTTAGGGAAGAGCATGTGTCAGTCAGCTCTATTACTGTTAATACTCTTAGGTGTGTTTCTAATAAATATCAAAGGTATAATGACACTAGAAAATAAAAATATTAAACTTTATTAAACAGTAAAAAATGAATTAAGAAATAATCACATTTTATATTCACTTATTAAATAAATATATAACAATAAAGATCTAATGATACACGATGCTGGAACAACACACAAATATAAAATAGCAAAATCTCATATTTGTGGAACTACCAACAAAATGTTCGATTATATGATTATATTTGGAGGCGGTGCGCTTATAGTTGGTGGCTGAGTTTCAGTCACGGATAATTTCATTGGGTCAATAGAAGTTTTATCATGAGTATGACTTTCTTGAAAAACAATGTCATAAATTTGCCTAAAATTACTAACAAAATGAACTTCGATTCCTTCTGTGATGAATTTGGGCAGATCATTGAAATCCTTTTTGTTTTCTTCAGGCAAAATGATGCATTGAACTCCAGATCGCTTCGCCTGAAAAAGTAAAAACAATTCAGAATAATTTTCTTTTTCTCAAAATTACAAGTTTAGTTTTGAAATGTCGAATATTTCACCTCAACTAATCGACTTTTGATTAAAATGTTTTCTACAAATGTTAAATTTCAAGTGAAATCTCAGGTTTAACCATCGAAACTTGGAGAAAAAATTCAAATATTCAAAATAGTTTACAAACAGTTGAGAATGAACATGACCATTAAAGAGTTTTTTTATTACATATTTATTTAAAATAGGCCTTTTTTAAAATGTTCAGTGTTTTTCTCGAAATTCTGAATTAACACCTCAATTTTTAATAGTTTTCAGTAAAATTGTAATGCAAAGCTTGATAAGACTTTTGGAAATTGGGATTCGATTTTTCAAAATGTCGACCTTAATCCAAAAATTTCGACTTTTTCCTCAAAATTTTGTTGGCTTATCTTACAATAACTTTAATTTGTTGGGCTGTTTACTCAAAATTTTGTGTTTAAATATTAAACTAAAAAATTTGAGAATATTTCGAGTTTTTTTTTCAAATTTTGAATTTTTTTCCTGAAAGATTTCAGTTTAAATTCGAAAATTGTACTTCTTTCCAAAATTTCAGTTTCACATGTCGAAGTTTGATTTTGAATTCCTTTCATAAATTGGAATTTTTCTCAAAATTCCTGAGGATTCCAAGTTTAAATTATTTGAAATGTGAACTTGAATGAAAGTGTAATACTCACAGCAATTGTTTTCTCTTTAATACCTCCCACAGGCAATATTTTGCCCATTAAAGATATTTCACCGGTCATAGCAACATTTTGCCGTATGGGTTGGCCCTTAGCTAATGAGACTAAAGCAGTAACTATCGTGCAGCCAGCACTTGGTCCATCTTTAGGTGTAGCCCCTTCAGGAACATGTAAATGTATGTGACTGAAACAACATTAGTTTCTTACTTTGGCCAAAACCATGAGAAAAAAGTTTTACCCATTTTGTAAAAATGTATTTTCAGGTTCCACTTGCTGCATAAAGTTCCTAGCAACTGTTAAAGCAATTTTAGCAGATTCTTTCATCACTTCTCCTAAATGGCCTGTCATTTCCATACTTCCATCGACTTCTTTTGCTGTTGGAGGTCTTCTAGTTGTTGTTTCAACAAATAAAGCAGATCCACCTGATGAAATTAAGGATGTGATGATAGTAGGATGCAAAATAAAAAAGGTTTACCCATTGCAGTCCAAGCCAAACCCATCACAACACCTGGAGGTGTAATGGCGTACATGCGCTCCTGCGTGAAAACTGGTTTTCCAACAAACTCTGACAAATTCTTATCATTAACATTAATAAATGTCGCATCTTCTTTTACTACCTTATAAGCTACTTTTCGAACCACCTACAATAAAATCATAAGTAGTAACTTTAACATAAATGTTTTTGCATGAATTTTAATTTATTGGGGGTACTATAGAAAAAGTTAAAACACAAGAGTCTGAGCAAACATTTTTACGGGATTTTGTTATGATCTAAATTAGTAATTTTATTTTATTCGAAATCTATTTTTAAAAACAATAAGTTTGAATTTCAGCTAGCTAAAACCAGAACTGAAGCGTTATAATTCGTTTTTGACCGAAAACCTAGCTTCGGTCAGTCTTTAATAGTAATTTACATCAAATTAATTAAAAAAATAAAGGCTAAAGAAAAACTAACCTTCTCTATATGTTTTTGCAGGTTTCTTACTCCAGACTCTCTACAGTAGCTCTTTATTAAGGTTTTCAAAGCTTCATCTTCGACCTTTATGATTTCATCCTTCAAGCCGCTATCTTTCATTGCCTGTGGCAATAAATACTCCTTAGCAATGGCCAATTTCTCTTCAGCAACGTAACCAGACATGTCGATCATTTCCATTCTGTCGCGCAATGGTTCAGGAATAGTATCGACAACATTGGCAGTACAAATAAAGAGGACTTTTGACAAATCCTACAGGCACATCAAGGTAATGATCCAGGAAGTTAGCATTCTGTTCTGGGTCCAACATTTCCAACAGAGCTGAGCTTGGATCACCAGTGTAACCTCTGGAATTTATTTACGTATACTTATTTAGCAAGTCACACAAGGACATCCACACATACTTTCCTATTTTATCAACTTCATCAATTAAAATCAGTGGATTTTCGGTTCTTGTTTTCTTCAAACACTGGATTACCTTGCCAGGCATTGCCCCAACGTAAGTTCTTCTGTGTCCTTTGATTTCGGCAACATCGGTCATACCACCCACAGAAAATCTAAAATACTCCCGATTTAAGGCCCTAGCAATTGACCTAGCTAAAAATAAGTTAATAAGCGCCACTTGATATATTTTATCATTAATATCGATTGCATACCTATACTGGTTTTTCCTACACCAGGAGGTCCATGGAAACATAAGATTTTTCCCTGAGTACTTCCTTTTAACTGACTAACAGCTATAAATTCTAGAATCCGACGTTTAATATCCTCCATACCATAGTGATCCTTGTCAAGAATATCAACTGCCCTTTGCAAGTTTAAATTTTCCTCACTTTGTACTCCCCAAGGTAGTGATGTTAACCAATCCAAATAATTACGAGTTACACTGAAAAAATTCAATTTATTATTTAAAATAAAATGGAAAATAATTCTCAGCATCATTAGATTAGTTATTTATTAATTTTAAAATTCACGTGGCCTGTTAAATGTTAAATAATTAATTACTCCACTATAAAGCTCTCGAGAAACCAAGCAAAAAATGATTCGAGGTTTCATCAATCCAAATACAACAAATAAAGAAGATTACAGCAGATTTTAATTTTTTTTCACTTTTTCACTTTTTTCTTAATAAAACCCAAACATGCCTATATTCAATTGTTTTTTCACATCTGGTTGAGCGCCAGTTTGCCGATTTAGGGGTAGCTCACTGACAGTAGTCAGTGACTATAAAGAAAATAGGCCAAATAAATAGGCTTCTTGGGCCCACAGACTGCACTTCAGTAACCCCTGCATAAATAATGCAATGCAAGATAAATAAAATCCTTTAAATACTGTCCGATATGACTATGCTTTTTAGACAAAAATTAAATATATAAAAGGGTAATAATGTTATAAATTAAAAAGCAGTAGTAGCAGTTGTTTTGCTTACTAAAGAATATTTTTGATTCCAAACCAATTAAAAATTCAACAATATTCCTTTTTCTCCCTTTTGCCAAACATATAAGTATTAAGAACCAGTATACATTACTTGAATTCGGAGCTGTGGCTTTCTAGGAAATTTAACTTGTTTAATTCCTCTTCAATGACTGTTGATACTGCTTGCGGAAGTACCTTTTCCTTTATCCTTTCGCGGAATTTTTCTCCAATAGCATCCTTATCTTCTTTTTCCAAGCCTAACTCTTTCTTGATGACCTGTAAACAAAAAATTCCATATTTTAGATATCATTTCACTTTAATAAATAATATAATAACATATACCTTCAGCTGCTCTTGAAGTATGTATTTTCTATGATGCATTTTTACTTTCTCCTCCACTTCTCTACCAATTTTTTGTTGCAATTTGGAGAGTTCATATTCCTTTTTTAGCAGCGATAAAGATAACATGAGCCTTTTTGGTATCTGAAATAGTCAACATTAGATAAATACAATTAAATATTTATTACAACATACATCCATTTCTTCCAAGACTTCTTGCAATTCTTTGGCTTCAGCAGCAGTTAAAGCTGCTCCTAAATCACTAAGATAAACAGGATTATCAACAACTCTCTGACCCTGATGCATCATTTGTTGTAAACTATCGCGATACAGAGGATTCAAACTAATAATGTCCCTTATTGTCTTAATGACCTCCTGCGTAAGAGCTTTTACTTCTTCTGTTTGCCTAAATTTATTATGTACAAGATTTTCAACTTCAGCAATAAGAAAGCCTTCTTTCTCCTTCTCAGCATCAGCTGAGGCATCTTGTTTTTTATCAGCTTTGACCTCCTCTTTCTCTGCCTCTGCACTGGGTGATTCTTCCGATGATGCTTTCACATCGCTACCTTTTTTTAATCTGTTATTTCTATATTTTCTACGTCTTTTATCAACGTCTGTTTCCTCTACAATTACGTTCATTGTAGTTTTAAAAAGAGGAAAAGTAAGTTTCATTTCTACAGCAGAATTGGCTGTGATGAAGCTCTTCTAACAATAATTGTTTAATAAGCTCCATTAATAATAAAAATAACAAACCAACGAAACAACAGCAAAATTATTTAAAATCCAATGCCTCTCGTAACTTTTTGAAAATTATGCAATAAAAAAAATTATTGGACCAGAGACAGAGACGCCCCTACTACGGATCCAAGTCTAGAAAGCATCGTAGTCTAACCGATCAGCAAATACTACGACGCCCTAATGTCGATATTTATTTTTTTATTTTTGGAAATTTCTAGTTTTTTCCAAATTTTGAATTTTAAAATTTTAATTTCTATTATTCCCACAAAATGTGGACTTTCAAATTCAAAACGACTTTTTATTTTTCAAAATAAAAAAAATGTGCTTTTTTAACAAAACTCAAAACTAACTCTTTTTTAACGTTTAAGTGGGGACAAGGAGTCTCAGAGACCCCTTGGGTTCTGTGATTTTTGAGAAATCAATACATCTTCGTGGTCACCTGCGTCCCACGAGACTTAAGTAGATTAGAATTTAGTCACCAAAACGGCCGGTGTAGAAAGACATTGTGTCTTCAGGTGTGTTTTAGATAAGCTATGCTAATTCAAAACTCTTGCGGGGCCTGTGAGTCCCCATGTTCAATGTTCAAATCCATTCTGTAAAGAATGCCAATAATTTTAGTAATGGTTTCTTTTTTTATTAATAGTTTAGAGGCAACTTTTTGTATTTTTATAAGATTATTAATAGACTAAGAAAAACCTAGTTTTTCTGACAGAATTTTTTCTGGCAGCATACACAAAATTGTAGAGGAAGAAATTTGGATTGATTGTCTGACTACAGGTAGAGAATAACACTGCCTGAAACGTTATAACTTCAAAACAATCCTATTGTTATTTAGTGCTTACATCGTGTAATAAGTTTTAAGATAGTTTTAAGAGTTTTTTTCATTGTTGACTCACAAACAATGATTGACAAAGATCCAACACAATCGCCGCTCGGGGCAATCTATAACAGATTGCCAACCCTTAACAGGTAACTGAAAATTTAGAATTGTGAATCGAGTAACTGGCGAAGAGAAAGCCAATAAAACATCAATAGAAATACTATACTTCACAAAGATACACAGAATATCTTAAGATTTCAAGATTGAACTCGGAATTTTGATTAAAAAAAAAGTTAAAATTTCCATAGAGCTGGAAATTTTTCTAAATAAAATTATTGAAGCAAATTTACTCTTCAAATAATATAAGAATGAACATATTATTTTCACATTTGTTTATCTTCTTTTTATAAATAAATAAAAACTATGGAGAAATATGCATCTCTCTGGTCACATTAATTTTAATTGACTTGAAACAATTCTAAATTGGGAATCAGTGCAGTCAGTGAATAATAGAAATACTTCATGACACAAAATACATTCAGATCGTTTAACCTTTAGGTTAACTACCTCTGTAACTACCTCTTGCTCTGTAACTACCTCAACATTGTCATTGGGGTGTTTTTCATCCCTTAAACCACCTAGAGATCTAGTACCCTATCAGTAAATAACTATTATTTAAGCTGCATTTCTCTTGATTTGCCACTTTTTTTATTAGGAGCAATATGATAACAAAACCTTACCTTTAGGCGCAGCTTCCTCATCATCAATAATTTGTCCTGTAATTTTAATTCTTCTGTGGGCCATTACAACAATTCTCAGCTTATCCCCCAAATCTTGCATTTCATGAATTTGGGCAAAAACCCCCACACTATACACATCGGAAATATTCTCAACAACATCAGCCTCATTTTCCTCATCCTTTTTTAAAAATATACCACAATAAGGCTGATTCAGTTTCACTTTCCTTCTGATTAACTCTATCAGTTTGGGGTCAGTTATCTAAATCAATGTGTATTAAAAAAACGTTCCATGTTCAAGTACTTCAGCAAACTTACCTCCAACAATTTTATAAATCTAGGAAAAACAAGATTCTTACTAATAGCTATAACAGGTACATGGGGCCATACTTCTGGCACCGCAACAGTAGCAGGCAACTGATTGTTGTAATTATCATCATCATCTGACCCCTTTGTACTGAATAACCTAAAACAACTTCCACTGGTCGCGCTTGCGGGATTATTCAGGAACACACCGGGATATTTGACACGACTTAAATTACTCGGAGAAAATGAATTTTGTTGATATACTTTTACTAAGGCCGAATTTTTAAAAGTTGGTTTCGAAAAGGAGGTTATGTGTCGGACGTTATAACACTTTTGACTATCTAATCTGTACAAGCAGATAGATTTTTGGAAAAAGCGGTTCCTTACAATCAATTTTGATAAATGCATTATAACTATTAAAATGATTATGAACGAAGGGATTTGCACATTTTTAAACTAATTTCGGCTTTTTGACATAAGACAGGACTGCCAACCGCTAATATTCGATTTTAACATCTTTCCAGAACTTTCCATAAAAATGAATTAACGTTTAATAATAAATTCTGTTAAGGAAAGATTACTTAATAATTAATTTTGTCACATATATATTACATTTGGGAGCTGATTTTTAAAACTGTGAGGTGTACTGCCGCTTTTAATTTTTTAAATTCTATGACTTCTCATATAGATATTTTGCTTTGACAGTTCTCACGTATAGTCCATTTCAACGTTGATTGAATTTTACGCAATGAACGATTTCAGGTAAATGTGCATCAGAGTAGGTCGTGCAGTATCAAATCAATCTTTGGATAAGTTCCTAAAAAAATTACCCGAACTAAAGCTGGCTTCACGCGTAAACATTTTGATGATTAATGTGTTGCCTACGTTTCAGAGGCTGTTAGCACAAACCACGAACACCACAAAACATATAACTAACACTATTGTGAGTGGTTTGTGGATGTTAGAAGACAAAATTTGAACCAGGAATGTTAGGGAGCTCTGCAATCCGTAACTGTCGGATATTCAAAATAAAAAAATATCCGAATCCGTAACCGAAATAAATGTTTCGGATAATTTTAGATGTTATTTGAAATAATTTTGCCAATTCCGATGACTTTTTTTGGGTCGATTAAAATTGTGAGACAAACTTGCTGGTATATCATATGACTTTATTTACCATTACTATGGCCACTATTTTCTTTAACTTGTTAAATGAACCGATTTTTTTTAATTCAACATTTTTCCAAAATTTCGATTTTTTTTGAAATTCTTACCTCTTTAATTATTCCATTTTTATTTCATTTCAAGATTTCCTCTTTTTTATTAAAATTTCGGTTGTTTAAATATCTAACTTCCAAATTTTAGCTTTTCAAGTTTGTTTTTAAAATTACATTTTTTAAAATTTCTCTCGAGTGTTTCAAATTTCTTTGATAATTTGACAAAAAAAATTGTTGATAACGTCGAGGCTTTTTGCAAAATTTCGACTTCATTTCAAAATTTCGGGTTTTAAATGTTTGACTTCAAAGTTTTACCTTTTTGAAAATGTCAACATTTTTCAACATTTTTATTTCTCGAGAATGTCAGATTTTTTTGAAAACTATCAATAAAAATTTTTGATATCGAGATTTTTTTAGCTTTTTTGACTTTTTGTAAAAATAGGATATTTCGCAAAATTTCAACTTTTTTATCAACATCTTTTTTCAAAATTTTGGTTTTTTTAAATGTTTGACTTTTCAGAATTTTGCCTTTTTGAAAATTTCGACATATTTCAAAAATTTTAATTTTCGATAATTTCAGATTTCGTCGAAAACTTGACAATAAAAATTTTTGATAATGTCGAGTTTTTTTGAACGGTAGAATTTTCCCAAAATTGTGATTTCATTTAGATATTTGGACTTTTTTCAAAAATATGGTTTCTTGTCAAAATTGTGCTTTTTAAAAATTTCAACTTTGTGACTTTTTCAAAATGTGGACTGTTTTGAAAATTTCGTCTTTTTTATGCTTCAATTGTTTTCGAAAATGTCTACTTTTTGAAAATTTCGATTTTTATCCAAAAATTTACCTTTTATTTTGTCGAAAATTTTGCATTTTTTACTAAACATTTTTGCAAAATTTCTAATTTTAATTCTTACTCTTTTGAAAATGTAGATTTTGAAATTTGGACTCTCTTTAATATTTTGGACTTTTTCAAAATTTTAACTTTTTCTGAAAATTTAATTTTGATTAAAAATTAAAAGTTTTTTCAAAGCTAAAATTTTGACTACTTTTTTAATTCCAACTATTTTAAAATATCGATTTTATTTGAAAATCTTCATTTTATTTTTAAGTTTAATCCACTCGCAGAGGGCAACCCCATTATGCCTTCGGAGAACAAGTAGGATGCGGAAACAAGGATAGATGGCGATGAAACGCCTTCTTAAACAGGGATAGGTTGTGACTTTTTGGAAAAATTCCGTTCAGGTAACGAATTACATAGCTACATTTTCCGTAATTCTTTTAATATTTTCTAATTTTTCTAAAAATTTCGACTTTTTTTAGAAATCTTTTTAACATTCGAAGTTTTTTCAAAATTTTAACTTCTGAAAATTTGCGATTAAAAAATTTTTATTATCCAAAACTAACTTTTCAAAATTTCGATTTTTTTTAAACTTCCACTTTTTTGATAATTCTGGCTTTTCTTGAATATTTCGACTTCGAAAAATTTCGAATATGATTGAAAATTCTACTGAATTTTTTAAATCTCAAGTTCTCTCAAAATTTTTACTATTTTTGAAATTTTTCATAATTTTTCAGAACTTCAACTCTTTAACATTTGTAATATTTTTAAAATTCCCTTTTTTCCAAATTCACGAATTTTATTGTAAATTTCGATTTTTTTCAAAATATAGACATTTTCTTGATTTTGTTTTTTGGAAAATCTTGACTTTTTTAATTCTTAACTTTCCATGAAAGCTGTGACATTTTACAAAATTTCGGCTTTTTTTGAAAATTATTGAAAATTTTAGCCTTTATCAAAATTCTAACCTGTTTTAATATTTTATAGTTTTTTCAAAATGTGCGACTTTTTAAAATATCTATTTTTTTTAAATATCGATTTTTCAAAACATTGGCGTATTTTTGAATATTAATTCATTTTAAAAATATGGTTTTTTTTATTGACAAAAATAATTTAAGATATCTGTAACCAAAATAATATCCGAAACTATCAGCTATCTGAAATAATTTCACATCCATATCCGTAAGCGAAATAAAACTCGCACTATATCCGTATCCAGATCAGAAATAACATATCCTTATCAACTCTAATTTGAACATGACAAAAAAAGGGAAAAAATGAATGGGTAAACTCGAAATTTAGAGAAAAAAATGTGGAAATTTGGGGAAAAACTTATGTTCATAAAAATATTGTCAAAAGGAAACATTTTGAAAAAAAGTTAATATTACAATATTTAGAAACTTGGAAAGTCTCACATTTTAATTGCTACACAATGTTGAATTTTCATATAAATGCTGAGCAAAATTTAGAGTATTCTTTTTAAGGGACAAAATAGAAACATTAAAATAAAAACCAAATTTATTGAAGAAAACGTTTGACAAAATTTTAGCTTTTCAAGAACTAAAATATTCACAAATTTATCAATATTTCTAGTCTTTTCCCCAAAATTTCGCGTTAAAACTCAAATTCCATTCTTATTCATTTTGAATTTCTCAGAATTTCAAATTTGCCCTCTAAATCTTGGTGCACTTATTGGAATTTTCAACTTTCATTTCAAAAATTAAATTACATACAAAATCTTAGAGTCGAAACTTCTAACAAAAATTAGAATATTTCGAGTTTAAAGTCGAATATAAATTTGCTACAATTTTTTTTCTTTTTGCTCATAAAAAAAAATCTAGGCCCTTTAAAAGATAACTAGATAAAATATTTGATTCCATTTATATAAATTATGAGTATTTTTTTAAATCTAAAGTTTTTTCTCAGATTCAGAGTTTAAACCTGCAACATTTAATTTTTTTTTAACTTAAAATCAAAAATCTAAGCTTTTCTACAAAATTTGACATGATTTCTCAAAATGTTCACTGTAATTTCAAAATGTTAACTATGATTTTTAAGATTTTTAATTTAAACTAAAAAAACTGAACAATTTTTCTTTTGAAACTCATAGTTCAAAACTCAATTTTTTAAAACAACTTTTATTATCTAAGTTGCTTATAAGGCACAAAAGTACTATTCAATATTTTTATTGGGTATAGTAGCAATAAATAAAAAAAATATGTAAATAAATTTTATTAACTTAAATACGTTTTGAATTATAATGCCAATTACACACAACTGAAACAGAAATTATGCTCTGAGGGATACAAACTGTTGGAATACATCCAAAATGTGAGGATCTAAATCCTGGGTGAAAAGTAAGGTCTCTAATGTAGAACTGTACTTCTGAACTTGTTCATGATGCTAAAATAAAAAATAAATCATTAAACGAACATATCTCTATAAGTTATTAAATAAAAAAATTGAAAAAATTCTTACTGCTAAAAACACTTGCTGAAGACGACCAATAGTCCACTTATACCAATGTGTATTATAATCTTTGCCATCTGTATCGCATCTAACTAAATGTTCTGAAAGAATCATGATAAACCGTTGGAAAATAATCAAAAACAAGTTCTTTTGATCAGCTTGAGCTGCTTCCAATTTTTCCTCCATTCTTTCAACCATTTCTTCAGTTGGTTTTTCAGTGTCATCTTGCTTCTTTTTCTCATCATCTTCTTCAGATTCACTTTCACTTAGTTCCGCCCTAGCCAATTTTTCTCTCGCTTCTGAGAGTTCTCCACCAAGTTTAATAACATGCCTGTTCATTTTCTTGATAGTAAGATGCAAAATTTCCCAAAGATACATTTTTGTGAACTCTCCACACATTTCCTTTGCAAAGATCCAATTCGCAACGGCGGAACATTCTACTATTTGCGTTTTCAGCATTTTATCGACCAGTACGATCATCATTTGCTGATGGTCATGCCAAAGTTCAAACATGTTGCGAAGAACGCAAATTTGAGCTTCTTCAGATTCTGCCAAAATCTGCAAGGTTTATAAAATCAGCAACACCATGCACACAGTGTGGATTAAACCTTACCTTAAATACGTAGTGAAACTTAGAAATCGCTGCGAAGCTGTGGGAAAAACTTTTCGATCCTAAATTTAGCAAAGTTTGTACGAATACATCGATTTTCAGTGGATTGAATCGGCTGTCCGCTTCCTCTTCAGAACGTGGATTTGGAAGATCTTTAAGAACTGCTAATACTTCTTCAGGGGTGCACTTCTGTCTTATGGAAACTACTAATTGATGGGCAGTAGCTGTACCTGGTAAGGATGCTGGAAACAAAAAATATTCTCTTAAAATGAAAAAGTTACACTCAGTTTATTACTTTCATTTTCTGATGTTACTTAAGTTTTTTAATCATAAAAATGTTAAAACTAAATGAAATAATTGAAACCAAGGTTTTAAATAAATTAATGTTTGACAACATGCTTTTTTAAAACTTTCCACAATCCACAATTCTGTCAAAATCTAACGAATCAGTTTAAGATATTTCTTTAGCATCGACTTTTTTGCAAAATTTCCAACTTTATCAAATGTCCTACAAAATTTTTATCAAAAGTCGAAATCTCTAAATTAATATGAACATTTTAAGAAAAAAACTTCATATTTATTTATAAAGAAACAATCACGAAATTTCGAATCGTTATAAATTAAATATTGTCGATTTGAAGCCGCTTACCAACTTGAAGTTAAATTTGGAGAAAAAGTGTCAAGTTTTAAAATAAACAAAATTTATCTTAAAAGTTTTCAAAATTTCGAGCTGAAGCTTTAAATTTCGTCTTTTTTTAAAAATGTTGAGGTCTCGACATAAAAAAATAATTTAAAAAAATCAGCAAATTCGGATTTTAAAAATCCAAAAGAAGAAAATCGAATATTAGGATTTAACTTTAAAATTTTGACTTTGCAGCGAAATTTGTATATGTTCTCTTTTTAAAATTTGATTTTTCAGAATTCTGAGTAAATGCTTGTAATTTTTCCACTTTTCATAAAATGTCGATTTTTCTACTTTTACTCGAAATTTTCACTTATCTTTGACAATTTAACTCTCATCAAAATTCGACTTCTCAAAATTTTGACTTAATTTTGAAAATTTCGACTTTTTCCGAAATCGAGTCTTAAAAATTTTGTCTTTATTAAAAAGTTTTGAAAATTTGTCTCATTTTCAAAACTTCATGTTTTTAAATATGCGTCTTATTTTTGGAAACTCTGATCTTTATTCAAAACTCTCCTTCCTTATTGAAAATTTTTATTTTTTCTTTAATTCTGACTTTGGAAATTTCGATTTTTTTGCAAATTTGACTTTTGCCAATTCGGCTTTTTCAAAAAATTTAAATTATTCTTAAACATTTCAATTATTTGAAAATTCTATTTTTTGAAAACTACTTGAAATTTTTGGTTATTCGAACTTTTCTTCAAAATTTCACCTTTTTCTCAAACTTTTAACCTTCTGAATGGAACCATTTTTTTAAATCTGTCTTTTCGAATTTTACTAAAGATATGGACTTTTTTGAACATTTCGACTTTTTTCAGTACTTCCATTTATTTGAATTTTTCGATTTATTTTGAAAATTTAGGCTTTTCGAATTCCACGTTTTAGATTTTTGTCAAAATTTCGACTTTCTGCAAATTTTGACTTTTATGTTAAATTGAACATTTTTAAAAATCCTGTTGTATTTAATTTTTGCCTTTAGTGAAAATTTTGGCTCGTGTTAATTTCGATTATTTTGAAAATTCTGTCATAAAAATTTCGACCTTTTAATCTCACTCTCGTGTCTGTCACAAAGAGGTTTTCCTCGAAAACTATGTACCGCAGAAATTTGAAATTTTGCAAAACGTTAGTTCTCGATGACCCACGCAAATATCGCCAACGAACGATTAAAAAAATCTATATACTTTATAATACGATGGGGGATTAACTAAAGGGAGACCAAATTAATCCCCCATCGTATTATAAAGTATATAGATTTTTTAATCGTTCGTTGGCGATATTTGCGTGGGTCATCGAACATTAACGTTTATTATTAATATATATCGTGTGACGTATCATCTGAAAAAGCTACCTTTAAGAAACGTTAAACTTTTTTTTAATAATTTTTGGTCCAATCGCCATAAAGAAACAGCTCAAAATATGTCTTCTAGTAAAATTTAGAGGGTTAGTAGATACTGGGCCATAGATTATCGGGAAAACTGCAAGTTTTTTCCATATATTGCGAATTACAAATGAATGCTATTCATCCGAGATCTTATCGATGCAGTTATCAGTTCCATAAATATTTGGATTGATTGTAGAAAAAAGTTTGTATATCTGAAAATAGACAATTTTTTTTATTTTTCAATTATAACCCAAAAATTTCATTTCATTCATATGTAAAAATGATTTAATTTGTTCTATTAACTATTCACTGTAGTAATTGGTACCGAACCCTAATTGTGTGAGCCCGACTCGCTCTTGGCCGAATTATTTGTAAATTCGATTATTATGAAATACTTATATATTTAGTTTTGCATATAGCCACATAGAGGGCACAAGTAACAAAATGCATAGTTTCGAAAGTAACCTCAACATTGCTAGAATATGTGTTGAACATTTCGTTAAAATGCAACAAGTGGTTTAGTCACAGTGAATTTTGAAAGTTAGTAAGCCGTTCATGGAATGAAAATGGTATGAAAGTAAAACCCAATCAATTTATTGAACAAATGTCATGATATAAAGTTTGGGAATTTTAAATATCGCACCGGTCTATGTCAGAATTCACAACAATTTTTTTGGAAATCTGTCAATATTGCATTTATTTAAACAATTCGAACATTTTATTACACTTGATAAGAAAAGTTAAAACAACGAAGTAACTGCAGGTTTAAATATTTCTTTGGGATCCAAAATTTAGCCAACAAAAGCACTGATTTCAATCAAGACATTATTAAAGCCAACACAGGATACAGTTCTTGCAAATTCTAGACAAAAAATAATGCAATATGTATTTAATTACTACTTTCAATCGAAACAATTTCGAAAATGTTACACTATACATTTTAGCTGTCAAAATCAAGGCTGCTGTGATGTACGCTTATAATAATTATATTAATAAGTAACTCAATGTTATGGTTATATTTCAGTCATAAACATAAATCTGTGTTAATGGCATACACTACATCAATAAAATATGCATAATAGACAAACTGTTGTGAAAAATTTACCTAACTAGACTTCCGTTCAAGAGAAATTCTGCTGCAAATTATGAAATGTTTTCCATGCAGAACAAATTCAACTTATTACGGTGAGATTTCTTTGGCCAAGCATATACATGTTAAAATTATTGTTTTGATTTGTACTGTACACGTTATACAAGTCAATTGCTTGTAAACATTTGCTGCAGCAGAATATTCCTGACAATAGTTTGTTTCCTCACAAGACACTTTTTCCAAATAACTGCTCTATACGTTCCTAAATTTTTTTTAAAACTAATTTTAACAGTGATTTATTTGTTCTTGTGCTGCTAGCATTTACATACTAACGAACTTTTAAATCACCATACAGTTTCAGGTCTAATATTAGATTCTAGAGAAAAAATTATATACAGATAGAGGAGGAGGATAGCTCGATAGCTTCCCAATGGAGCTATATTTTAATATTTTGCTTGATTGAGAAAGTAAATTCATCATTAGTTAATGCACATTTTAAAATTATCTTCATTTATAGAAGGTGTTGTACGAAACTTATTATTTTTTAAATAGAACACCCATATATTTATGGCATTATTGAAGTCACATTAATTTGAGAAGTATTTCAATACTGGACAGGGTGGAGGGCTCATGTCCCTCTGACTTAAACACCCAAAAGAGAAGAAATATTTAACTAGCAAATTCCGACTTTTTTCTCAAAATTCACCGTTTTCGATTTTGACAAAAACTGAAAGAATTTGTCCTCGAAAATTTGATCTTCTTTCCTAACTTAGATCTTTTTTTTAAAGCCTCGACCTTTTTTCGCAATTCGTTTGTTTTTTGAAATTTCGATTTTTCCTTCGAAATTCTTTTTTTTTTGGAAATTTCGACGTTTTTCATAAAATTCGTATATTTTCGAAATTACGGCTTTTTCTCAACTTTTTCCAAGAAATTGGTCTTTTTCCCAAAATTTTACATTCAATTCTTTTAATTTCAACTTTATTAAAAAAAAGAAAAATCGACTTTGTTTTAACTTTCTGTACAAAAATTCCATTAATTTTTTTGAAATTTGTCTTTTTTCTCGCAATTTCGACAGTTTATAAAATTCATTATTTTTACATTTTGACTTTATTCTTATTTTGTTATTCATTTCTAGAAATTATGACTTTTTTTAACGAAATTCATCTTTTTCGTAATTTCGAATTGATTCCCAAAATTTTACTTTTTAATAGAACATTTCAAAAATCGCCTTTTTTCGAAATGCCACAATCTTTTTCTATATTCAACTTTTTCTGAAAGACATTTTTAAAAAATTACGACTTATCTCAAAATGCGTTATTATGTTTTTAGAAATATCGACTTTTTCTTCGAAATTGGCTAACTTTTATGCAGTAATGTACAAAGTTTTATTTTGCAAAAAGGAATCGACCCACAAAAAAGTAAATTTTCAGTAGATCAGTTATTTTTGATCAAGTGTAAGTAAATACATTCTTTGAACATATTTTAAATCAAAATATGTTATTGGTCAATATGTTCTGGTAATTTTTAAATTAGTGTTAAACTTTAACTAACGATTTCTCAATAACCCTTTTTTTTAGCTTGGTTGCATTTTGCAAAAAGACGTTAACGTAATATTGGTGAAATCAATAATACAGATGCTTACTACTAATAGTTCAAAAAACTAAGAAGAGGGCCCGCAGAAAGATGACAGAATGAAACTCTTACCTTTCTCTATGATTGTTTACGTTGCATAAAAAGGTTAGGTTAGGCTTTCTAGATATAAGTTTGGGATAAAAAGTAACCTAACTATTCCCCACTGTAAACATCATAATTTTCGTCAAAATCTCTTCGAAAGCAAACAAATAAATAAAGGCAAAATTTGGAAATGAAGTCGAAGTTTCGACAAGAAACTTCAAAATGTTTTTAAAAATGTTCCTCCACATTTCGAAGCTAAAATTTCACTTGTGCTCTTTAAAAAAAAAACAATTTCTAAAGCTATTTTGAACTCGAAAATTCTTCTAAATTTCGATTTTTTTTGAAACTTTTGAGTTTACACTTAAAAAATACTCCTGTTTAAAATGGCAACTTTAAAATTGAAATTTAGTTACAAGTCTCGAATTCGTTTTATACAATTCGTACAAAATTTAAGAAATCCCAATTTACAAAGTCAGATTTAAAAAAACTGAAAATTTTGAGAAACAGGCGAATTTTCCAAAAAGTCCAAGTTACAAATTTCAGTTTCGAGAAAAGGGTCAACGATTTCAAAAAAAAAATTGAAAAATCAAGTTCTAAAAGAATGATGATAACTTCGAGAAAGAGGCGATGATAAAAGGTCGAAATTTTCCAAAAAAAAAAAAAGAAAATTCTGAAAAAAGTTGCAAAATTTTTAAAATGTCGAAACTCTTACTACATAAAAGTTGAAACTTCGCGGAAAAGTCGAAATTTTTTAAAAAAAGTCGAAATTTTCAAAGCAGGTGTAAACTTCGCAAATTGTCAAAAGTTTGAACAAAGATGGAAGTTTTTAAAAATCAATATTTCGGTACAATTGAATTAATAACAAAAATTTTTGAAAAATTCACATTTTCGAGAAAAAATAAAAATTTTCAAAAAATTCGAAAATAAATCAATATTTTAAAGAAAAGCGTAATTGGGAAAATGTTGAAAGTTATAAAATAAATTTAAATTTGAAAAAAGTGGAAATAAAAAAATTGGAAAATTTGGAATTCGAAGTTTTCAAAATTTAAAGTCGAAATGTTCAAGATAGTGGAGATTTTCAATAAAAATCCTAAGTCAGACTTTTCAAAAAAGTTGTCATTTTCAGAAAGTCCACATTTTAAAAAAAAGTTAAAATTTTGAAACAAAGTTGAATTAAAAAAAATCAAACACTTCAAGAGAGTCAGTATATTTAAAAGTCTAAACTTTCAAAAAATTTAAAATTTCAAAAAAAAGGTTTTGAAAAAGGTCCAATTTAAGAACAGTTCAAAAAGTTCAATATTTTCGAAAATGCGATGAATAATTGAAAAGAAGTCAAAATTTTCCAAAAACTTCAAAAATTCGAGGGGAGTCAAAATATTCAAAAAAAAAAATTAAACAAAGAGAATTTTCCAAAAACGAAAATTTTTAAAGAAGACAAAAACTATATAAAAAAAAATGTTTTAAATATTAAAAGAGAAATACCTCTCTAAAGATCATAGCTTGGCTATCGAAACGCGTTAGGGCAACCTTTGATGTGTTTTATCTTTCTTGGTTTCAGGGGATAGGATTTGCATTTCAATTTTTGAAGATAACCAAGGACCAATAAGTTCCACCAAAAAAAATGTTTAAAAAAGTCAAAGTATATCCAAATCCATAATTTCACAGAAGTTGGAATTTTCAAAAAGTCAAAATTTCGAATAGTCGAAATTTTTGGATTTTGGGAGTTAAACGAGAAATCGGATCTTTTCTCTTCTTTCACGTAGATGCGGATATCAGCTAGTCAAATATAAAATTTAAACTCTGATTCCAAAATTTTTACTAAAGCATGAAACTAGGAAGAATCTAGAATCCGAAAAAAGGAAAAGAAAATTTGCCGCAATTTAATTAAATCCTTATTAGTGTTCACGTTGCGAAAATACGTCCACTTCCTTTATTCATTTAGGTATGAATTATTGGATTATATAATATTACGTTTCATAATAAAATGTGGTACATTAAACACAATGTACAGTAAAAAATTACAGTGCTAGTCTGCAAAAGAAACAATAGTTTCTTCTTTAGAAATGGTCCACATTCTACACTAATTACATTACGTTTTTCCACAAAATCGTTCAATCCGTCGCATTGTTTACATCTTCGTAATAATCGTCAACAATGTTAATAATGCAAAACCCCTTTTTCAAACGTGCATCTATTGTTATGCAGGCAGGCAAACTTTCCTTGTTTTTACTTTCGGAAGCACGAGCATGAAGATGAGAATACTTGATTACGTGCAAGCTGTGAACTAAAGCTGATTTTATTGGTCACAATTAAGTTCAAGGAGGGAACCATGTGAATTACTTTTTTCTTCACTTTTGTAATAATGCAGCCCATGTTTCGTCAGAACTTTAAGATAGTATCTTTTATAGTTTTAAATCTGATAAATTATTTTCCTCAAATAATGTTGCTCGATAAACATTAGTCCCACGCTTAATTGGAACAACACCAATAAATTATAATGAAGTAATTGGAATTAATTTCACGCACCAAATGCAGAGGCTCCTTTAAATATAAAAACAAGTGTTTTAACATTTAAAAATCAAGGTTGGTTTTTACGAAATCTGCAATCTTAGGTTCGGAAGCTAATTTATCTTTAATTGCCAAATTGTACTAATCAAGAAGAATCTTCATTAAAAAGTGAAAGTAAAGGTAATTTTTTTCTATGTATAAACATTTACTCCACTTAAAGTTCATGATGGCAAAATATTTATAACTAATTTAGGACTATAAGAAATACAATTTAATTAGATCATATTAAGTTTTTGTAATTATTAATTTGGGCAATGACCGTTGGAAAGATAGTTTCACCTTGCGCTTTCTTAAAATAACCGCTTTAATTTACTTTTTCTATATACTACACGCATTTTTTAAAATTGAAAGTCATTAACTTTTTATTTTGTTATTAAGATGAGATTATAATTTTCTCTTACGCATTGCATGAAAATATGTGTGCATGTTACAACCACATAGAATCGAAATTAATGTCCTATTATACGATTAAACGAAATAAAAACCAAATGAAACGTTGAGAAATAGAAGTAAATTGCGCATACATTGTTTTGTAAAAATGAAACGGGTTTGCACAGAACAAATTTATGCATTTTACGAAATATGTGCCCTAGCGAATAAATTTTATAAGTAAACTAGTGGTTCTCAAATTGAGATTCGTGACCTCCTAAGGAAAGGTTTCTTAACCTGAGGTCCATGGCTAGTATCTAATAACATTTATTAAGACAATAATTAATGCAGTAATTTATTCAGTCCTAATAAAAACTATTTTTAATTTCCCTTGTTTTCTTTTCCTACTAAATAACTAAGAAATGGCAAGATGGGGCGCTTCCAGTTTACTACCTTATGTATAAAAAACTTTGCAGCCAGTGAGTCCAAATGGTTAATTTCATTACACAAGAAATAATGACGTTCAGCTCTACGGAACAAGGAGTTAGATGTGGAGTAGGTACGGAAGAGAGTTAAGCAGCGTAATTATGTGAGTGTCGAAAGCTCCGGCTAGATTGTCAGAGCTTTACAAGAATTATGCAGTAATCTGCGATCAGCGAAATCGGCGGGACCTTTGCAAGTGACAAGTGCTGTGGTGATGATTTCGAATATAACTTAACTAAATGATTTTACTTACTCTACAAAATGAGATGTCGATTTTGGATTATCCACATTTTTTTAGTAAGTTGGCGCTGCAATTATTAACGACTTTCTGCAGAATAGAACCAACTCCAAAAAAACCGTTATAATTAAAGTTTGACACTAATTTATAAATCACCAGTGAAATATAAATAGATATTGACCAATAAGATATTTTGACTTAAAATATGGGTATAATAGAATGTCTTTATTTATACTTTATCAAAAATACCATATCGACTGAAATTTGACGTTTTTGTGGGCTGGTTCCTTCTTGCAAAATAAAACTTGGTACATTATTTTATAAAAGGAAAAGCCAATTTCGCGGAAATAATCGAAATTTCCAAAAACTCGCATTCTGAGATAAAATATAAAATTTCGAAACCAAGACAACCTTTGAGACACAATTTAAGTTTCAAAAAAGAGAAATATTTAGAAAAATAGCGGAATTTCGAAAAAAGCCAAACTTTAGGAATCCAGTCACATTTCTGGAACCTCAGATTCCAAAAATACGATATTTTCAAAAAAAAAACCAACATTACGAAAAATAACGGAATTTCTTTTAAAAAAAGCGAAACGTCAAGTAAAACGCTCTAGAGAAAATCAATTTTAAGAAAAAAATCTAATTTTTCGAATAGTCCAAATTACGAGAAAAAGACGAATTTCGAGAAAAAATTAACACTTTCCCATGGAAAATCAAATTTTGAAAGATAGTCAAATTTTCAGAATAGTCGTTAATAAAAAAGGGCGAGTTTTCAAAAAAAATCAAATTTTGAGAAAAAGACGAATATCGAGAAAAAAGTTGAGATTTCCAGAAACACGGCGTATCTGATTTTTGAGATAAAATTGAAATTTCGAAAGAAAAACAGGTTTTGACAAAAAAAAAGGAAATTTCGAAGAAAAGATCTTAATTTCCAAAAACAAAAACCAATTTTGAAAAAAATTGAAAAATTCGAGAAAAAGATCAAAATTGAACAAAAAAGGCGAATTTCAAAAAGAAAAATTCGTCATTTCTAAAAATCTGAGGCATCTAATTTTGAGACAAACATGAAAATGTCGAAAAATAGTCAAACTTTAAGGAAGCATTCAAAATTTCTGAAAATTCATATTCATATAGAAATTTTCAAAAAAAAATTTCAAGAAAATAATCAAAATTTGAAGAAAAACTTGAAAATTAAGAAAAAATACAAAGTTTTTTTGCGAATAGTCGAAATTTAAAAATACGAATTTTGAAAAAAAATTAGTCGCAATTTCAAAAAAAAGAAGAATTTTGAGGAAAAGGATGAAATTTTGATATTTTGATATTCAAAGGAAAAAATGAAAAAGACGAATTTTGAAAAAAAGTTAAATTTTTTAGCATAACATAAAGGATCGGATTTTTGAACATTTCAAAATAGACCGATTTTAAGAAAAATATGAACATTTCCAAAAAAAAAGTCGAACTTGAGGAAAAAAGCAAACTTTTCAAAAACAAAAAACAAATTATAAAAAAAAGGAAATCACGACAAAAAGATCGGAATTTCGAAAAAGGAACGATTTTTGGATCGAACGATTGAATATTTATTTTATTTTCCCATTGTCATTGTAAGACGAGCACTTTGTCCAATATTAAAATCAATGTCAAAATTTCGAGAAGAAAGTTAAAATTTTCAGAAAACTGTATTTAAAAGAACGGTTAAACTTTCCAAAGATAAATTTCTTTTTCAAAGATTTAAAATTTTCAAAAAACATTTTTTAAATTGTTTACTGTTTATGAAAAGATACGCCAAACTTTTAGGAAAATGCAAATGTTATTAAACAAATCGCAAATTTTTACAGTAATTCTGATTTTAAAAAGTCGAAACTTTCAGAAAAAGTTGACTTCTGAGAAATTGTAAAATTTCGATAAAATAACGAAGAATCTTGAGATAAATATTCAAAATTTTGAGTCAGATTTTTATCAAAGAAGTCGAATTTTGGTGGAACGAAAGGTCCTTAATTATCTTCAAAAATTGATATACAAATGTTGTTCCCTGAAACTAAGAAAAACTAAAAAATGTTGACCTTCCAATAAAGAATTCAACTTGCTTTTTTTATTTTTCTGAAAGTTTGGCTCTTTCTGGAAATGCAGACTTTCATCTTAACATCTGACATTTCGATTTATTCCTTAAAATTTGTTTTTTCTCGAAATCTCTTCTTTTTCTCAAAATTTTGCCTTATATATTTTTGCAAATTTCGACTTTTGCTTCAACAGTCGTATTTTATTAAAATTTCGATATTTTTATCAATAGTTGTTCTTTTTCTATTTCTATTCTAAAAATTCCATTATTTTTCTCAAAATTTGACTTTTCTGTGGAATATTCTAGCAATTTAAGAATTTTCCTCCAAATTCGACTTTTTTAAATTAGTCGTTCACAAAATTCATCTTTTATTTTTTTCAAAATGTTCACTTCATTCCCATATCCAACTTTTGTTCCAAATTTTGAATTTTTAATGGAAATTTGATTTTTTTCTGAAAGCTTCGATCATTTACTGATTACTTTGTAAGATATTTAAAATGAAATTGTTTATTATTGAAAACATTTTTCGACACACGACATTTAACTCAAAATTGGACATTTTTGTTTCTAGAAATGTCAATTTCGATCGAAATTCATTTTTCTTTCAAAATGTTACTTTTTCTTCTCGAAATTAGATCGAAATTTTATCAGTTTTCTCTTAAAATTTAAACTTTTCTCCAAATTTTTTTCTTAATGTTAATCTTTTTTCTGAGTTCAACTTTATTCTCAAAATTCGACTTTATTTCCTCAAAATTTAACTTTTGCGCAGAAACTCGTCTTTTTTTTAAAGCTCGGTCCTTTTCTGAATAGCATTTTTTTTTCTAAATTCAACTATAGCAGAATCCCGCTGGAACGATATCGCTTGGTTGATTCTCCAAGTAATTCGACCTTCATCTGGGTACTACATAAAATTATTTTTTTTAATCTACATATAGCTTATGGATTATGTTCTATGTAAACTTTGTCAACAAAAAAAGTTTTTAAAGTGTCTAAAGCGCGTTGAACCACATCTCTACTCCTGCCCTCTTGATACATTTAAAATATGGAATAATAAAGATGCAAAAATCTGTCATTCAAAAAAAAAATAATAAAGATATTACATACATATGGATAAAAAATAAAATTTGTATTATATTAGAAATAGTATGTACGTAATTCAGAAAATACATTTTATCTTAAAATTTATCTGAATGTCTTTTATCTTAATTTTTTTGGATAATTCGATCTATCCTTTAGTCCCGCTATAATCGGATTAACGGAGTTCTATTGTATTTTTAAATTGGAAATGCATCTTTTTTCTCCAAAATTTTGCTTTTTCTTTAAATTCGATTTTTTTCTCAAAATTTGACTTCCTATTGTAAAAAATCCATATTTCTTAAGAAGTTAACCTTTTACTTAAAATTGGACTTTTCAGGAATTGCTACTTCTTTTTTAACTTTTTCAAAGGTGGGCTTTTTTTTTCGACCTTAATGTTAAAATTCAACATCTTATGCTTCTTGAAATTTCTTTTTTCCTCAAAATTCGTCTTTTTATCGGTTTCACTATTTTTTATTCCTCAAAATCAAATCGAAATTTTATGAAGTAGGTAAAAATTTTATTTCAAAATTTCGATTGTCTTTTCAAAATGTAATCGAATTTAATTTTTAATTTGATATCTTTTTCAAATTTCAATTTATTTTCAAAATTCATCTTTTTTAATTTCGAAAATCCGACTTTCTTCTCAAAAATAGACTTTCTTATCAAAAATTTGACATTTTTTCTCAAAATTTAGAATCTATCTTTTTGCTTTCATCTTTTCTTTCAAATTTTGAAAAATGGAAAATTTTAAAGAAGGTAAAATTTTAAAAAGATTTTCAGATTCGAGTAACATGGAATTTTTTTGAAAAAGTCGAGATTTTTTTAAAAGCGGTGCTAATTAAAAACATAAAGTTGTAATTTTGAAACAAGTCAAGAATTTCGAAAAAAAATTAAATTTTCAGAAATTTTAAAAAGGACAAAATTTCTATATTTGAAAAAGCAACATTTTCAATAGTCGTAAAATTCTGAAAATAAAGATTTAAAAATCTAGCGATTTTCAAAAAGTTGAAATTTGTAAAAGGTCAAAATTTCGAAAAAAGATTTTTCATAAAATTGAAAATTTGGTAAAATGGCGAAATTTTCAAAAAATTATAGGTTTTAAAATATCGACTTTTTCTAAAAATGTCGCGGTTAAATCGAAATTTTCAAAAAGAGTCGCAACTTTCAGGAAAGTCGAAATGTAAAAAAAGTAAATCTTCAAAAAAGTCGAAGTTTTTAAAAATATTTGAAATTTAAGAATGGAAATTATATAGGATGGTAGACGTTTTTTTTAAAAAAAAAAAGCTAAAGATTTTGGGAGAATTTTGGTAATTTACAACAAAGTCGAACTTTTCAAAACAATTCGATATTTGCAAAAAAGGCCGGCATTTAAAAAAAGATGTTGAAACATCTAAAAAAGTCGAAATTTCGAAAGAAGCCGAAGTTTTAAAATAAAAGTAAAGAAAATGTACACTTTCAAAAAAATAGGAATTTGTAAAATTGGAAATTTTGAAAAAATACCGAAACGTTTAAAGAAATCGAAATATAAGTCGAAATATTCAAAATAAAACAAAACTTAAAAAACTCGGAAATCGTCGAAAAATTGTATACCTATCAAAATTTTGAAAATATGTTGAAATTACCAAAAAAAGTCGAGAGTTTCAGAGAAAAAGCAAAATTTTCGAAAAAAAATTCGAATAGACGAAATTTCCAAAAAGATTGAAATTTTACAAGGGCTAAATTTTTCAAAACCTCGAATTTTCAAAAAAAAAATCGAAATTTTCAAAAAAAGTAAGATTGTCTTATTGTTGACATTTTATCGCAACATTTAACACCGTATGTGTTCGTAATTTCAATCTTTCGTTTTTTTTCCGAAATTAAACAGAAATTTTATTAAAAAGGGTACAAATTTGGGGGAAAAGATTCTTAGGAATTTGAACTATTTTATAATATATTATTTCACACTAGCACTGAAAAATTAGTGAGAAATCAATGATTTCTATAAATATCGTGTGAGATATTTAAGTAATATTATTGTAACGACTTTATTACTACAACACAAAAAATTTTCACAACTATTTTATGCAACATCGGCAATAAACACCACATTAAATAAAGCAATCCTTTTTCAGATAGAAAGAACATGGGAAGCCGTCGCTATTACAAACCCAAGCGGAATAGAACAAAAGTCACTGCGAAATTTCCGACGTCACATAGGTTCCGCGGACACATTAGACTGGGAAGTAGGTCTGCGTGAAGCTACACACCAAGCATTTCTCCGTGAAAGATACAATCCGCCGCATTTACGAGATCTTCTCTTTGCAGCGGCGTTTACAGGGAAACAAAGAGACACTACTCCATTCGGAGATATCGCCATAGTTGCAAGGGGTCAACTATACGCTCTACCTGGTGGTTATCAGTTTGTGCAAGATCCTTATCAAAATGATTGTGATGACTGCCACAATCCAAGAACTAGATGTTCGAGATTACGATGTGACATATGGAAACCAAGAGCTAGAGAAAATTTACTAGCACTATGGACTGTCAAAAGAATAAGACATAGAGATGATATCACTGGTCATCGGTACGAGTTGGAATACACAATTTCCCCGATTAATGACAACAACCCAGCATATCTGACAAAATATGGAAGATTTGATTACACAACGCCTGGCCATGTATTCGTAGTTAAAAGTGGACACAAACTAAACCCTGAAAACGATAACAAATTACAGCCATCTACTGAAAGTATAAAGTGGGTTAGATATCCATATTATGTGCCACCAAATTTGAAATATTTACCAGAAGACGAAGTGTATCGATCACAATCAACTATACCTCAAGGCCAAACAACAACAGCCTCCAGTAGGGCTAAAGAAATAGCTTTATATAAAATGTTAATTGAAACGCTAGCCGCTAAAACTACAACATCGGACCAAACTCAACAACTAGAACCACACAGATTTAAATTTCCAACTACCAGTACCACTTATTCTCAAAGCCCTACAATGGAAATAGTACCAAGACCTCCTTTAACCACAAAATCTGGCAATCAACAAATTCCAACATACGTAACAGGTAGCAACTACGATAGTACAGCTACCGACAACGCATATTTTGCCGCTGAGTCAATTTACTCCAACCAAGTCAATTCCAGTTGCTATTTTAACACCAGTACAAACTACAAATCAACAAACACAATATCATGCAACTCCCGCTGTTGCCACCTTAGTAACAGCAGCCATCACTCCGGAATTTTCCAGAAGACCCACTCAACCTACGTTTATAGTGCAATCGTCGCCATCACCTTTAACAACAGTCACCCAGCGTCCTATTACGACGCTACACTACTACACACCTATAAACGAAGATCACGAATTTATTGAAAAACCCAAAATTTCAACGAAAGCGACAACAACAAGAACACGGAGGCCACCAATTCCCTCACCAAAAGAAGTAGATGAAGAAGAAGAGGAAAATGCTTTTGATCTATTTCCTGGAACCACAACTAAGAAACATCCTTCTAGAACTGAAACACCAAGTAACGCTTTTCCAACTTCAATAAATGAACAGTTACCACCTCCCGATGAGCACACAGACACTACAGTACCGTATGTCACTCAGAGACCTTTAACTTCGAAACGAACTAGGAAACCAACGATAAGCACGACAAGGACGACACAAGAAAGAAGAATAACCAGGCCCAGTTCCACCTCAACACCCAGTTATAGCAGTAGTACCGCTGAGTATTCAAAACAAACTGCTCGGGGTCCATCTACAATTGTAGAATATGAATTTTCATCAACCCCTAGAACGCTGGTGCCCTATTTGACAGTAACACCCAAAACTATATCCACTTACATACCAAGTACGCAAGAAATCGTAAGCAACAACACGAGTAGTACGCCGGATTATGGCCGCTTTAGTTCAACCTTGTCGCCTACACTTTCGACTTTGGGGTACAAATTTGCTACAGAGGTAAGCAAAGTACAAAAACATTTAATTTGAAGTGAAAGGTAGACAGAAATTTTATCTCTTTTCAAGCGGATTAGCCTAGAATTTTGAAAAAAAAAATCGTTTCACCATTTATAAAAGGCATAATATGCCACTGATACGTAACCATTAACTTAAACGTATGAGCACCAACCCCTCCCTACACTGGTATGACCTAAATTTAAACCTGCGTAAAAATGATCAGATCCTTAAACATGTGTAAGCAGTTTCAAGTTCTATGTAAATCAGTTGAAAAACAAAGTTTTAACCCAATTTACAACGTGCAACATGAACAAATGAATGATAGATCGAATAGACATGCGCAGAAAATATCTTAGTAGGAAACATGATTTATAGATTTTAATTTATTGAAAAACGGTTTTTTTTTTTGTAAAAATGAAAGCGATCTAAGAATATGAGAAAACGTTTAAAAACAACCAATTAGTAATTAAATTACTTATATTTTAGGTACCATCTACAAGGCAACAGTTTACCAAGCCTGTTACAGAGGGACGCCAAACTACACATATATTTCCATCAACAATTACCCAAGTAGGTGGTAGTACCCGTCCTCATACTACTGGAACCGCGCAGTTTGTCAGTTCCTCAACTCATCTTGGTACAACACAAACTCAACCGGGTTCCACACAAACGATTTATTATATCCCTACCACAGTATACGACATCAGCAGCGACTCAGTCATATCGACTATACCTGTAACAAGTACTAAAACACAATCAACAGCCAGTGATTTTCTTGTAGATACACAGCAAGGTCCTCCTACAGTACCCAGGAACAAAAATATAGATTACAGCAATGATGACATATTTGGTCCTGATGTTCGTTTAAAATTAACAACAACAGAAAAAGCATTCAAACAAGTTGACTCGGAACTCGCGCGGCAATTATTTGGAGAAAGAAAATCTCGTAAATCTCCAAACAGAGACTACCACACAACATCAAGAACAACCAACAGTCCAAAAATAATATATTCAAATTTCTACCAAGCATCAACACTACCTCCTTTAACCTCAATGTACGTTTTTGAAGAAGACGACGATGCGAATAATGAAGGCAATAATTTAATTAACACCAACTCAAAGTTGACAACGCAAAAACAAGTACTCCCGTTAACCAGTCAGAGTTTCGAAACATCGATCAGTTACGAAATCAACAAAATAAATGCGACTACCCCAACAACTACAGCGAAAACGGTTGAATTTGAACCAACAATTATGGCTAAGCTGAGTGAAGTTGTCCACAATAACAGCAATATTGAAATTTATAAAGCGGAAATGCCACAAGATGACTATGGATTACACGAGAATCAAGAAACCAATAAAATATTCGACGATATAGCACTACAGTTGATTAATCATGCCAGAAGCATAGACTACTTGGAAAAGAAAAACAGAACAGGAAGATACAATAGAAGAGGCGGTGTCAGAAAAGTTAGGCGATATAGGAAGAAAGTGGAATGAACAGAAATAGAAATGTTAAACCAACTAATAGACTGCTTTCTTTACGCATCAGTAAATAAAGCAGGGGTTCCCAACCGTTTTTACGTTGAGCCTCTCCAAAATATGAAAATATTCATGCCCCCCTTCAAGTTTTTTTATTGCTACAATATAAAAAAAATCAGGACATTTATTTCTCAATTGTAGAATAAATTAAAAATGCGGTACTCGCTCCTAAAAATAGGCAAGTACATGTAATTTTGGTGGAACGGACTAGTCCTTGCTTATCTTCCAAAATTGAGATACAAAACTGGTCCCCTGAAACCAAGAAAGATTCTTGGTTTCAGGGGACAAGTTTTGTATTTCAAGTACATGTAAATATAATTAAATAATCAATACATTTATATTAATCCAAGGTCTGGTCACGTTGCATGGCAATTTATCCAGCGAAGACGTAATTGTCAATAAAAATCTAAAAGTTGAATCAAGTCCACAGTTCAAAACAGTCAGAATTTTCAAGAAAAATTCGAAAACTTAAAATATAGTTGAAATTTTGAAATATGTCAGCGTTTTTAAAAATATTTCAAACTTTTAATTCGAAAATTTGAAAGTAGGGCAAGATGTTAAAAAAGTTCAGATTTTTAAAAAAGCCAGAATTTTGAAAAATGTCGAATTTTGAAAAAAATCGAAATTTTCGAAAAAATTCATAGATTAAAAAATCGATTTTTTTTTAAATCATAAATTTTGACAAACACATCAGTTTAAAAAATCTAAATTTCAGAAAAAACACCGAAATTTAAAAAAAAATCTCAAATTTTGGAAGAAGGCAAAAACTTGGAAAATAAAGACAACCATTTTAAATCCATAGAAGGTCCACATCGGCATTTAAACAAATAATTACGCGATACGTATTTCGCTAGCAGAACTGGCATTTTCGAGCGCACTAATCTTAATTGTTTAGCATAAGAAATATCGACATCATCTACATTGAGATTCAAATCGATTTGAATCTCAATGCTGATGATGTCGGTACTACTTTTAATTTTGAAAATGCAAGTTCTGCGGACGAAATACGTATCGCGTAATTATTTGTTTAATTGCCGATGTGATAAAGGAGTAAAACCTTCTGTGGACTTAATCATAGGTCACAGTGTTTAATTTAGTGCTTTAGTGAACATCTATAAAAAATGTCGCAATTTTCACTAAAACTAAAATTTTGAAACAAATATTAATCTCAAAGAAAGTCAAAATTGTGAAAAATTTTCATGAGAACTTTAAACTTCCAAAAAAGTCTAAATCTTCCAAAAAAAAACCTCAAAATTTTGAGAGAAATTTGTGATTTTAAAATAGGCGAAAATTTAAAAAAAATTCAAAATGTTTAAATTGGCGCAACTTCTAAAAAATATTTTTGTAAAAACAAAACCTTCAGAATACGTAATTCAAAATTTTTTAAAAATTTTCAAATAATTTCAAATTGTCGAAATTTTTAAGACCCGAAATTTGTAAAGAAGTTCAAATTTTGGAAAAAGATGTAAATCTGAAAAAAAGGCGAAATTTCAAAGTCAAAGTTTTGAAAAATGTAGAAATTTTCGTAACAAGTTGGGATTCTCAAAAGGGTGAATATTTTTTTAAAAGGTCAAAATTTTGAAAGAATTCGTTTTTTGAATAAAGTCGAAATTTCGAAAAATAGTCGAAAATTCAAAATAAAAAAAATTTTGATGAAACGTGGAGATTTGACAAAACCTATATTTGCTAAAACAAAGTCGAAATTTTTGACAAGTGAAGTTTTGGAAAAAAATCAAGATTTTCAAAAAAAGCCGAAATTTGAAGGTCGAAATTTTCAAATAAATTATTTACTAAAAGTGTGGAAACCTAAATCGAAATTTTAAAGTCAAAATTTACAACAAATATGTCGAAATTATCAAAAAATTGATTGAAAATCAAAACTTTAGAAAAAAGTTGAATTCTGAAAAGTCCAAATTTTCCAAAAAGGTCCAAAATATTTGTCAAAACTTGAATAACATCGAAATTTTAAGAAAATGTCGAGGATTTTAAAGAACACCAAATTTTAAAATCAAATTGAAATCTGAAAAAAATTTCAACTTTTCAAAAAACTCGACAAAAATTGAAAGCTTAAAAAGCCAAAATTCTGTCAAAGCGGCAATAATCAAAGTCGAATTAAAAAAGCCAAAGTTTTAAAGAGAAACTGGAAATTTTGTAAGGGAGTCAAAATTTTGTAAATTATAATTTTAAAAAAGGCGAAATTTTGAAATAGGTAAAAATTTTACTTTTAAAAGTCGAATTTTTGAAACATCCAACTGCACAAAAAAGTTATTAATATTCGAAAAAAATTTCAAATGAGTCGAACTTTTTTAAAGTCGAATTTTTAAAATAGTTGACATTTTTCGATAAATCTTTTTGAAAAGAAAGAAATTTTGAAAAAGAAGTTTTTAAAAAGTAGAAATTTTGAAGAAATAAATTTTTTTAAAAAGTCGAAATTTAAAAAGGAAAAAATGTTGACCCCCCCTTATAATCTCTTGACGTCCTCCTAGAGAGACGCGCCCTGCTGGTTGGGAAATCCTGAAATAACGTAACTTTGTAGCATTGGATTAAATGTTGCTTTGTATATAAAAAATAGTATAAATGAATTTAGTTTAGATTTAGGAAAGTACTTTTTAAATATAATGTGTATGTAAATATTTTTTGTATTTATATTTATGTTTTAATAAAATTATAAATATTGCACGTTTCATCTTGAGGAAAACAAGAGTTGTTACTTCTGTTCTGAAAATTAAAATAAACAAATACTTCCAAAATATTACAAATACAGGGTGTATCAATCATAATGTCATTAACTTTAAGAGAAGAGAGATAAATTAGTATGTTACGAATACGTGACTATTTTTTTAGGATATATTGATGCTGAATAAAATAAATTTTTCAAATCAAAATATCAAATGTACAAAAAGTTTTCTAATCTAGAGTGCTGCTGTCATTTTTTTGACATGTTCACGTATGTTCCTTACTTGATTCGTACTCACCAAACTGACATTTAACCTTCACATAAAAATGCTGCAATACTATCAGGAATAGAGCCATTCACGAATGCTTTTTTGGGCTTTTCGAAAGTAGGATTCAACAATAAAAGATTTTTCTTCTATTGTAATATCAAATCAATAAAATATTGTTTTAAGGTTATGTTTGTTCACCTGTCTGTTTAAAATACCGATCAAATAAGGAACATACGTTAACATGATAAAAAATGACAGCAGCACACTAGATTAGAAAACTTTTTGTACACACGGTATAAACCCGTTTTTGGGCTGTTACCGAATGCAAGTTCCTTCGACATCGCTAAGTAAGAAGAATACGACACTTGCGCAATAGGAAATCGGGATAAACAAAACATTGCTTAGGTTATGTCTGAAAGATGAAAAAATTCGAGTCATTAAATGTTACTTCAGCTACGAGTGCACGAAAATTTCTACTTTTTTCCAACATTTTGACTCTTACTCACATTTTCGATTTTTTTTTGTTCAAAATTTCGACTCTTTGTTTTCAAAATTTAGACTCTTCATTTTCAAACTTTAGTACTTATTTTAAATGTCGATTTCTCTTCAAATTCCAAATTTTGTCTCAAAATTTCTCTTTCATCGATATTTTCAAACTTTCGACTTTTTCCTCAAAATGTTAATTCTTCTCGAAATCTTAACTTTCATCTTCAAATTTCGATTTATTTTCCTTAAAAGTTTGACATATTCTCCAAAATTTGGAATTTCAAGCAAAATATATTGATTCTTTTTGTTAAAATTTCCATTAGTTTTGATTTTTTCCTCAGAATTTTTGTTTATTTTTTCCTTTCTCAAATTTTAACTTTTTTTTGATCTCTGCATTTTCTCAAAATTTCGACCATTATCAAAATATTGATTTTTTCTAAAAATCTCCATTTTCCTAAAATTTCGACTTTTTTCTCAAATATTAGAACTTTTTGAAATTTCAGCTTTCTCAGCATTCTTTTTTACCTCTAATTTTCAAATTGCGGTTTTTTTTCTGTAGGTTCTTTCTCAAATTTTCCTCTTTTTTTGGAAATTGTGACTTAACAAAATTGAAGTGTTTTCCTCTTTTTCATTTTAATTTCATTTCTCATAATTTCAACAAAAATAAAAAAAGATTCAAAAATACGAGGATGGTGTGAAAATTCAGAACTCAAAGTCTCAGGAAAGTAGTTGAAAGGTCACAAAAAGTCAAAGTTTAATAAAAAAATGTTCAAAATTATGAAATGAAAGGGGAAATCTACATCACAGGAAAAGTAGTTTTAAGAAAAAGTTGTAATTTCAAGAAAAAAGTTGTAATTACAAAAAAAAAAGTCTGAATTGTGTAAACTGCAAATTTCGGAGAAAAAATGGATGTTTATTCATTCTTAAAAAATTGCCTTTCCTTTTACAATAACATCAATTCCCATATATTTGTCATATGCAATATACATGCATTGGTGATGCCGGGTCATGGTTCTGTATGACTACTTATAAACTCTAATGCCTAAACTAATTCTACTTCCATGATGAAACTTGCCCTGCTTCATAAAGACAGTATAAGCAAGTTTTATATATTTTTTGAAAATTTTTAAAATGGTTTAAAATGTGAAAATTTAATTTTTTGTTTTTTTCTGAAAATTAACAATCAATTAAAATTGTACAAATTACATAAAAAAATCATATAATTCGTTATACTTTGATTGAAATTCATGAACCACCTCACTGGGCTCCCCAGTGTATTTGCCATTTGCCCCGTTTACCTTCCCCCTCCTACCAGCGCACTTGGTTGAACTTGTATGTCAAACCCCAAACCTTACATAATACCAGTTTACAAGTTATTTTTAAAGAAATATGTATTACTTACCAGCGCCCTCTTTTGCATACTTGTAATCTGGCTCAGCCTTGTTCGGTATAAAACAGCTGAATGAGTCAGGCAATATCTCCCTGATTCGTTGATGGTAAGATAACCTGAAATGATAAAAAAAAATTACAAGATTTTCGCCTTCAACACTGATGAATATACTACCTCATGCATTTTAACATCGTTTCTCTTATAAATTTAGGCCTTGGATGTTCTGAATCCAAACTTAAGCAGGCATCCCAATCTTCCCAAGACCACCTAAACTGGAAGTTGCTTAGATGGTAAGAGAACCAATTCACAAATCTATCAAAACATGAGACATTCATGGAATCAATTCGTAAAAACAACATTTCTGTTGCTTGTGCCAAAACTTGTGGCATAGTTGAGGGCTGCAATTTACACAATTCGATCAGTATTGAACCATAACAAATCTCCAAATATCGCGGAGAAGGCATGTGGAAAAGCTCAGCAAAAATCACTTCCACAATGCAATATTCCAATGGTATTTTCAATTTGTATGGGAAATTCAGTAAGTGGGCAGCACAGTCTTTCCTTTCTAAATGATACATTTCTATCAGAGAATGTAAGTGTTCTTCAATCAGGAACCTTTCTATGGAATGAGTTCCAGGCAAAATTGGTCCTTCTGGACAGTCAGTGTAATCAAATAAACGAAAAACAACCCAAGGCATTGGATACTTGAATGAATCTTCATGTGGGGGCGGTACAATAGTTGGCAAACTATGTTGCAAAGCTTCACATAAAATAGAATCAAAAGCCAAATATGGTCTTGGTATATGTTTTTCAGCCCAATTATCTTGTCTTAATTTTTTTATCTGTGACCAAAGGCAGTCCAAATATTCCTCTTGAGCATGAGGAGTATCAACCGCCCAAACTCTAAGAGCATTATGATGCTTCTTGCTCCGTTTATTAAGAAAAATTTCAATTTGGACCAAAAGGTGTTCCAAAGCTTTTTCCCTTTTTTCATATAATTCTCTTCCAACCCAAGGCAGAGTGCTCAATATAGCATATATGTACCAATCCCTTCTAACCTGAAACACAAAAAACTTGGATCACAACATTGGTTATAACAGAAATGTTACAAAGACAGAGTGAAGTTCAAGATATGTTCAAAATTTTACATTAAACAACTTTTATAAAAATGTTGAATTTAAGCGCAGAATTTAGACAAATTGTAGTGATTATTTTTGTTGTTGGAAACTCATAGTTTTTCGTTTTCTTCTTTAAAATTTGATAAGCAGATAATTTTGACCCATTCAAGAAATTTTGATTTATTTTCAAAATTTCAGCATTAATTGTGAAATCTGAACTTCTTTCTCAATACTTCAAGTATACATTTTTGAAATATAGTCGCTTTTGGTTAAAAATAAAATAAAAATAAGAAATTGGTGAAAGTGAACTGAAACACAAAATTCCATGTTCATGTTCATGTCAACTACACTAAATCGGAAGCTCTTCTTAAGAAGAAGTAAAAAGAAAATTTATGTCAGTCAATTCAGTTGTGCAAGTTTGACAAAAAGATAATTAAATGTTGAATATACTTTTAATGGGATCTACAGATTATCACAATAAGTAAAGGACATGCTTCTACTTTTTTCTGTTATCTACTTACCTGAGGTACATTATCCTCATTAGCACAATCAATCATATTATCAAGAAGAGACAATAAAGATGTGGCTACTATTACATGGCAGTTTACCAAATCAGCCAAAAATCTCAGAGAATAACGTGCTTGATCCCACATACACAACTTTAAAGATTCTTTAAAAGTTCGAACCATATATTCGACAAATTCTCCCCCAAAGTTATAACTTTTCGCATTAAGCAAACCAACCAACGTAGTGTAAATTGTACATTTCTCTGGCATTTTTATAGCACAATCTGTAAGTATTCTAAGAATTTTGACCCTGAACGTCGATAAATCGGCTTCCAGAACACTAGCCAGACCTTCTAAGTTCGACTCTAAAGAAGATGTACTTTTTTCGCCAACACGTAAAATTAGGGACTCCAGGCGGTCTTCTATTTCCTGATTTTCGGACACTCGACGCCTCTTTCTGTAGGCTCGATCTGTAAACGTTCGCATTAAATGGGAAAACTGCATTATAATGTATAAAAAGTACCGTATCCGTCCTCTTCTTCGTGTTGCCTTCGTCGACTCATTGTAAAATGCAATAAGCTACTTCAATTTAAAGCGGGAAGTCACAAATTACTATATGATGAATAAATAACAGTCTAATTAATATTTACCGATGGTAGCACTTACATTTTCTGTAGTAAAATCAGTAAATAGGACAAACAATGCTGAGAGACACTTTCCCCAACAAAACATAACCTTACGCTTTTCTCTATGATACGCTATCGAAGAAATAATGCCAACCAGCAATAGTAGCACAGAGCAAATCTAACTGCAAACACACACTCTATTCGCACACTCTGTGTGCGAACAGGATATTATTCGGCGTCCTCTGTCATTAATATTTACAACTATTACAATTTGGCACTACCCAATGTTGCCAAATCTTCAATTTTAGCTGTAGATTTTTCGAGTTATCAAAGATTTTAGTTTAATCCCTCGAATTAAGCCCAAGGTGACCTAGGCGACCGGCTAGAGCGTTGGAATGTTAAGAGTAGCAAAAGCATGCTATGAGGGGCACCGCTGGTAATGAGTATGGTTCTTTTTTTTAGTAGACAAAAATTATTGGGCAAATATGACTTAGGACCTCTTTTTGTCATCACAAACTATTGGGCGCTGTGTAGGTCTTTTGCATGGGTTGCTCGGGGGGGCACTGCTATCAAATCTACAGTTTTGAACTTTTGTTATCTTTTTGACACAACAGAAACTTGCTGTATCATGAGTAGTAATAATAAATCGTGGCCAAATAAGCAGGAAAAAATTTCGACAGACCCATTTAAATAGAAGAATGACCGGCAAATTAAGAAACACCTTACATTTTAGAAATAGTGAATTTTTTTTCTTTCATTTAAATACTTTGGTTATAAAAATTTTATACTTATTATTTTTTTTAATTTCAAACAATTTTGAATTTAAAGAGTAACGTTTAGAGAAAAAAATAGGCAAACTGCCGACAGAAATGAAAACTTAAAGCAAGCAATTTTCTAAGTGTAATACAAAAAATTAAAATTTTACAATAGACCACAAAAGTGCTGACTTTGTTTCAGTAAATAAAGAGTTTATTTTCCAAACAAAGTAAGTTTCACATGTAAAGCTTCCTAAGGTAGGTTTGAAATATTTATTTTAACCAAATTTAGCATTGACTTTTCGTTCTAACTAATAATTACAGCTTGCTATAGCCATAAGGTATGCATCACAAATCATCTACCGGAAATAATTAAAGCAGTAAAACTAGGGTTCTACATTAAATTGAGGTTATGTAAGGAGTAAGGATAATGCTGTAAATCAACTTTGGTTTATTGTGTAAATATGATAGAAAACCCCATAAATAAACATTACGTTTATGTATTTTACACCAACCTGCAAAAGTATTGAATAAAATATGCATGATTATTTTTTGTTCTTCTAAAAGTATGTCAGTGGTTTTTTGCATACTATTGCATGGAATGATTTTTGATTAGATATTTTTTCGTTTGACACATACCTTATCCCTATAGCGACTTGAAATTGGCGATCTTGACGTAGCACCTTGGTAGTCTATCTCTAATTTATAATTATTATTAACATTAGCCTGGTTTTCACATCTATCGACTATCCGACCAATAATTATTTCATTTTTACATTTAAGTGGCCTGATTCTGTAAGTATGATTTTTTAAAATTTTATATCGATTTTAATCTATCCTGCATTAAATCCATTGAAGCTAAAATAAATTTAGTGCAATTCAAAACGAGTCAATAAGGATCCAAAATGAAAAATAATTTAACCCATACTCTATAGGTAATAATTGTCCCTATAAAAAGAAACATCCATCAAGAGTTAAACATCAGATAGTAAGAATAACCTATCGACATCTGAATAAACTATTTGAATTCATCAGATTATTGAAAGTTTCGTCTTACAAACACTAGATGGCGCCCTTTTTGATATTAAATGTTAACAGGCACTTAAACATCTATTAGTGATAGATTATCTTTGAAATCTTGGGCAAATTGGATGACATCTGACAGTTTTGAAAGGTTCAATTTGTTTGTATTCTATGATATTAATACAATTTAAAAGTTTTCAAACAAATCAACGCCTATTTTTAGAGATTTTTAACATAAGACTCTTTATAATCATGCAAAATTCAATGAAAGCTGAATTATGAGTGAATTTATTGTTATTCAAGGTAGGTGCTTTCATATACGATGATATTGTATTAAAATGTAAGCAATTTGTAGTTGGGCAATGTGGAAATCAAGTGGGTAGTACGTTATGGCCCCTGATCCTAAAGGAATATAATATTTATGCAGAAAATAAGTTCGAAAATGAAAAAGGTAAAAATACATACGGCTTATCAGATGTTGACATGCAGAAATCTCTTACAAGTTTTTTCCAAGTACCTGATGAGAGTTTAAATAAACCCCTTAAAACATTATCCGATTTAAAAAGCAATAATGTGAAAGCTCGGGTAAGTAGGTAAACAGTACCCAGTATGCCATTGTTAATACCTAGATTTGCTATTTGAAGGTAATTTGTATTGATATGGAAGACAGTGTAGTTGCTAGATTTAAAAATGTTCAGTATAGACATATATTTGACAAGAAAAATCTAATAACAAGTTATCCAGGTTCGGGGAATAACTGGGCCTGAGGGGTACTATTTTCATGGCCCAGAATACAAGGATAAAATTTTAACTCGTATCACTCGTATGGTGGAAAGCTGTAATAGTCTTCAAGGTTTCTTTTTGATATTTTCAATGGGTGGAGGAACTGGGTCTGGATTGGGCACATATGTTTTGAATTTGTTAGCTGATCATTTTCCTCTAGTTGAAAGGTAACACTGTCTTATATTTGTTTCTTTTGTTGTAGCATTTAATAGTTTTTGACGTAATTGTTCAAATTTAAATAGATAAGTTAATAATAATAAATAATTTACACTTTAACTAGGTTCAGTATGCTTTGTTACGTTATTTTATTTATCTATGGAAAATTATCAACTTTGCTTTGTCTTTATGTCAGCCGCTGACTAAATATAATACAATTGCACCTTAACTAAAATGTCTTTTATCAGTGTTTAAGTAAATATTTTTTTTCCTTTAAAAAATCTACAAAAGCGAGTTCTTACAAAGAGTCAATAAATAATTATAATTAATAACTCTTCCTTCTAAAAAATATTTTAATCCCATTATCATTCTTAGAGAAATTCTGAACAAATTTATAAAGGGATGGGGTTCACATCCTTCAAGAATATGATTTTTTCGCTTAACTTTGAGCTCTTCTCATAAACAAATGTACAATTTGGTATTAAGTAGAACTCGAATCAGTGGCACAGATGAGGTGGTGGGAATCAATCCCCTTCTAAGTCATAAAGGAATTATCAAAAAAAGAAAAACTCTGAAACGTAGAACAAGGCTCCCTTTAGTATATAATAGGGATGTTTAGGAGCTCCTTAATCGTAACTGAAACTATCGCACATCTGAAATAAAAAAATATGCGAATCTGTAACCGAAATAAATGTTTCGGATAATTTCAGATGTTACTTGAAATAATTTTGATAATTTCAACGACTTTTTTTTGCTCAACTAAAATTATGCGACAAACTAGCTGGTATATTAACTGACCTCACTCATTAACATGGCCACTACTTTTTTTAACTTGTTAAATGAATCAGTTTTTTTTAAATTTTGGCATAATTTTCACCAAATTTCGCTTTATTGCAAAATTTCAACTTTTTTATCAAAATTTCGGTTTTCATTTAATGTTTGACTTTACAAATATTTGGTTTTTCAATTTCGACGTTTTTCAAAACTTACTTTTCGAGAATTTTAGATTTCATCGAAAATTTGACAACAAAAACTTTTTATAATATCGAGGAAGGATTGAATTTTATTTAGATTTTTTGCAAAAAATTGATTTCTTGATAAAATGGGGCGCTTTTTAAAAATTTTAACCTTTCTTCAAAATTTTGACTTTTTCATAATTTTTACTGTTTTTGAAAATTTCGTCCTTTTTATGCTTCAATTTTTTCCGTAAATGTATACTTTTTGAAAATTTCGATTTTTTTATAGAAATTTTGTGTTTTAAGTTTTTTCTAAAACTTGGAAATTTTTTGTTGAAAATGTCGACTTTTCCTAAAAATTTTGACCTTTTTCAAAATGGTAAAAAATTTTTCTCAGTATCAAAATTTTGCCCTTAGGCAGCAAAATTTCCATTATTATGATTTATTCAAAATTTTGACTACTCGAAAATTCTGTCTTGAATCTTGCAGTGTTTCCTTTTTGACAAAATTTTGTGAAAAATCCTAAATTGGCATAATTTTTTAGATTTTTTTTTAATTTCAGATTTAAAAAAGAATTTTAGAAACTCAAATTCATTTCCAAAATATTAATACAGTAGACTCCCGCTAAAGTTGCGCTCACCGGACTGGATCGACCGTTAAAGTTGCTAGTCCCTACCATCCCTACCATTGTCGAAAAATGTGTATGTTGTATTGCTCCTTGTGCGGTTGAGTGGGTTATTCAAGAGTGGCGCTAAAACTCGGAAGTCTAATTCGTCGTTCACGCAACTTTCGCGATTGTATCTTGTCAACTTTAACGAGCGGTACAATTTTACGGGCGCAATTTTAGCGGAAGTCGACTGTATAAGGTCAACGTTTTTTTATGAAGTTGAATTTTACGATTGAAGTCGAGAAAAAAAAATAGAATTTTTGAAATGTCAAGCCTTAACTTCCTTAAAAAAAGATAAACTTTTAGGTAAAATCTGAAATTGTAAATTTTTTTAGAAATTGGGAGTGAAGCTTCAAGTTTTTTATTTTTAACTTTTTTTCTATCGAATTTTTTACCTTTTGCCAGTGTAATTATTCATCAATGTTTTTTGTAGATTTGTGGCTTGCGTTTATCCGACAGGCACTGAAGACGTAATAACATGCCCCTACAATATGGTTTTGGCTACTAACGAACTAATCAATAACGCAACTTGCATATTTCCTGTGGAAAATCGGGCATTATTGGAGATAACAAATAAAAATTCTGAGAAATGTTTCATTGGATCTGATAAATGTATATTAGTGCATAAGCCTTACGATGATCTGAATATAATCATAGCTAATATGCTTCTTCATCTAACCAGGTTGATAAAAATCATATTCTAGTATAGCAGTACTAAATTTTTTTTAAGTGGATCTCGGTTTGCAGGGAATCTCAATTTTGATATTAATGAAATCTACACTAATATGGTACCATTTCCGAATTTAAATTTTCTTTCTGCTACCTATGGTCCCATGGTTCATGCTAATGATAAAATTATTAACAAAGGGTTTGGGTACGTATTTTTAAAATTAATAACATAAAAAATAAAACAGAAACTTTCAGTAAAAGACAAAAAGATGAAATATTTTTGGAGACATGTAATCGAAGCAATCAGTTGCTTCAGATAGATCCATTAAGTAAATTGGTATTGCTGTTTACTAATAACGAATAATTAAATGATTATTTTTAGATCCAAAATCTGTTTTGTTAGGAACTACTTTAATTGGAAGAGGAGATTTTAATTTGACCGATATGAGGGGATATGTTGAAAAAATACAACAAAAGGGATGCTTCACACCATGGTCATCGAAGTCTGTGAAAATGGGATTGTGTAATATCCCTCCCAATGGATGTTCTTCATCTCTAGTCAGCATTTTTAACACATCTTCAGTAACAAATTTATTTGGGCACATCTTAGACAACTATTCAAAACTCTATAGTAAAAGAGTAAGAATTTTTAAAAGTCCTGATAATTCAGTTAATTATATCCTTCTAGGCTCACATTCATCACTATACAAAAATTAAAGGCTTTGATTTTTTTACCTTTGAGGAAAGTATGTATAACATCCATGACACAATGGTCGCCTACAAAGATATGGAACTTAGTGTACCATTGGAGATTCCAAGACTGCAACCTTCTAATAATTAAGTCAATTCATATTTTTATAATTGGACTATTAAACGTAATTTTGATTTTGTTGTAATTTTGTTTACCTTGTTGATACTAATAAGGCAGCAAAAAGAGAACTCAATGGGATTTCCCAACCTGTAAGTCATGGTAAAATTTTTCCAACTTTTCTCAAGTGCAGGTCTCTTGGATAGAGGGAAAATAAAAATAGTGAGGGGGGGGGAGAATGTGGAATCTGTTCAAATCTGTTTTGCAAAGATGCGTGGAAGCGTGTTGTCCTGTTGCAAGACTGTTAGATCCAGGCAGCTTATAACATGAGGATGAATCTCAGGTAGAAATAACATTTTGAACAGTTGAAACTTTGGTAACAGCATGCTGTTTAACTCACATTGACATAGAAAACATTTCTCAAAATACACTGGGTGAATTCAAAAACCTCAAATATGCACATGTGTATAGAGGGGAATGTTACTTCCACATTCCAATCATAATCCAATTACTAAAAAATTCAATAAAAATAAAACGATCATACCAGATGTAATTATGCACAACCGATTTGTACACCAAGAAGCGTTAAAGGGCTTATATCACAAGCATTTATTTAAAAATAACAAAAAATATAATTAATATACATAATTTGTTAACACTTAAGCTATATTAGAAAGTAAACAAAAGTGTCAGTGTATATTATATTATGCAAAATTAAAAGCACTTAATTCTAATGTGTTTGACTTTGACTTGGTATTTGAGGCAAACCAAATTCATCCACGGGGATGCCATCCTGTAATGTACCCATTTTTTAAATTAAATTTTTTAATAAAATTAAAACCGTACCTTGTTTTTATTAGCAGTGGTTTCTGGCTTAGTATCAGGCGCTTCTGGTGCTTTTAATACATCATCCAGATAACTGGCATCATCGTCCAAGGCCATTTCATCTCCTAAGGCATCCAGTTCTGCGGCAAGATCGTCCTCATCAAGTTCAGGGGTATTGTAAGTGCGTCCCAAAGCTTCTTGGACTTCATCTGCTTGTTCCATCATGTCAGCCAATTCATCTTGTAATTCCTGCACATAAAAATAAATATTTCTATTGGTTACATAAATCAGAATATGAAATACATTTATTTCATTTTCCAAGGTGAGCACATGAAAGTTGACACTTGAGATCTTTTCTATATGTTTTAAAAATATACTTGAAAACTTGAGTTTTTTATACAAAATTTGAATTTCCGAATGTGGACTTTTCTATCTAACTTCAGACAATTTTATAAAAATAAATTATGGGTTTTTTGAAACTTCGATTATTTTCCTATTTTCACCTTTTATTTTTCAAAATTTGAACTCCACAAAACTTTTTGTTTCTAAAAATTTTGATATTTATCTTCAGATTTTCGACTTTCTTCTTTGAAAAGTTCGTTTTAACTCATCTTTTTTTTTTTCTATTGACTCTTTTTATACATAACTTTATACTTTTAATTTGTATCCTTTTCAAGATTTTGGTAGAGTTACACTTGTATTTTTTTTTGTAATATAATATTATGATGTTTGGGTTCTTTAGGAGTTTCTTTTTTTTTCTCAAAATTGCAGTTTTATACTTTCTGTTTTTAAAATTTAATTCTGACTTCAACATTTAACTTTATGGTAAATTCTCATTGTAAGCTGTTTTCAAAATGTGGATAACAAGCAAAGGCAAAAAGAACTCACTCGATCTATCCAATTTCTCATTATAACCAACCTCATCATAAGAAAAGTTCTACTGTAATCTTCAAGGAGAGTGATATATGATAATGCAACATATCACTTGTAAGTGTTTTGTTTGGACATTTTAAAATTGTTTAATTTTAGTCTGCATGGTTTTTGAGTTATGATAAAAAATGTACAGAAAAGTTATACTACTACTCTTCCATCTCTAAATGTCCAAGTGAAAAAATCTGAAATAATTCATGTGAATATTACAATAAATAGCAGTTTAACATTTATGCTTTCCTTCCTAGTATAGTAAATATAAAGACTAAAATATACATTCAAATCAAAAATTAAATACAAATGATATACATACCTACCACCTTAGAGTAAGGTGTAATTTTTATCTTTTGCATATGCTACTTATGTATAAATCCAAGATTTTACTCACATCTATATCATCAATGTTAATTTTCTTGAAGTCCTTCTTCATTTGCTTCATTCCATCCTTCATGGCAATAACCGTAGTATGTGTATCTTTCAAAGCTTGGTGGGCAAAATTGGCCTGCTCCATATTAAACGACTGACCACGTAAATTGTCTAGTTGTTGCTCGTACATCTTTTTCTGCTTTAAAATTCGAATAGCTTTGGCTTTAACCGCATTTTTACCTGGACCCTCCCTCATTTTCGACATCTGATCTCTAAATTTTCGTAAATCATTCTCGAGAGCTTGAATTTTCTTCTCCACTGCCTCAGCTCTTTGGTCAACCTTCAAATAGCATTATAATGATGTTTTACTTTATAAATTTCCCACATATTTTGGTTACTTACGCCAGTTATACAATCAGATATGTTCGGGCCTGGTTCTTTTGGTTTTCCTTTGCCGAAAAGTCGATTCATTTTGTAATTTCGTCGAAAAATTAAATTACAATCCAATTATTTCTGAAGTTGACGTTTAATTTGTCAATGAGTAATGATAATGACATTTCTGTGTTGACATTTAATGGCGACCTCTGCAGGGGATTTTTTAACGTATAAAGCTAAAGGACAGTTTCGCCCTGAATATTCAAGCATATAATATGATGAAGTATTAAAATTATTTGATTTAGACATAAAAAAATACACTAACTAAGTAACTAAACAAAAACTTTCTTCATAAAACTTTTGATGTCACCAGGCATTCTACAAATTTTTTAATTTAGCGATAAATTTCAATATTGCTATGGTTTGCCTTATTGCGGTCCTGTAATTTATCAATGATCCAAGGGCATAGACATTTAGACATTCGATTTGTTTATAATCAGTGATAACTTCAGTTTTTCTAGTGAAGGTTTATTTATTTATTTCTAAATTATTTGTAAAATAAATAATTTTAAATAAAAAAATAACTTCAGCTATTTTTAAAATCGTAGGTTTTAAATATGTGTAAAAAAATTAAATAAACACCAGTCTGAAAATATCGGTAGTGAAGTCAATTGCATAAATAAAATGTCTTGTAATTATGCAGACGGCTTGTCACCATATGAAAATAAAGGAATTCTTGGAGTACCAGAGGTAAATGCTAGTTGGATTGTTTCAATACCAGTAACAGCTTATGTTTTGGAAGTTCTAACCTGCAATCTGTAGGAGAGGGAGAGATAAAACGCTTTTACTCGTTTTTAGAGCTATAGTAACAAATTACTTTGCCTATTTATTTTTATTTGAAGATTGATATTGCTATTATAAAAATATGTTCTATCGGATTTTTGATGTATAGCCGGCCACAGACGCACGTACATGTAGGATACATCAATTTTGCTTACACGAAGGGATTATTTTTATGTCATTTTGTTGAGTAGTAGTAAAAGGTACTATTCAGTATAATTATTAAGAGCTAAGAATGCTGAGAAGGCATTGAATCCCTTAGCAGCTTTTTATAAGCCCCCAAACTTGTTAAAAAAGAATTTCGTTTGAACATTATTAAGTTGTGAGGTGCCCCCTGGAGCTTTGCGCTTGTACGTATATTTGGGAAAACAACCATAGAACAAAAAGCAGAATTATAAAATCTTATTGTTATTCAAAAATAGTAAAATAAACTATCATGTGACACATGAATGTGACCAGAAAAAAAGCTTATTTCAAATTAACAAATATCCAATATATTCGATCAAAATTCGAAATTTTGAATTTTTTCTCCAAATTTTAGGTTTAAACCTCCAAATTTTAATTTTTTTTGATTATTGACATTGTGAATCTTCACATAATTGACATTTCCAACCTTTACTTCGTGGAATCCGTTAATATTCATAACTATTAAGCTTTATTAACGATTAGAAAGCTAACAGATATTACAAATTCCGCAATGTTTCGATAAATATTTGCTAACACCTGACCAGGATGATGCATTAATGTGAAATTTTTAATATCTGTTGTTTTTTAATCTTTTATAAAGCTTAATAGTTATGAATATTGTGAATCTTCGTTGTCTTCGTTTTTTGTCTTTTACCATAAAATTTTGACTTGAAACTTGCAATTTTTTGATTTTCCCTTAAAATTTCGATTTGAACTCACAATGTTGACTTAGAGCAATTTTAATGTTTTAAAATCTCGACTTCTTGATTTTAAATCTGAAATATCAACAATATTGTGGAGCTCAAAATTGTGGGTACTTTATAGAAATGTTAACTTCGAAATCTGAAACCTAATCCTGACCATGAAGAAACTTGAAATTTAAATTTTGAGATTTTAAGAATTTTTTTAGAGATTTTTTCGAGACTGACATATTTTTCTCAAAGCAAGTCGAAATTATTGCATTTTTAAAGAAGAGTAAATCTGAAAATTTCCTCCTTTCTCAAATTTCAGTATTTATCTAACTTACTTTTTCTCAAAATTTTGACTTAGATATTTAAACTTTTTCTTCAAATTTTGACTTTTTAAAAAACTTACGAAATTTCAAGTTTTCCACTTTTTTCAATTTTTTATTATGAACATTTAATTAGACTATTTCGCAAAATTTTAATTTGAGAAAATTCGACTTTTTTATATATTTTTATGACTTTTTCTTAAAATTTTGAGTTTAACATTTTTTTTTTAAATATCGACTTCGAAAATTTTTTGAAAATCTCGACTTTACTCAAAAATATTGAGTTTTTGTAAATTTGGAATTACTTTAAAAAGTTCTTTTAATTTTGATTTCTTTGAATATCTTGTCTTTTTTTGAAAATATCATCTTTTTAAAATTTTCAGTTTAAAAATTTCCACTTTTTTTTTATATAAATTCTGCTTCTATGAAAATAGGCGACATTTTAAAATTCATATATTTTTTTAAATTCCTACTTTTTTCGAAATGTCTACGTTTTTTCAGTATCTTGATTTATTTTCAAAATTCTGATACTTTCCAAAATTTTGATTTGTTTTGAAAATTTCTACTTTTCTTCGAAGATTTAGCTTTTTTTTTTATAAATTTTGACTTCTTTTGAAAAAAGCTACTTATTTTTTGAATTTTTCGACTTTTGAACATTTTAAAAAATGATCTTTTGAATATTTCTACATTTTCAAAATTTCGACATGTTGAACTTGTATTCTTTTTTTTTTCAGTGTTTCTCTCTGAAGATGACAGCTTGGCTGTCGAAACGCGTTAGAGCAACCTTTGTTGTGTTTTTTAATCTTTCTTAGTTTCAGGCGACAACTTCTGTATTTCAATTGTATTCTTGTATTTTTTCATGAAACGAGTCAGTCGGTTTATAAATTTTGAGCATTTCGATGTTTTTCTCGATAATTATCTAGTTTAAACTCGAGATTTATTTTAAATTTCGAGTTTTTAAATTTCGATTCTCAAGACATTAAATTTGTATTCCTAAATGTCGCTTTTTTTCATGAAACAATTCATTTTATAAATTTTGAGGATTCTCCCGTTAATTTGACTTTAACTTCCAAAGTTCACTTCGAGTTTAATCTGGTAATTTGGACTTTAATATTGAAATGTTGAGAAAAATGTCGCAATTTTACGAATCTTACAATTAAGGTAAAACTGTTAATACAGTCTTACCAACGAAGCTGGGGCTTTACCAAACCAGTCCTTACTGATCTAGTCAATGGACTAAAATAACATCGGATTCGTATTACGACTTGAATCGCTTTTTATTACTAATTACTGATGTATTAAAGATGAAAATCCATAATTTGAACTTTATTCTTCACAACATAATTTCGTTTTAGAAATTTGATTCCACTGAAGATGTAGAATCAAAAAGTAAACAGTTGGCTGATTGGATTAAACAATCAAGACATGTTGTCTTCCATACAGGCGCAGGAATCAGTACTTCTGCAGGGATTCCAGATTTTAGGTAAGTTTTTCTTAATGCGTCACTCTAATTCTAAAAATTAGAATCCAAGTAACTAGAAATAAAAACTATGCGAGCTATTATTTTTTGTGGTGTTTGGTGTATCAAGGCACCCTATACAGAACAGCTAGAATTTTTGGGGTCTTGCAGAAACAACATTTTTTATATTTATGTATAGAAATAGTTCTTATTGTGTTGAAAACTGTTTATAATTTCTCTTGATTTTGAGTTTTTTTTGAAAGTTTTTAGTTTAAACCTGAAAGTTATAGTCCTTTCTAAAATTTAAATTTTCAGATCGAAATTTCCAGGTAAACCTCGTTTGCGTTGCGAACTAATCGACAATAATAATTTTCTTAAATATCTCATATTACAAATTTACGATATTTTATTGATTACTTTGTTAATTAAAGCACTGAATTAAGTATTGTGGCTTATGATTAAGTCGAAAGAAGGTCTTGCCCCTTTTACAATATCTACAATTAATGAATAATTACGCCATACGTGTTTCGTCAGCAGAAACTGGCATCTTCAAGCGTAATACTAATCTAATTAATTCTTCATTTATTACTGATGTGGTAAAAGGGGTAAAACCTGCTTTGGGACTTACTTTGTACATCCTAAACTTAACTTTCAGAAGCCCTACAGGAGTGTGGACTTTGGAAAAGCAGGGTAAAAAACCTGAAATTAATTTGTCGTTCGATGACGCGATTCCTACAAAAACCCACATGGCCTTAGCAGAATTAATCAAATCTGATTTAGCATCTTACATTGTTAGTCAAAACATCGATGGCTTGCATTTAAAATCTGGAATTAGTAGAGAGTATATAGCTGAATTACATGGAAATATGTACATTGAACAGTGTAATGTTTGTAATAGGTAACACTATTTCTATTTGTTTTTTTAAGGAGTAATAGCAACTTTTTGTAGTAAATATGTCAGAAACACTGCCACAACTACGGTTGGGAAAAAACTACTAGGAGTTAATTGCAGAAGAATGGTAGCAAGAGGACGAGCATGTCGAGGCAAATTACAAGATACTATCTTAGACTGGGAAGATAATTTACCTGATGACGATCTTGAAATGGCTGATTATCATTCAAAGTAAATTTGAGGAGAAAATAGGAGAACATTCAATTAAAACTCACTGTAGTGTTGCAGATCTTAATATATGCTTAGGATCAACCTTACAAATAGTACCAAGTGGGAATCTGCCTACTAAAAATAAGAAATATGGTAGGAAAGTTGGTTATTGTTAATTTGCAGCCAACAAAACATGTGAGTATTCAGTTGTGTATTGCTGTAAACTTGTTTCATATTTTTTTCCATAGGATAAGAAGGCTGATCTTATTATACATAGCTATGTAGATGTTGTAATGGAGAAAGTAATGAAAAAGCTTGATTTAGAAATTCCTGAATATTCAAAGCAAGTTGATCCAACTAAGAAGAAGGGTCCAGATGAAATAATTGAATGGAATATTGAAAGTAACTTCATAGACAAAATAAAAAAACTTTATGATATTTATTGTAAATCCTTCAAGAAAAGGCAACAAAAATATATAACTGATGCAAAAGAAAAGAAGCTTAAACGAGATGAAGAAACTAAAGAAGAGGAAGTTAAAAGTTCTTCAATCAAAAATCAAGCTATAAAAGATGAAACTACCACCCTGTAACTGAAAATATAATAGCAATTTTAGAAAAATATTTACAGTTTCTTGTTAAATATCCCAAATCTGCATAAGTATGCACAGTAATCAGTGGAAGGGTCGCCCGCAAGATCACGCGCCCCTTCTGTTGAAATAATGACATTATTTTCTGTTTAATGTAAATGACTTACTGATAAACGTCGTAAATTACTAAAAGTATGATTTATCACATTTTTAAGTACACAATCATGATATCCTAATTTACTATTCCTGGTGACTAACAGGAATGAAGTACACATACAGTACGTACAACTGAGGAAAATGCTTAACTGTCCATGAAGAATATTAAGGAAACTCCCTTCCTATATCTGTCGCTTCATCAGCAGCTAAACATACTGGCCTAATTTGCTGGAACAAACTCCTTTCTTTATTTAATTTGTTTAATGATGAATATCAGTTATTATTTCGCCTCAGAGGGCGCAAAACGTTGATTAAACAGACTTAAAGAACATGTGGATACTGCAAATCTTATTATTAGTCTTATCTAGTCCTAATTAACACATCTAACACCGATGATGTAGTATTGAAATTTTCGCTGGCACTGACTGTCGCCGCCGAATATTTATCTATTATCAATATCGTTCCGCTCTCCGTTCAATTGGTTCGGTAGGTGTAGGGGAATACCTGTTCCACCAATACGCTCTTTATGATAAATTTCCCATTAGATTCTCTTTATGGACAGTTAAAAACTTTCCTCATGTGTATAAGTTTTATTCATTGCTAAAATGTTGGAACGAACTTTGGTCGCAAGAACATCCCAAACTTCGTTGTTCAGGCATCTGCTAGTCACGCGACACTGAGAACCAATCGAAAATGACGACACAAAATTGTTCAAAAATATTGAAAATTGTTCAAAAATGTTGACAATTTTATTCGAAATTTGGACTTAATCTCAACAACTCGTTATTTTTCTCAAAATTTAAACAATAACCTCGAAATGATGAGAAAAACGAGCTGTTTAGATTTAAGCCCAAATTTTGAACAAAACCTATCAACATTTTTTTAACAATTTCAAGTATCGAGTTGGACATAAACCTCGAAATTTGAATTGAAGTTTAAATGGAATTAAAAAAATTAGTATCTGAAATTAAAAAATTGTCTCAAAATATACATGAATGAATAATGAAATCAATCTCAAAATTAGACGGTTAAACTGGAATATCCTTTTTCTTGAAATGTTCAATTTCAAGCTTAAGGTTTCATCCAAAACAATAATGACTAAGAAAACTGAAATATTGACATCATGAAATTTTAAAGTGGACTTTTTACAATAAATTTCGAATAGGTTCTCATATATCTTTAGATTGGGATTTCTGAAATCCTATATTATACCCCCTCACATGCATGATTTATTATAGTGTTGTAAACTAAAAAAGTTACATTTTTTTTAGTTTGCTTAAAAACCTTCTGTTCTTCTGTATCAGATACTTTATTGATGACATGATTTATTTTATTATAGTGCTGTACACTAAAAAAAATTTCATTTTTTCAGTTTGCCTGAAAACAATGCATATTACTTCTGCATCAAATCAATCGAATTTAAAATTCAATGGGAATCAATAAAAATAGCAGATCATAGTATTCAGTTTTTATTAAAATACATTACAGTTTTGAATATTTTTTTGTTAATGTCATGAATCATATTTTACTTGCTCTGTTGTTTTCAATAATTTATTTAATCTTTTACCTATCAACTTCGGATATGTATTATTTTTTATCCTAAATTCTTTGCTTTGGTGTGAAACAGCTCCATTATTAAGCTGATATTCACACAACTTTTTTAAAGGCTCCAATAATTTTTCCTTTAAAGTGTCATTTTGCTCCAAAAGGGATAAAGCCTCTGCTGCAGTTTCCAAAGTACTTAAACAACCATCAGTTGGTTGTGTTCGTATTATGTAATTACTTACATTTTTTGTTATTAGTTTTACTTGTTTAATTTTATGCAACAGTGGATTACTTGCATAAATCGCTTTAGCTTGTGGCCATGTTCCATCGATTAGAACAAGGTTGTAAGTTTCATGATCACGTTTTCCAACAACTTCTTTTATATCTTCAGAGCTTGCACTAGGATATAATAACAAAGTGTTAGGTGCTTTTAATATGTTTTCCAATTCACCATGATGTCCCTGGAAACCGTTTACCTTTAAATATTAAACATGCACCACTTTGTAAACCCAAAGAAAGCATTGGAGCAGTTCGTAAGCATCTTTTCTCCTCTGCGGGATGTTGTAAAAGGACTATTCGATGGTTTGAAGACAATGGGGGATTCGGTAAGGCATCACACCAACAAACAGTTTGGGGACGTCTACAAAATAAATCAAGGGAGTCTTATATCGCCATTTGAAATAAATAATTACTCGCAATTTTGACAGACATTTCGCATATCAGGAGGGTCAGCTGATATATTTGCCAAGTCCGCCAATACATTTAATTCTTCTTCAAACATTCTTATAAGTTTAATACATCCGTATATTTACAAATTTACATTTTTACTTTACATAACCTCAAAAACTTTCGTTGGTTAATTTCTTCTTCTTTTTGCCGCTTACGTGTTATAATCTTTGGCCAGTTTAATTATAAAACAGACAGGGTCGGACTAGGACCGTAAAACGGATCCGAACCCGTTAGAGATGGCCCCGGTCTTCCGTTTTCAATATAGAGGGTTACCTCTACCCTCCATAGTTCCTAATAAGAAAAGAAAAGCACAAATGCGCAAAAATTTTAATGCCTACGTTGGTGTTAATAATATCAATACAAAATTCCGCAATTTCTATTTTCTCAAATTTTTCAATTTAAATTTGAATTTCTCTGATTTTTTAATGTCGAATTTAAACTCGATATCTTGAGAGCAAAAATCACAATATTGCGATTGAAGTGGAAATTTTTAGGAAAAAGTAAAGATGGCTCGAGTGCTTCGGACAAAAAACTTAGTTTCGTCTATACATATTTTCTGTCAACCCACAAAACTTTTCGAAAGTTTCAAATTTCTGCTTTAAACTTGAAAAATAATCAAATTTTGGAAAAAGCTCGAAAACATAGGGTATTCGAAATTTAACTTTAAAAATTTCGAGCTGAAATTGAGAAATTTCAGAAAAAGGCTAAAAACAGAACAAATTCAACCCATGATCACCTTATTCTGAAGTATTGGCGTTGTGTCTTTGAAACTAAAACTATTGCTAGATGGAATCCGTTTTGAGTCTATTAAAATCACAAAAGAAAATTGATGATGTAAGCCTAAAAAAAGTTGTATCAACATACTTTGAAGGCGACAATTTATGATGATAAATAAAAAGCGTGTTTTATTTAGCAATGCACTGATACCTTTTTAGATAAAAGCTAAAATTTGTAGAAAAAAAAGTTGACATTTCAGAGAGTAAGTAGTAATTATTTTAAACTCGAAATTTTTGACTTTGAAAGACTATTTAGTAGTAGATAATTAATTTTGTTGCAGAATTACTTTGAAAGTAAATTCTGTGACGCATTTATTTTGTCAATTCGATTTCGACTTCAAAAATCAAAACATTATTTCATTTTCACCTTCCTATAAGCGTTTTTATTTTTAAAAGATGTCTGTTATCGTCGATTATTCCACTTCGTCGTCAAACAGTAACATAAACGAAGATGAAGAAGGTGAAATTTTAGGTATTACCTTACCCTTTGTTAATGCAATTTTTATATATTCACAAGTTTCAGAATCTAAAAGTTTATCCAAAATTTCAAATTATGAATTCCAATTCCTATGATAGACAGTCATTTATTGGACCATCTACTAGTTCTTGTTCTGGAATAATTACTCCTGAAATGGACGAGCCACCTCTTTTAGATGAACTGGAAATATACCCTGAACAAATTGTGGATAAAATTTGCTTTGTACTTAAACCTGCGAAAATTGACGAAACAATCGATTTATTTGTTAAAGAGCCTGATATTGTCGGTCCGATATGCCTCTTTGTAATTTTGGGTACATGCCTCTTTTTAGCAGGCAATAAAGTTCATTTCAGCTACATATATGGTTTGACAGTAACTTTAAATATAATTATGTATATACTGTTGAATATAATGACGACTGGTAATGGGAAATTTCCTCTGAACACAGTGATATGCATTTTGGGTTACTCAAACCTGCCTATCGTTTTGCTGTCCTTAGTTGGAGTATTCGTAACTTTACAGAGCTGTTTAGGATTTCTTTTGGCATCAGCAGCCTGTTTTATGGTCATGCTTATCAGCTGCAGCCCTCTTCGTTGAGGTATCTGGAGATACAACTCAGAAGCCTTTAATAACTTATCCATGTGCCCTTGGTGGCAGGTATTTATGCTCTTTTAACTGTTTTCTAATATTCCTTCGAATGTAGCTTACACATCTCTTGAAAATAAAGCCTTAATAAATCTTAAATTGTGGTCAATTATTTTCTAATGTTTGTAGGATATTTACTAGAAGCAGAATAAATGCAAAGGTTTTTTAGTAAAGTATGCCTCATATTTAAAGTAGATTTTTTACAAAATACAGTCGAACAGAGTAACTGAATAAGCGGGGAAACTCTATGAGTGGGAGCAATTACCAGTGGAGTTATTTTCACCCCCGAAAACCTCTATAAGTAAGAAAATGTAGTAATAATAACCTCTATAAGAGCGAGTCGTTTTAGATATCCGGACGTTTATAACCGAGTCTGCCCCTCATGCTGTACCTCTATAAGTGAGAGTTAACGGTTTTGTAATTGTAATTATTAAACTTTCTTAACGATAAAACCGCAGATAAAAAGTTTTGTAATCAAAAGAAAATCAATCTTCTTTGTTTGTTTTTCGTTATTATTGAAATAAAGCTTATACATTTCTTGGAGCGACTAAAAATGCACGTCTACAGTAATTTACTCCTTATTAATACAGTTGATAGATCTTAATTGCCCAGGAAAGTATGCAGTGCTCTCAGAATATCAACATAATTTTGACTTTGATCCTAACAATGAAGAATGGACCTGACAAGTCTCTCACATGTCCAGGCAAATATTTTTGAAGATTAGGTTGACGACGAGAAGTCGACGATGTGGCTGAAGCTAGAGAACATGACTGACCACATTGTTGAGAATTGTAAAAACATATTTAGGGACCAGCATGACAGTTTATATGAAAATGATCAAGCAAACAAGGGTTTGGAAAATTTGGATACAGAAATATTGCTCATTCGGAAGAAATGCAAGAAAATTTAAAGGCTTCAGCTTTAAAGAATGTCCACCTCTTTTAGTGTTTCACGAATTTCTTGTTGTTGTCTTGCTTTTTCTTGTTCATGTCTTGCTCTTGCTGCAAGAACAAAACAAGAAGTTTGTGAGCAAGACAAGACAAGAAATTGTCTTAGCAATAGCAAGATTTTTTGTCAGAAAATTAGCAAGAGGCACAATTTCTCACTTTTTTAAATATTTTCTTATAATAAGTATAATAAACGATGCTCATGAAAATAGTATCTGATAGGACCGTCTCTGCTCGTTGAAGCAAGTACGTAATATTCTTCACCATTTTTGATAACACTGAATTACGAATTTTCGAGTTTACATCATCAGTCAAGAATGTTCGTATTCTCTTCCGTTCGCCGGTTTTAAAATATCTACATATCCAGTTACATGTTGAAATAGATGCTTCGGGTTTTGATTGATTTAATATCTGACTAATATGTTCCATCATCCATCTTCAACTTCATTGATGATATTAAACACACTCTTTTCAGCCATGGAATTTGAAGCAGCTAATTTAGGAAGTTTCCACTTTTTTAAAAATAGGCTTAATTATAGTCCTAAAAATTATGAAACGAACGAAAATTTTTTTTTGAAATATCTTTAAAATTGGCTTGAATTATGGTCCTTTGAAGTTCAAATTTATCACGTCCCCTCAATTTGCCGCTGAAAACATCTGTGACGTCATAAAACATGATAGGAGTCTGGATCGCCTAAAGTTCACCTTGTCTTTCCCGTGCTCTTTCAGTTAACACTTCTTCAAATCTTGTTTCCGTCGTCATTTCGTGCTAAATAATAACCAGCAAAAAATGAGTGCAAAGACTTCTTTATATAAATATTGTATAGTTTCTAAATGTAGAAAAACTACTGTCATTAGCCCGGAGAATTTTTTCTTTTCTGTACCGAAAATACAAAGTTTGAGAAAAAAGTGGTGTAGAGTTATGAAAAGACGTGATAAACAACCACTTTCATGTCAGTCTTCATTATATTACTGTGAAGATCATTTTGATATAGGTATGAAACCAATTTAATAACAAACATAAATATGATTTACTGTAGTAAAAACAGAGGGCGACAAATAAATAAATAATATAATTGTTAAGTAAGTAAATTTAAATATAATATCAGTTCGTTTTTAAAATATGATATTAAAAGAAAAAAGATGACTTTTAGCCCTGCTTTTAATCTTCATTTTTTATTAAGTTTAATATTACATAAGTGAAATGTAAAGTCACTGGTTTTTATTTAATGTATTTTTATGAAATATAACAAAAACATTGATGTAGGTCGAAGCAGATGTATCTTTGTATCTTTGTGATAACTTTTTCATTTTCATTACCTTCAAATGAACTTTATGTTCCGGTGTTATTCTTGCTCGTACAATGCAATGATTTCCTTCTTTTTTTACTTACACGTATCCAATCCAGATATCTTCCAGGTCTGCCACAAAAATATTTATTGTTATAAAGAAATAACACTTTTACCACCCTTAAATATAAATAATGTTTTTGTTAATAAGTTGTCCTTATACAAAAAAAAAACTCAAAACCAAATAGTGATATCGACATACTGCATAAGAATGACATCACTAGATCTCTCACTAAATATTTACTAATTTCTTAAATAACAATTACTATACACTAGTCAATACTAATTATTTATGTAAGGATAAGCACTTCAAAAGTTCTTAAGAAAGTGGTGGAATAGTCTACTTTGCATCTCGAATTTCTGCAGTGGTATATAGAGGATTATTCGAAAAAAAATCTATATTCATTGCTATATCCACTTTCGGTAAATTTTTGGAATCACCACGAACAAAACCTGCTTCCATTGTTGATTATTTCCCAACAACAACAAAATAAAACAATTCATTGAATTCACACTGACCCTATGGTTTATCAATTTGTAGCATATACTTACAATTAGTTTATAGGTAGTAATAGCCGGCATATTAGCCGGGTCCGTGCCTAGTGACGTCACACAACATTTACGGAGTCGCCTGTACCATAAATACTTTAAAGTGCAATAACTTATTCAAATTTAAAGATATTGAACCAATTCTTTCGGCAATTTTTTAAGTTTACTTTATACTATCACGTAACGGTTAAAATTAGTAGTACTTTTGACAAGTGGAAACTTCCTAATTCTTTCTATAAATTTGTTTCAAATGTTTTATTGACATTTCCTAAAAATTTTTAAAAAGATAACGCTTTTTTATGGCTTTGATCTAAAACAGTAACACCACATATTCAATTGGACTTTTAATAATATTTTAAAATTATGTCCCTAGCTGCAGGTAAGGTCTTAATAATGGTTTCTTGGATCCACTTTCTCAAATTTATCGTTCTACTTTGTCTTTACACTCTTTATAGATGGTGCACGATAAACTTATATAAGTTTATTGTGTAGGTGGTGTACCTCTTTTATTCATTGCGTCACATTCAATTCTAAACCTGTTTTGTTGTTGATCATGAACAAGACGAACAAATCAGCAAGAACAAGAAAAAGGAAGACTCTTGCTAGCAAGACATGAAACAATTCAGCAAGAAATTGTCTAAACAAGAAGTAAAACAACAAGCAAGAAAAGACAAGAAGTTATCTAGCAAGACAAGAAATCTTCCTTCGTGCATGACTAATTTTTTTGGTTAAAAGAAGTAGTTGAATTCTCTGAGTAAACAAATAATTAATTTTTATGTAACTATAAATAGAACACAAATAATGAAGTTTAAATACTTGAGAGTAAACATTTCCAGCAACAGAAATATAAAAGAGGAAGTGAAAGATCAAGTGACAAAAGCAACCTTAATCTCAGGATTCCTACGAGATATTATTTGGAGGAATAAATACATCTCCATTAACGCTAAAATTAAAATTTATAAAACATGCGTAAGACCAGTAATGATATATGCAGAAGAGACTAGAGCGGGATCGACCGCCTACTAAACACCTTCTGAGAATAGCTGAAATGAGAACTCTTCGAGTTTTAAACGAACGCCTAGTACGGTTCTGTCTCGCGCATTCGAAGTTATATATTTCTAAACTGAGCTTCACATGTGGCGACGCCTTTAGATAAAGCATCATTTATGCATTTGCCCGATTTACAAGGTCACCTATATTTAGTAAAAACAACAAAATCCCAACATATTTTGTGTTGATGCACTACACTTCGTTTTCCGGTCGGTTTCACTGCTTGAAGTGATCGAATTGCGGCAAGTCATTCAATAAGTGTTCGTCCTTTTAAATCAATTGAAATAGTACACCCTTGGCGCGAGTTTCATACACTGTGGGTAAGAAAATTTACAAATTCGATTTAATATTAACATCAGATAACCTTGAATTTTAATTTTAATCCTGAACTGCATGTTTTATGGTCTTGAAAACTCCCAAGTCTCGAAAATTGCCAGTCAGTCGTGAGAGATAACATTATGAAGTATAGGTAATTCTCTTTTATTTTAAACGCCAATTTTAAATATGGATCAATAAATAGTACCGGCATCGGACTAGGGGTCAGAAAACAATATTGCAAAGAACATCACCAATTTTACGTTGTATCAGTCCAAAATAATCCGGAACATTAATACGTTTTTACGTTATCTTATATTACTATAATCAGTCGGACGAATTCTGAATGTGTAGAATATTGTTTGGAGAAATTGCAGAGCGGATTGTAGTAAAACAATATTCTTAAGTAGATTTTCAAGTTATTCATCGCAATGTTTATAGAAATCTGCCTTTTATATTTAATTAGCCATTGATTCTTATTTTTAATCTTAACCTTGATCCTAACTGGAAGGTTATTTTAAATTGATGTTATCCATTCTGTAAAAAAAGTTTATTTCTTTCATTTATCATACAAATGAATAAAAAGTTTCACACGCATCTGATGTTTATGAAATTTATAACATAAGAAGAGAACTTGAACATGGTGATGGAATATTTAGTTGATTTGACTTTAAAGAAACTGGGCAAGTTTACTGAAGTAAACACGGCAAAGTAAGAGTAGGTACTATGACCGACCGAAAAAATTATATTTTGGGCCAAACCGAAACTTACATTCAGATTTTTTTAAAACTAGTGCGTTTTCCTTTGAACTATAATATAGTTCATTCATTCTATGTATTATGTACTATGTTGTATGATAGTGTTTATAATTAAAATTAAAACATAAAAAACAAATCATATAAATACAATGAGAATATTTTTTCATGTAGTAAAAAAACGAAAGTTTGTCTTTGGCTCTTGCGAATAATTTAACATATTTTTAAACATTTCTTTTTTATAGAAATTTTGGTTACAAACTTGGAATTTAAAAAAAAATTTACTTTAAATTTTGTTCCTAAAATTTTCAGTTTACACTCGAAAATTCGATCTTATGCTGGAAGTTTCAATTTTAAACTAAAAGTATAGAGTTTACATTTGTAGTTTGTGCTTTTGTATTATATGTTTTTGTTTTTAGAAAAGAAATGTCAAAATTCCAAGTTTAAATTTGCAATTTTTGTTTTTCCTCATATATTTTTGACTTTCAATTAAAATTTTGGTGGAACGGACTGGTCCTTGGTTATCTTCAACAATTGAAAAACAAACAGGGGACAAGTTTTGTTTTTCAATCTTTAAAGATTTCAATTAAAAATTTTGTTCTTTTATCTAGAAATTATTTTTTGTTTTTCGCATTTTCAATTTTTTAACCTCTAAATTTAACCCAAAATATCTACATTTTGTAAAATTTATTTCGACTATTTGCTCAAAGTAAATGGCGCATCTAGAGCTTTTGTTGCCTGGGGGGGGGGGGGGGGGTTGAATTGCCTTCCTCAAGTCAGTTGAAATTAACCTAATAGTTTTACTTCTTCACAGTTTTTATTTATTAATAAAAATAACAGAAATAAACACGGGAAAATAATTGATGTATATTTTTATATTTTCTGTGGAGTATTAAACAAATTTGCTAAAGTATTAAAAAAATTCAGGCTTTCCCTGGAAATTTCAACCTTATTTCCAAAGTTTCGAGTGCAAACTTGCAATTTAAAATTTTCTTTGATCTTACGCCTTTGTAAATATTTGATAATGGCAGTTTCAATTATCAAAATTTAGTTTTGCCAACAATTTTCGATTTAAATTCGAAATTTCGAAGCTTCTATAGATTTTCAATTTTTTCCGAAATTTCGAATTTAAAATTGAAACTGAGTTGTTTGCTCAGTTTATTCATTATTTCGGCCAGCTTTTTTTGATTTTTATAGATTTTGATTTTTTTCAATACTGTCTAATCAAGAAATTTTCTTTTTAAAACTTTCGGAGATGTCGTCTGCATTAAAATTTTGAAATTAAACTTGGAATTATTATTTTTTCAGAACAACTTAAATTCGAAAATTTTCTAGGAATATTGTGCCCTTTTTTTCGGAAGTTTTGTCTTTTTTGGAGTAGTCGAGTCCCTAAGGGGTTCATTTCATGAGTTCCTGAGGTTTATGGCTGGCTTACCTAATAACATTTACATATTAACTAAATAATTATTGCAGTACTTTGTTGATTTCTTTTCCTGTATGTAGCTAAGAAACGGCCGACTGAGGGTCTTGCTCCCCTCTGGTTCATGCAGCCAACCGGAAATTTATATTAACTGGGAAAACCTTTTCCAGAAATTTTTTTTCTTCGAAATTCACCATTTTCTTGAAATTGCGACATTATCTGAATTTTCCCCTTCGTATTTTTTCACAAAATTTGTGTATTTCGTTCGAAATTTCGAATTTTTTTCTTAAAATTCCAATTCTTTTATCAAAATCTGACTTTATCAACATTTCGAATTGTCTTCATTTGTTTTTTTGAAAATTCACCATTTCTCAAAGTTTTTCTGAAAATTTCGAGCTTTCTCAACATTTCAAATATTTAGAAAAATTTTCTTTGGAAATTTCAGTTGTTATTTTTTACTCCAACACTCTGGAATTTCCAACTTGTTTTTCAACATTTCGACCTTTATCTGAATATTGAACATTGGACAGAGTGAGAAATTCTCAAAATTTCAATTTTTTTTCAAAGTTCGTTTGGTCTTTTAGATTTTTCGATTTTTACCTCGAAAATCGTCTTTTTCTCAAAATTTCGATATTGTTCCCAACTTTTTTCGAAACTTCGTCATATATCAAAATCAGATCTGATGTTTCAGGAAGTCTAAAGTTTTTCCTCAAAATTTGACTATTTTCGCAAAATTTAATTTTCTGTGCGAAATTTCTATTTTTTCCTCGATATTTCGTTTTTGTTGTTGAAATTTCTCGGAATTTGGACTATTTTTTCAAAATTCGTCCTTCTTTTTAATTTAGGCTTTATTCGCAATATTTGTCAATTTAGACTATTCACAAAATCTTATTTCTTTCTTGAACTTTGACTTACTGGAAAATTTCGATTTTTTTCTTGAAATTTCGACAGTTTTTTCGGCTTTTTAAAAGGCCATCATTTTTCTTAACGTTGGGCTTTTTCTTAAAATTTCAACATTTTGTGACTGGTTTTCCAGAAATGTTGACTGGTTTGTTCGTCAGCCTTTTTCCCTAAATTTCGATTTTTATACAAACCTTCGATATTTAATAATTCTGGTCATTTCGACTTTTTTCTCAAAATTCGTCTTTTTCTGGAAATTTTTTACTTTTTCTTTTAAAATTAGTCTTTTTTCTAAAATTCCCCTTGCTTTCCAAATTTTGACTTGTTTGTACAAATTCTACTTTTTGGACTGTTGTTAAAATTGTAGCCCTTTTTTTCGAAATTATGCTATTTTTCTTAATATTTATCTTTTTCTGAAAGCTTTTTTAATTTTGACTTTCCGTAAATTGAAACTTGTATCTCAAACGCCCCATTTTCGACATTTTGACTTTTATCTCAAAATACGATCTTTTGGGTTTCTAGAAATGTAGATGTTTTCCTTGAAATTGGTTTTTCTCTGAAATTTTGACTTCCCCAAATTTTTTTATTTTCTCTGAATTAGATTGAATGTTAAGAAATAAGTAAAAATGTTGAGAAAAATATTTTTGAAAAATTTCAAGAACAAGATTTCTTGTAAATTCCAAAATTAGGAAAATTTAAATACCTTGCCAAAGTTCAAGTATATAAAAAAATAAATATTTGGAGAAAAATATTTTTGGAAATTGCGATTTTATTTCTCAAACTTCGACTTTTTCGGAAATTTTTCCTTTTTTCACAAAATTTTAACTTTTTCCAAATTTTCCACATTTTTCGAGTTTTTCCAAAAGTTTTAAGTTTTTTAAATTTGATTCCCTAAAAATTTCGATTGTTTCCCCAGAATTGGGTGTTTTTTCTAATTCATATTTTTCTAAATTACGGTTTCATACACAAAATTCTACTTTCTCCTGTGAAATTTTGAATATTTTTTAAGAAGGTCGAAGTTTTTCTCAAAATCTCGAGGTCGTTTTTCAAAAAATTATTTTTTAAAAAAATTACAACCCATCTTGTTTAGGAAGGCGATTCATCGCCATCTATCATTGTTTCCGCATCCTGCTGGCGGTGCTTTCAAGGCATAATAGGGCTATCCTTTGCGAATGGAATGAACATTAAAAAAATCGATTTTTTGTATTATTAGGTTTTCTTTGAGTATTTCTTTTTTTTTTAATTTGACTCCGGAAATTTTAACTTGATTCTCAAAATTCGTCTTATTTTCAAAATTTCAACTTTTATATTTCAAAATTCAGTGTCTTATGTTTCCGGCCATTTCTTCTTAAAATTGTTTTTTTTTCCAAATTTCGACTTTTTCTCTATGTCTCGAAATTTCGAATTTTTAGAAAAATGAAAACAAAAATTTCAGGAAATTTTCTTTGTTATTAATCATAAAATAAAATAATTTCAGTTTTTATTTTTTACTCCAACTCTCTAGTATTTCTAACTTATTTTTCAAAATTTATTTATTTACGTTTATTCGAATATTGGACAAGGGCAGGGTGGGAACTTCTTAAAATTTCGATTTTTTTCCAAAGTTCGTTTGGTTTTTAGATTGTTCGATTTTTCTCTCGAAAATCGTGTTTTTCTGAAAATTGCGATATTTTTCTCAAAATCCATTTTTTTCGCAGTTTCTTAAAATCTGATATGATGTTTTAGGAAATCTCAAGTTTTCCTCAAAATTTGACCATTTTGGCAAAAATCGACCTTTTTTAAATTACGCTATTTTTCTGATTACTGGGTTTTTCTTAAAATTTCAACATTTTATAATCAGTTTTTCCAGAAGTTTTGACTAGTTTTTTAAAAATTAGCCTTTTCTCAAAATTTTGATTTTTTATTTCAATCTTCGATATTTAATATTTCTGGTGATTTCGACTTTCTCCTCGAAATTTGCCTCTTTTTCGAAATTTTGACTTTTACCTTAAAATTATTTTTCTTTTCTAAAATTCGCGTCTTCCTCAAAATCATCTTTTTCAAAATTCGATTTTATTCTAAAAATTATACTATTTGGAGTTCTTTGTTGAAAATATATTCTCTTTGTTTTCGAAATTATTTAATTTTTCTTAATATTCCCCTTTTTCTGAAACATTGTTTTTTTTTTTAATTTTGATTTTGCGGGAATTTGAACTTGTATCTGAAATTTCGCCTCATTTTCGATATTTTGATTTTTATTTGAAAGTGCGATGTTTTGTGAAAAATCGATATTTTTCCTCGAAATTGGTTTTTTCCTGACCTGACTTCCTCAAATAGTTTGTTTTCTCTAAATTAGATTGAAGAAGGAAATAAGTAAAAATGTTTAGAGAAATATGTTCGGGAAATTTCAAGAACAAGACTACTTGCAAATTTAGGTTTTTAGCAAAATTTGAGTAAACCAAAAAATAAAAATTTGGAGAAAAATATTATTGGAAATTGCAATTTTATTTCTCAAAATTTAATTTTTGGGAAATTTCGCCTTTTTTCACAAAATTCGATCTTTGAAAATTTTGGATTTTTCCGAATCTTCTACATTTTTCGGGTTTTTCCAAAAGTTCTTTAAATTTGATTTTCTGAAAATTCCTATTTTTTTCCCATAATGGGGTTTTTCTTCTATTTTCGTCTTTTTTTTTTCTAAATTACGACTTCATACTTAAAATTGTACTTTTTCCTCGCTAAAATTGGACTATATCTCTGAAATTTTGAATATTTTTTAACAATTTCGAACTTTTTCTCGAAATTTCGACGTCATTTTTCAAAAAATCATTTCTTTTTCAAAATCAATCTTTTGTATTATTAAATTTTCTTTGAAAATTTCTCTTTTTTAAATTGACTCCGGAAATTTTATTTTGATTCTCTAAATTCGTGTTTTTTTCGAAATTTCGACTTTAAGTTTCAAAATTCACTTTTTTATGTTTTCGGCCATTTCTTCTTAAAATTTTGTTTTTCAAATTTCGACTTTGACTCTAAATTCATTTTTGTCCAAAATTGCGTAAAAATTTTAATGAAAACCTAAAAATTCTGGTAATAATATTTTTAGGAAATTTAAAGAAAAAAATTTCTTGTAAATTTTAGGATTGTCTAAATTTAAATAAAAGTATAAATTTGTGAGAAATATTAAATTCGATTTATTGTGGCATTGTGGAAATTGCGACTTTTCTCACAAAATTCAACCTTGGGACATTTTGAAATTTTTGAAAGTTTTTCGAAACGTTCGGTTTTTATTTTAAATTCGATTTCTAACTTTTTCCAAAGTGCAGCCCTTTTTGAAAATTTAATTTTAAGTGTGTAAAATTCGTTACCCTCAGTTCATGTGGTTAGGTGGAAATATACATAATCAGCTGGAAAGTTTTCTGATTTGCTTATTTTACCCCATCAATTTTTCAAAATGATTGTTTCCTCTTCCTGAACGAAATCCCACGGAAAGTGGTGCCGTGGTGATTCTGAAACTTTGAAAGTGGTCCGTAACTACAAAAAGTTTAAGAAATTCTGCTGTAAAACGAAGTCGGTCCGGAAAATCTAAGATTTTAGTGGAATTTTCATATTTGTTGTATTTTATTTGTTGATAAATGACGGTTTCGTGATTCGGTTGTTTTTTTTCTTTTTGTATCGAAATACTTGGTTTTATAAAAGTGGCAATTAACGAACGGTTCTAAGTTTTTAACAGTACAGTAGATGTCATTCATCTCTTATCCTCTCTTATACTGTCAATGAAATTGTAATCAGAATATCCTGTCGTATAAAATATAAAACACAACATAAATATTATCATTTTAGGTGGAAACTTTAAAAACTTATCGGTATATTCGAAGGTCGTTATATGATTGTTGGTAGAATGTTTCTTCGTGACCTTAATTTTTATCGTTTTGTTAATACGTGAGCCTTGTAAGGATAATTAATGCTGCTAGTTATTTTAAGTTCAAATATTGGCGATTACAAAATGTAATGTAAAAAGCCAAAGCTATTGAAATTTATAGGTTTGTTTCATTCACTTCGTAAATACTTGATGTTAATGGGTTGTGTGTGCAGACTATATCTTTGGAGTGTTTTTTGCGTTCGTGCGATTTTGTTATCACTGAAAATAACTTGGAGGTGTGATCAGCATGCACACAAAATCAATTTTGAAAATGTATAATTATTATAATCAATCTGTTACAAATAACAGTCAACGAATGGATACGAAATAAACTACATCAATAAGAGGCCACATTCTTGATGTTGATAAGGGACCGTAGGCGGCAATGGTTTAGATAGGGGTGGAGGGGATCAAGGGGATCAATTGATTGTTTACATTGTGTAAAAAGGTTATAAAAGTTATTTAAACTTTCTGGATATACAATAAGTTTGGGGTAGTCTTAGAAACAATTCCGCGTCTTAAAAAGTGTATGCAAATGTTCATTAAAATCGCTTTAGTCACCGAGCCGTAAAAGTGGACAAACAGATAACAATACTTTCGCATTTATACGTATATTAGTAAGGATTACTGAAAAACAATAAAAGGCTGCTCCGTATATCTGACGTCTGGGGCGGACAGCCCCCGAACATTCCTCCCTAGGTACAGCACTGCAAATAATTTTTTGCTATAATTAAAAAAACTACAAACACGTAAAGGTGCTTTGAGTCGAATGTGCATAGATTTATTTTATGATCTTTTTATAATATTATAATTATAATCGCATAAACATAAAACAGTTAATATAGGATTTATTGGTTGACCTGTTTGCATAACAGATATGATTTGCATGACTCATTTGTGTAAAATGAGTTAGCATTGCATAATAAATAAACACCTTTAATTTCTATAAATATTAATTTTAAAGTTCAATAATAAAGTCAGTTCAAAGGTAAGATTATAAACATTCTTATGTGCTACTTAAGGTAAATATCGTAAAAACGTATTATTACATATGTACAAGGTGTATAATTAGTGTGTCTGTGGACTGTAGCAGAAAGAGATAAAATAGAGGTAAAAAAATATGTCATTAAATGATTGGTATACAAGTACGCATCGTAAATTCATAAAAATGGTTTTTATTAATTTCGAAGTTTTTCTTTGTTCGTTTTAATTTACAAAATTCCAATTTCAACTAATAATTTAGAGCACTATTTCGTTTGAAATCTCGAAGATTTTTTCTTCCATTTCTGCTTTCATCTAAAATTTTTGACTAAATACGAAATTTTGAGGAAATATTTTTTTTAAACCCAAGGTTTTTTTATGTTACATTTAAAATTATATCTGCAAATGTCGAATCTTTTCCTGAAAATGTCAAATTATTTGAAATTTAATTTTTCGATATTAAAGTTTAAATTTTGAAAAAAGAGTTATCAAAAATAAATTTTTTTCCAAACTGAGATTTTAATACTTCTAATTTTAATTTTAAAAAATTCACTTTAGAATGGAAATTTAGCTATTTGTTTCGAAATGCCGAAGATTTTTTCGAATGTTTAGAAAAATGTTCGAACATTCAAATGTGAAGATTAAGAAGTTGTCGAGTAATAAACTGAAAATGTTGAAAAAGAGCTTAATTTCATTAAAAATATTAAAAAAAACAATTCCCCGAGGTTGCGATTGTAATATTTAATTTTTCTACATTTTTTAAAATCTTTAAAAAAAAGTCTCATAAATTATGAAATTTGTTTCAAGACTGACTTTTTTTTAATTTACACTTTCAATTTTTACTTTTTTCTTCTCCGATCTAGATTACAGATTCAAAATTTGTTTCTATAAATATGAGTTTTTTGCAATTTTAATATTAAAATATATTTTTCAAATATTCAGGTTTAAATTCGATAGTTTATTTCATGGATTTCATGTTTCGAATTTTTTGATTTGAAAATTTCTACTTTCTGACAAAATATATATATTTTTTAAAAATTTCGAACTTTCCAAGATTTCGGCTTTCCACAATTTAGCATTTTAATAATGCTGTGGTATGCCTATAATTTAAATCTTAAAATTTCGAAATTTTTTCCAAATCTTCAAGTCCAGATTTGAAAGTTTTTGCCCAAACCTTAGGATATTTTGAAATTTTCGCCTCTTATCACAATTTCGGCTTTTGTTTAATATTTTGCCTTTTTTGGATTATATGAAAATTTTGTTATTTGAATTTAGACCTTTGTTTTAAATATTTCCTACTTTTTTTTTGTGGAACGGACTGGTCCTTGGTTATCCTTTAAAAATTGAAATAGAAAATCTTGTCTCCTGAAACCTGAAACACAACAAAGGTTGCTCTAACGCGTTTCGATAGCCAAGCTATCATCTTCAGAGAGATACTCTCTGAAGATGATAGCTTGGCTATCGAAACGCGTTAGAGCAACCGTTGTTGTGTTTTTTAATCGTTCTTGGTTTCAGGGAACAAGATTTGTACTTCAATTTCCAGCTTTTTTGAAAATTTTTCTTTTTCAAAATAGATACCTCAAAATTTCGATTTTTTTCAAATTTTTTTTATTTTTGATGGAACGGACTGGTCCTTGGTTAACTTCAAAAATTGAAATACAGAACTTATCTCCTGAAACCAAGAAAGATTAAAAAACCACAGTAGTTTCTCTCTGAAGATGACAACTTGGCTGTCGAAACGCGTTAGAGCAACCTTTGTTGTGTTTTTTAATCTTTCTTGGTTTCAGGGAACAAGTTCTGTAGTTCAATTTTTAAATTTTTTTTAGTTGTACAACTTTATCAAAATGACGTACTTTTTAAAATTGCGGCTTTTCAGAATTTAACTTAACAGATTCAGTTTTTATAAATTCTTAGTTTTATTTAAATTTCGACATATTTTCCAAAAATTCAAGTTCATATTCTAAAGCCATTTCACAAACTGTAGGAGTTTTGACATATTTTACTTTTTTAAAATTTTGGTGTTTGTTCAAAATTTTGACTTGGTTGAATATTTGTTTTTTGAAAATAGATTTTAAAGTTTTTTTTTTTGAAAATTTTGGTTTTTCAAAATTTTGACTCCTTTTTTTTGAAATATTTAATTTGGATTTATATTTTTAAAATTTGAACTTTTTTCAAAATTGTGCGTTTGCAAATTTTACATCAAATGCGGACTTTGTATTTTTCTATTTTTTTTAAAAATTGAAACCAAGAAAGATTAAAAAACACAACAAAGGTTGCTTTAACGCGTTTCGATTAGTTTTATTTCAAAAATTTGTGAGCTTTATGTTTGCGAATTTTACAAAATTTCGATTTCTTGAAAATTTGGATGTTTGATTATTTGGAATGTTTTCAAAATGTTTTACACAGTTGTTTTCGTCCTTATCGTTTAGAATTTTCGACCTTTTATAAATTTTGATTTTTATCAAAATTCGGGTTTATTTTATGCATAATTTTTAAAATTCGGTTTTTTATTGACTGTAAATGTTTAAACTTTTTTAATTACATATGTTGATTTTTTAATCTCATCTTTTTGAAAAATTGAAACTTCGGAAATTTTCGAACATTCCTTTCAAATTTTGGACTTTACCTTTCAAAATTTCGACCTTTTTTCAAAATTCTGATTTAACTTAAAACTATTTGTTCAGAAGTTCTCAAATTTTATAATTGGGGTATTTTTAAAAATTTCGATTTTTTGCCGAAACTTCGACTTTTTTTTTAAATTTGCGATTTCTTTTGAAAAATTCGACCTTTTTGAAAATCCCACCTTTGCCAATAGTGATCCTTAGTTAATCCTTAGAGTTTTTTAAAAATACGTAAATTTCAAAGTAACGATCTTTTTAACTAACTAACATTTTTTAGAGCGACTTTTAAATTGAAAGTTTGATTGTTTTTTTAATGAATTTAAAAGTTACGATTTTTTCAAAATTTTAGTTATGTTTTTCAAAATTTCAACTTTGTTTTTCAAAATTTCAATTTTGTTTTTAAAATTTTGTTTTTTAAAAACTTTGCTTTTATTGAAAATTCGACTTTTTTTTTTTAAATTTCGATATAATTTTCTAAATTATGACCTTTTTAATTAGCTTGGTGTCGTGACTCACAATGTTCCCAATAAATTCCATTCCTGCTGATTGGCATTTTCTTCTCCAGTTGCTTCTTACAGACGTCTAAATTTTCAGTTACTTAATCAAGGGAGAGTTCTCAAAATCAAAAATATGTGAAAACTCTTTTGATTGTGATCACAGAATCTAATGGGTGGAATCCTAAACAAAAAAAAAATAAAGGAATTGCTTTTGATCTTATTAAACGGGGATAATTGTGTAGCGAATTGTTCAGTTGAAATAAACGGTATGTAGTTGCCATTGTTGGAAAAGGAAAAAGAGATGGGTCATCTCCAAATCACCTAGGGAATGACACATTAAACTGTCAGAATTATTTCTGTCAGGAGACAAATTTTGTAGAGCGAAAAATTTAAAATCATTTTTATTTCTGAGGACCGGCAGAGAGGTGAACTGCCTGAAACGTTAAATTTAATTATCATTTATTTTTATCGTTAATTTTTACAATAATTTTTAAGTGGTTTTTAGTGACTGTTAAGTCACAAACAGCGATTGACAAGCTAAGATCTAACGCAATCGCTGTATGGGGCAATCTAGAAAAAATTGCCATTTCTTAACACAAAAAGAGGTAACTAAAAATTTAGACGTCTGTAAGAAACAACTGGCGAAAAAAATGCCAATCAGCAGAAATGGAATTAACGAAACTTCGCAAAGCGATACAGAGAATATCTAAACGTTCACAATAAATATTATGAATTTCTTAAATTTCGATTTTAAATAATAATAATAATTTTTAATTTTTTTATTCCAAAATTAGCATACAAATAGAAAATCCAATGATATATCTGATATGAATAAATTATCATCTTACTAATCTCAGCTGTTTATGTTTATAATAGAATCGTGAAATGCTTGTGTAAACCCAGTAATATTTCACTTATGAAAATATTGTAAATGTGGCGAAAATCATCTCTAGATTTTAACTGAAATATGCAGTAACCGGGTTGAATATGCTTTTGCATATGCAAATTTGCAAATGCATATAATCAAGTTCTATTAATGACACACCCTGTATAACATCTACAAGTACAAAAACTGCACCTACAATGTTAAGTAGACGAGTTAAGTCCGATTCTCTGTTATATTTAGATCTGAATTTCTGCGATCAGTAATTACAGCATGTCGTTATAATGGCACATTCTCATTCTTCAAGAGTCGAAGCTACTCGTTTAAAAATAAAATAGAATTAAAATATAAATAGCGCACCGTAATTGCATTTCTTCGTACTGGATATCATTTGCCAAATCGAAGTTTACGCATGCCATGTCTTAGAAAACAAACTGTATAGCATCATGCATCTCTCGCAAACATTTTAAATTTAGAGAATGTTTACATTGCGAAAATTTTTAGGAATCTTAAAAAATGCAATTACATCAAAATGGCATCGAATGTTATATGTGAAAAAGAACTGACCTTCCCTTCGAGTGTGTAGTAAAATTGTCGCTTCTGTTTTAAGTTAATTGAAGACACAAAGTACATCTAAATATTCATTTGTTAATCATGCTTTGTACTAAAATGGATCAGTTATTTAATATGTTTAAGTAGCGGTTATTTTTTTCTTTGGCGATGCAACAACAATTTTTACGACTGAAACAGAAATAAATGAAGGACAGTTGTATATTATATCGACGATAGACCACAATAAAATTATCCACATTATTTTACTAAAATTAGACAAAATCTAATACGTTTATGCCCTGCAATGTGATGTGTGGGGTTCTAGGGACGCACTAGAAAAACTCGAAATTTCGGGGGAAAAAATCAAAATTTTTAGAAATATGTAGTCTGAAATTTGTGTCAGAATTTAAAATTATTTGAAAAAAATATTGTCAATATTTCAACTTCTTCCCCATTTCTTGAACATTAATCTTCCAAGCAAAAAGTCAATATCGGAGTTTTTGTTAAAATTTCGAGTTTCTTCGAAATATTTTTATGATCTTCCAGTTTTTCTGGAAATGTGTTTAGGACTGAAGTTGTGTTTTTCTTCATTCATTGGTACCATATAAGAGCTTATATGGTGCCAATGAATGAAGAAAATTTTAATCGATAAATTAAGATAATTAGGAAATAGCTTATAGCAATGAATATTCCGAAAACGCCATTAATAGATTAATATCTAAAAAATAACACAATTTAGCTATTCATTCTTTTTTTCCTAAACAACCTACCAAAAAACCAGTCTTTTGCTATAACATATTTTGGAAACATCTCAAAAAAGATAAGTAATATAATTTCTCATGCATGTCCAAGCGACCGTGTAGTTTTAAACCATTTAATTCATTAATTGACATGATTTTTGACGCAAAAGAAAAAACTTCACGACTTGGTAATTGGTATTTATAGATTGAATTGCTCTGAGTGTAATACTGTCTACATAGCTCAAACATCATGTAATTTTTACATTAGGTACAAAGAGAACATCTTCCTGCCTTCAGAAATAAACAGCAAGAAAGATCAAATTTTGGAAATCCTATTAGAAACACAACATAAACTTACATGGGCGAACACAGTAAAAGTATTACATATTTGCAATAATACCAAAACACTTAATTTCTTGGAAGCCATAGAAGTTCACAAATATTTATAATCTAGTCAATTTACACTTATGAACCAGCAGCTTGATCTTCTGAACACGTCCTCTAATTGAAGTTTTGAACGAGAATTCGAATTAGACGGAATATTCGTAGGAGTCTGTGATCCATGGAGCTTGTTAGCATAACAACGGCTAAACAAATTGCTGTTATAACCGCCGATGATGTTGCAAAGCGAAACTTTGGTCCGGTCGTAACAAATATTTATAGAAATATCGTGAAATTTTTAATATCTGTTGTTGATTTAATTGTTAATAAAGTTTAATAGTTATGAATATTAAAAAAATTTAAATAGTTGTTTGACGGGGCCCTAAAAATTCTAATTCTTATACTGAATTTGAGCGTGAAACTGATACCGCAACAAAAAAGTTATATTTGTGGTAATTCAAGAATGTATCTTTGTTACAGTTTTAAAATGGCAGATCGATTGGATATGGTGGTCCTTGGTGCCACAGGTTTTACTGGACGGCATGCCGTAAATTGGGTTTACAAGCTTTCAAAAGCTAAAGGTCGTTCTCTAACTTGGGGTATAGCCGGCAGAAACGTAACAAAACTGCAGGCAATTCTGGACGCTTTAAAGGAAGAAACTAAGGATTCCATTGATGGCATTCCCATAATTACAGTCGATTTGAATGATGAAAATTCTATTAAGGAAATGACCCAAAGGACTAAGCTGGTTATAAATTGTTGTGGTCCATATAGATTTATGGGAGAACAGGTCAGTATGTAAACAGGTGGTTGTAAACGCTACCTAATTTGGTTCTTTATACTGATTGATTCTTATTACTTTAAAGTAGAAATTTTAAACGAAAAATTGAAGTTTAAACTTTATACACTAGATTTTGAAGAGTCAAATTTTAAAAATTAAGATTTATTTTTTTGAATTGATTACTTCTTCAGGGGCTCGGAGTGATTTTTAATGGGGGGTAACGCGTGACCATCACGTGTCATCGTCACACGTTACCAACATGTCCTAATGTTAAAAATATATTCTACTAATTCTAGTTGATTTTTAAATATTTCCAGTATTCTGACTTGTTTAGTAGTGTGGAATCGAACTATACTGGAACTAGTTTTAAGTTTTCCCTTCTGGCAGCAGTTTCCAAGGCTGCCTATTTTTTTCTTCTTGTAGTTACCTACTTGATTTGATCCGCCACTAAAAGTTGGTATGTAGTTTAAAAAATAAAATCACCGCATTTGAGTTTGTTATTATTTAAATCAAATTTGGATGATTTTCTAATAATTTTGATTTTTCTGGAAATGACTGATCTTCGACTGCCCACTTTTTTTTCTAGAAATTATGAGAATCTGTTTTTATGATTTTTTCCTCAAAATTTTTAAACTCAAGCTTTTGACTGTTTTTTCCTAAAAAATCTTATTTCAAATCCCAAAATTTCGCCTTTTTCTGGAAACGTCAAAAGAACATTTCCATGTTAACCTGATATATCGACTTTAGATATTTCAAGAAAATTGTTATTATAGTTTTGTTTTTCGAAACTTTTTTTATTTTAAAATCTTTAAAATTTTATCTGTTTTTCCAAAATTATGACTTTAATAACCCCGAAATTTTTACTATATTAACTTTAATTTTAGTTTGAAATTTCGTCCTTACCCCCTTATCCCAGCATTTTACTTTTTTCTGAAAGTTTCGAGTTTAAATTTGAGAGTTTTTTAAGTGAAAACTGCCCTGGGCGTGTTGAGCGACTTTTAGGAGAAAAACTCGCATTACCATGACGCTAATTCTTGTTGCCAACTTGCTCTAACGTCAACAGTATTATGCAGCTATGAGTAAGATGCGTAACAGAATTAAAAAACGCGTGGTCGGCACGGGATGTGAACTCGCGACCCACCACCCAAGAAGCAATCGTCGTATTCACTGCGCTATACCCTCTGATTGTATTAAAAATTTAACTCGCCTGATAACCTATTCTCACGCCTACAGCAGATAAACTTAAATTGACTAATTCTCGATCTACTGTTTACTTTTTTACTTTTTTGAAAAAATTCAAATTCAAGGGAGTTTGTTTCAAAAAAATTGTGGCTTTTATTTATTTTTAAAAACTTTGACTTTTATTTTCAGAAGTTCGATGTCGATCCTTATTTTTCAAAATTACTTTTTTTGGTGTAACGGATTTGTCCTTGATTATCGAGGATACTGTCAGTATCTCTCTGAAGATGATAGTTTGGCTGCCGAAACGCGTTAAAGCAACTTTTGTTGTATTTTTTAATCTTTCTTGGTTTCAGGAAACAAGATTTGTTTATCAATTTTAAAAAAATTATGTAATATTCGATTTTCTCTAAAAACATTAGCCTTTTCGAGGTTATAATATTTCCTTATAAATTCTGAGTTTTTAGGCAATTTAGCATTTGTTTCTTATAATTCCAAGTTTGCACTTTCTATGGTAACTTTTTATTTTAAAATTTCTACCGTAAATATTATTTTAATCAAAAAATGTCTAAATGTTTACAAAAAAAAGACTTTTTTTGTAAATTTGAATTTTTCTGGAATTGATGTGTTTGTTTCTAGCAATTACTTAATTTAAGGGTTTGGTTACGTAATATATGGATGCCTCCTGAGTACAATTAGATATTGTTTTTTGTTCTTTGAGATTTGAGCCCCTCCAGAAGAAAATATGTGACAAAGGTTATGCAAAAGAGCATACATTTATAAGAAATAGGTGGCTCTGGAAATTTTTTTGCAATGTCACTGCAGTCTCAAAGTTTACATTAGACGTTTATTCTCACTAAATTATTAAGTGTAAAACATAGTTATACACAATTTTTTGTCTACGTTATATCAAGATAGTAAGTGAAAAACACATACACGTTCCGATAACATGTGATGACAATAAAACTAAAATAGCCGTTATTATCTTTAGATAAAATTTGATGAAATTAATTACTTAAAATATATTATGGGACCTTTTCTCGGTAACAATTATGAAACTTTGCAAAACTTATTTCCAGATATATGTCAAAAATAGGGCTTCGAACCAAAACTGAAGCGGAAATCGAAAGAAAACCAAAACGTGTTGATGACCATACAGTTTCCTGCTACTTTACTCATTTAACCGATTTGCTACCTCTAAGCTACTAAGATACCTATGTTATCCTACGACCAATGAACACACTGTATATGGTAGAAAATACATTTTTAATCGAAATAAAAATATAAAAAGAAATCAAAAATGAATCATTCGAAACTAAACCGAACGGAAAAAATCATTTTTTTTGTCGATTCGAAAACCGGAACGAAAAAATAATGGTTTGGTGGTCAAAACTAGCGCTTCGAATCGTTATTGTAGGCATTTCGGTTTGCGTTCCAGAAAAGAAATATCGATTTGGTTTCAGTTTTCGTTTAGACAAAAATAACGGTTTTTTTTTCTGGTTTTTGTTTCGGTTTCAGGCAACTCGTTTTTAATTTTTTTTTAACGAAAAGAAATTGGTCAAGTTTCGCTTTTGAGTCTTCTAGATTTTCGATTTTTTCTTGTTTACCCTACTTTCCTTACATCATTTGCTTCTTGTTAAAAACAATTCGCCATTGAAGGTAAACTCGTAATTTTGTAATGAAAGTTACCTGGATTGCTGTAAACGTTTGAAAAAGAAATCAAAATTCGTGAAAAAAAAACCAAATTTTAGAAAAAAATAAAAATTGAACAAATTTAGAATTAAAAAAAGTTGACAATTCAAAACTGAAGACGAAATTTCGGAAAGAAAGAAATAAGTCATTGAACATTATTAAGAAAATTCAAAATTTTGAAATTAAAAACGAAATTTCTAATTTTGAGTTTAATAAAAATTGAAACAACTCTGAAAGAGTAAATACGGAATATTGGTAAAAAAATTTGAAAGTGAAAAATATATTCAAAATTTTATAAAAATTCGAGGTAATTTTGATTTCAACATTGGTGATAACTGATAAATGTCAAAACTTTAAATCTAAAAGTAAAATTTTAGGGGACAAAATAAAGACAATTGCAAATTTAAATTCGAAATTTTTATAAAAAAAGTCAAAAGTTTAAAAAGAAACTTTGAACAATATAATAATAATAGTAAAGGAAAAATTTTTGTTTGTACTTAAAGATTTTTTCTAACATTGAAATTAGAGCGAGAAGTTGACTGCTCAAAACCTTAATGGACTGCTATTTTCTGTTCAGTTCCGGTTTACGTTCCATCAAAAATAAAGGATTTTTTGTTGGTATTCGCTTCTGTTTCGGTTCGAAGTACTGGTCAAAACCTCCTGAAAAGTTTCAGGGCATTACACAAAATTATTTCAAGTAATGTTCGTCTTATTCTATTGCATTAAGCGCCGACTTGTGTATCTACCAATAGTAATTTAAATAGAGGATCTCGTGGGTTAATCTACCCTTTTTTAGCAGGTCACGTACGTAATATTTACCAGTTGAAAAATTTGCAGTTTCATCGCGAACTGATACGATTATCTCCTCTGATGGTATGATCGGCTGACGGTAAACGGTGACGAAAAGTCAAATTAAAAGGTTCTCGAGCTAGATAAATGAATTTTAATCCGAAAATATTAATTTTAGAAACGACAGTCCGTGAAGTGAGGAATCAAATTTTCATTACTGTACCCGTCACTCAACCATTTTTATTAACAGTTTCCGTAGGGAAAGATTCAAAGTTGTAAGGTACAACTCACTCGGCGTGGTCAACTGTGTAAAGTCAAATAAAATTTAAATTAATTTTGCGTAGTTGGCTTTTATTTACACGTGTTACATGTTCAAGCTCGAGACTCGAATGGATGTTACTGATTACTGTCGATAGTTTTTGATAAAGCTCATTGCTTTCATTTTTCCTGAAGTAATTGTGTGCAGTGTGTTATTTTCACGATGAATTTTAGAAGTGACAGCTTTTCTTATTAATTAAAAATGTTGTACAACATACGGGATTTTTACATAATTACGGGGAATTTTAAAACTACTTGGATTTTTTCTAACTTATTGTGTATGGTGAGACGTATTCGAAAGTGTAAAAATGTGATAAAAATCGACATTTCTAGAATTTCTAAATTTTGCATTAACTTTTTTATCTTTGTTCTATGTCCGTAGAACGAAGATAAAGAAAAGTTAATTTAAAATTTCGGAACTCTGGATATTTAGATTTTTATCAAATTTTTATCTTGAAATATGTAAATACGTGAAATATAGTATTCCAAAAATATATAAAATTAATGTTCTGGTTTCGATTATTATTATAAATTGTTATAATGAATGACTAACAACAAACTACCACAAAATTAAACACGAGGTGAAATCAAAGGGTCCCATACGTGAATTCGTGCACATAAAGCACTTGACTCTTGTCAAACACCGATAGGTCGAATTGTGAAAAACCTTTGGGTGTAATAACTGTTTTCACTGTTAACATCATTATCAATCTTACCTAAACTAGGAAAATATCAATATTTTTTAATTCTAGGTTGTTAAAGCCTGCATTGAAACTGGTACTCATCAAGTTGACGTAAGTGGCGAGCCTCAGTATCTAGAAGGAATACAACTGAAGTATCACGATCAAGCAAAAGAAGCTGGAGTGTATATTCTTGGCGCCTGCGGATTTGATAGCATTCCCTGCGATTTGGGTTTGGTATTTTTGCAAAAAAAATTTGATGGTACACTAAATTCCGTTGACACATATTTGGTGGGAGGAACTGAAGGTCCTCAAGCTTCCCGGACCATCCATCAATTTCGGTACATGGGAATCCGCAGTTTACGGTTTGGCATGTGCCAACGAATTAGCGCGAAATCAGAAGAAAACTATTTACCAAAAGATTTCCATCTTTGAAGCCAGTAGTACCAATGAAAAACAGACCATTTAAGTCTGATATAGCCGATGGATGGGCTATGCCTTTTTTGGGATCCGATCGCTCAATCATGCGCAGAAGTCAGTACTACTTTTACACTGAAAAGAATCAAAGGCCAGTTCAAATTCAAACATATTTCACGGTATCATCACTTTGGGCAGTAATTCTTTGTATTTTCTTTGGGGCCATATTTTCAATTCCTCTGCAGATTTAGGTTTGGACAACAACTGCTTCTAAAGGTTAGTATTTTTATCCTGATTAACCTATTTGGTAATACAGCTGCGATTAAGAGTGCCAACGGTAAGATCTTCCTGTAACAACAATTCATATAACAATTAAAACAACTCCAACACACACACCCACATCACTACCCTATAGGGTTTCGACACTGATAGCCGCCTCTGTGCTAAGCTCCTGGTTATAATGCTGGTTAAATTCAGTATTCTGCCAGTCAAATGCACTCTTTTGCAATTATTTCTCAGAACATAACATTTTTGTTTTCTTTCTTTTGTGTCTCTTCTTCATTCTCGTAATTTGTGTTTTTTTTAATAATGCATTGTTTGTTATGATTTTGCAGTATCCTGCGCTATTCTCCGGCGGCTTCTTTGGAACTGAGGAGCCAGCAAAAGAGAAAATAGAGAATACTTGGTTTAAATTTATTCTTCATGGTAAAGGATGGAAAGAGCGTCTGGCAGGACCTGAAGATCAATATACTACCCCACCTAATAAGGCCATGGTAGTAGAGGTCAAAGGAACTAATCCAGGATATGGAGCTACATGCACCTGTCTTGTATTGGCCTGGCATTGTTGTCCTTACGGAAACCAATAAATTGCCTGATAAGTACGTACTCATTTAACTTTTATTTTTGATAATAGGCAGTATTATTATTCAGATAGAAATAAAGGTTCATTTAATCCTATTATGTTAGATATACAGTGTCTCACACTGGAAGTCGAACACGGGTAATTAGGTGTAATAGAAGCACTCCTAAAATTGGTAATAGTGTAGTACACAAAAGATAATTATGCAACAAGAGTAAATAGTTGTTTTTCAAATAAGAAGCAGCAAAAAAAGTAGGAACTTCGTCAATTGGAGCGTCTCTAATATTCCTAAACCATTTTAATTCGCAGTAGTAAGTCGGACTGTTCAAATCGAGCTCTGGGAGTGTATGATACAGAAAGCACTCTTCTGATGAAGCGATTGGATGTACTAGGAAGCAGTTTATAAATAATAAACCGACAGGAAAACAAATATGACAAAAAATTACAGAGATTTCCTATTAAATTTGAAGCTCTTAGAAAGTCGAAGCTTGTGAAAAGAATTCCAAACATTTTTAAAATCTTATGTTTTTTTTAATATTTTGACTTTTTCTTCTCGAATTTTCAACTTTAATTTGAGAATTTAGACGTTAAGGAACTTCTATCTTTTTCTCAAAGTTCCTAAATTTCAATATTAAAGTTGAAATAAAAGAAAAAAATTAAATCACAAGTTTATTTATTTGAAATTCTAAATACGAAGTTGACGTTTAAAAAAACTTCAAATTTCTAAAAAAATTATAAAAAAGTGCAATATGTTACTATTTTCATATAAGTATTTTCAGATATTAAATTAGAGATTTCCTTGTTTTTCGTAAAATTTTGATTGTTAATGGAAATTTCCACTGGAAGTTGAAAATAAAAAACATAAATTCCCAGTTTAAATTTTATACTCTCGAAAGTCGAAATTTTAAAATAAATTCAATTATTTAAAACTTTTATCGATCAGTTTTTCCCATTTATGAATCACCACTACTCTACTTCTAGTAGACTAAGCTACCTAACTACAGCGGCCTTTGTAAGCTTACTTACAACGTACATCTTGGTTGTAATGACAGGAACAAATTTATTTCTGCCGACTAAAACAAAAAAAGGGGGGAGGGGGGACAAAAATATTTCACTACTACGCAAAATAACTAATGTTCTGAGTAATGCATTTCCATAACCTTCATGTGCTCAAAATTCCACGCTCTAGGTGGCTGGCCCAGTTAGCTTATGTGGATAGGCCGTAAGTTAACCAAAAATATGACATTTCTTCCAATTCGCGTATGGCCTTTAGAACGTTTGTGGTAGGTTTACCAGTTTGAATATCTCTACGAGACCCTTCCCATTTCAGTTGGCCCAGCTATTAAAATCTTAGGTTTTTGGTTATTAATAAAATACAATAAATACTAGAAGCTGTATTTAGGAAAAAAAATAATTAATAACATATATTTAATAATTTGCAATAGAAAACACCAACTTTATTATTCCCTAGTCGGATTTGTAGCAAACAAGCGAAAATGTTGCAATAATACGCCATTACAAGGTCAGCCTATATTCCGAAGATGACTGTGGACAACATATGCCAAAACAATTACTATTACTCACAGCTGTCAGAATGCATTTGATACAGCTTCAAGGTAGTTGCATTTTTCAAAAAGGGTAGAGGAAAGGTGATCGGTGACAACATTCGTTCACTTATCATTAAATTTTTTAAATGTGGAAAATCAAACTTTAAAATTACAAATTCATTAGAGTTACCGCGGTATAGTGTAAAAAATATGGTTAGAAGGTATAAAATGATCGGTTCAGTTACTACAAAGCCCCGATATGTGAAAAAAGCAAAATTACCAGTACAGGCAAAAGATCATTAAAAAAAATTATCAACAAAAACAGACGTGCCAATTACCTTTAGTTAAGTGCTTTGTAGAGCGATGGTGTTGAAAGACGTATTTCTATATCAACAACTCACAGAGAAGCCCATAAATTGGGATTTGGGACTTATAAGGTGTGTTTTTCAATAAAAACCTTAAACTTGTAAAATTAGAAATGACAATTTTGCATTAGGCCAAAAAAAAAATCACTATTAACAACACAGCAAAAGAAAAATAGGTTAAGATGGGCAAAAGAATATAAGGATTGGGTATTTCAGTTATGGCATGCGATACAATGGAGCCATGAGGCACGGTTCGAAGTTTGTATTGATTCAGTCAGAGTAGAGTTATTCAAAAAAATAAATGAGGCGTTCTATCCCGACTGCCTCAAAAGAAAAGTAAAATTTCCTGCATCTGTCATGGTGTAGGGTAACATGTCAACAAGAGTAGGAAAACTCCATACAAAAATACCATTTTAGAAGAACCACTTTTACCGGCCATGAACGAATTTTTGACATCCTGCTAAGAATTTCGCGTTTCAACAGGACGGCGCAGCATGCCACACCTCTGAAAGAAGCTTAAAATGGATGAAAGCCCATACTATACCACCTTCAAAATAGCTTTTTAGTATTCCGGATTTATCACCCATAGAAACTTTATGGCACGAGACGAAAAAGGTGCGGAAACATCATGCACGAACAATCCCTGAACTGAAGCAAAGGCTTAAAAAAATATGGGATTCTTTGACATCAAAATTTTGCCAACATTTGGTTAATACTATGCCCCAACGAATTATAGCTGTTATATAAAACAAAGATGTTACCAAGTTGTAAATAATAAAATTGTTGTTTTCTTAATTTAACGTATTTGTTCACATTTTTTCTTATTGTTTACATTTTGTGGTAATTATCATTTTTACTTATCTAATATGCATTTTATGTAAATATAGTGTATTAAAAATACTGTTAAAAGAATAAACAATTTAGAATTCGATTATTACTTTCTATTTTTTCCACCCCAATGCGAAATCTCTAATAAATCTTAAGGTGGGCCAACTGAAATGGGAAGGGGCTCGTACTTCAACTTGTTATTCAAAACTAAGCCGTGTAAAGTTAAAAAAAAATGTTTTTTAATTTTAAAAATAATTATTGTTCTTGATATCTATATATGAAAGCAAATATATTCTATTTATTTTTAGGGGTGGAGTTTTCCCTCCAGGTGCTGCCTTTGCCGATACTTCTTTAATTGAGCAATTAAACGAAAATGGCCTCACTTTTGATGTTGTTTCTGAAACATCTCTCCAGGAGTAGATGTTATGTTTTTGGAAAATTAAAATTCCTTCACGCATTTATGTTTTTGTAACTTTAAGACTAATTGTGTGCCTGTACTACTTATTTTATGATATGTTGTTAATTAGAAATATGATATTGCATTTTATGGATATAAGGAGTTCTAAAAATTATGTAATTCATTGTAATATATTTAAAATAGTTATTGTGTTTTGATTATATCTAGTGTTAAATTTACCCAATTCACAAGAAAGCTGTAATAGTTATCAACTGAATTAGTCATCTACACCTGTCAGTTATTATTGTTGTTCGCATTGAGTGTTTTACTATGAATCCTAGGGTGAAGCTTTTTCAAAGATTTTTTACACAAAATTTAAAATTTTTATATTGCCCTTTCATTGATAACATTTATGATTATCCTGTATTTATTCAAGATGATTTAAAGCAGTGATTTCTAATTGGAGTGTGGTTGGTTCCCAGGTGTGTCGCCAAAATCACAAAAATTCACAAATGAATAATTAATAATAATAACCTTTTTTTACCTTTTTTTTTTGGATGTTTTAACTCTAAATTCATTTTAAACTACCTACTAGAAAATGACCAAAAACTAGACATTAATCTCAACATATCTATCTTCCAAACAGCAAGTTTCCAGGAATACGATTAAACTGAACCTTGAAATTTATCAAATCTCGTCTTTAATATTAATATTTCGATTGAATGTTTCAAACCTCTAATTTAATTTCAGGATTCTGTTTAATTTGAATAAAAATGAGAAAGCAACTGAAATTAGAATTTTGACCAAAACTAAAATTGACTTTTAGCCTTTGTTCTGTTTTCTGCTGAAACAAAAATGTAAATTTATTTAAACTTGTCAAAATTTACATTATATCCAATTTCTCCCTTGCCAAATAAAATATAAAAAAAAGAAAGAGCCATTGGTTCTTTGCATATCTAAATTCCCTTGGTAGTTACTGAAAAAAGAAATTCAAAGAATTTGATGAAATTTCCAATACTATCGTGAACTTAATTTTTATTTTGTTTGAAATTTCATTTTTAAACTTTACAAGTTTTTCAGTTTAAACTTCAGATTTTGAGATAAAATGTTAATTTTAGTAATTTAAATAAAAAAAAAGCAAGAAGTCAATACTTCCCCAAGTTGAAATTATCAAAAATAAGTAAGAATTTTTAAAATTATATCAAAGTTTGGATAAAATAATTTAATTGATAAATAATTTTCAAGTTTTGCTTTATTTTAGAAGTTTCAAGATTTTTCATTTCGTTTTAAGAAGAGTCGATTATTTTAGTTTAAAGAAAGTCAATAATTTGACATTTTGGGAATATTTATTTTACACAAATTTTAAAATATCTAGTTTAATTTTAAAATTTCTGCTTTGATTTTTCGAAAAAAAGTCTAAATTTGTAAAATCTGAAAAAAAAATTCAAATTTGGAATAAAATTAAATTTTACTTTTATAAGTTTTGCAGTTTCCCACAAATGTAAACACTTTTTTCTTCACATCTGAACTTAAAGCGTGAAATTTCTAAACTAAAAAAAATAGCATTTTTTATTAAACTCCAAACTCGAGAATAAAAAGAATCGAAATTTTGTAAAACGTTCAGTTTATTAAATATTTATCGAAATTTCAAATTTAATCACGAAATATTAGATTTTTTCCTAAATCTTCGACTTTGAATTTAAAAAATTAGGATTTTCTGCAATTTTAAGCTCCTAATGAAATATCGGTCTTAAAATATCAGAATTTCGAGAAAAACTACGGTTTAAAATTGAATATTAGTGATAAGTTGAAAATTCGAGCAGCAACTAAAAATGTTTACATATTTTTTATCATAAAAATTAAATGTTTTAAAATGTTGAGTTTTTTCTGAAAATTCTGAGTTTAAATAGACAATATTTAATGTTTTTTTTCTCTAACATTTATTTAAAAGTTCGAAATGCAGATTTTTTTCTAGAAATTTTGATGTGGATTTTAGACTTTTGAAGTTTTTATTATTTATATTTATATATTTATTTATATTTATATATTTATTATTTTATTTTTAAATTAAGTTTTATCTAATTACATGTTTAAACTCTTATAAGATCATTTTTATTACCAATATCGAGTTTTTTTCTGTAAATTTCGACTTCTTGTGCAAGTTTCAATTCAAATTTGTGAATTATAGTATATTTCTTTTCCTAAAATTTCAGTTTTAAAGTTGAAATTTTGAATTAAATACCGAATTTAATTTAAAACTTCCAATTTTTCTAAAAATTTTATTTTCTTTTTGAAAATTATTTCTTTAAATTTGAATTTGAAGTTTTGTCAGAGTCAAAATCGCGCTTTACATTAAACTTTTTGGGCGAAACTGATCTAAACCGAAACTTTTAAGTTGTTTTTTTGTATCACCATAATAATATTAGCGTTAAAAAATACACTGCTAATTTATCCGAATTTGTATCTTTAATGATAATAAAGTAAGCTATAGTGCCGAACACTCTGTATAGTATTAACATTCATATTTTTTTAAGGTAGGTTTGACTACTACTTACGTTAATTTATTTTAGGGAAAATTAATGGCAAGTGCTACTTGACATATAGTTGCTTAATATCAGACCGGTGATTGGTCTACACGGCAGTATTTTCGAAATAATGGATAATGCATTAGTTAGTGTAATGAATCGCATCGTATATCATTCAGCTCATAGACTAACTTTGAAAGCCAGCTTCAAAGGAAACATGAGCAGTGGTCTCATGTCGGAATTTGAGGTGTATATCATGTACCGCACTCTAATGACATCTACCGTCGGTATACATAAATAGTTCACATAATATGTGTATATCCGGCAAATATGTCAGAGTTCTATTGACTATCGGTGGAATCACGTCATTGATGCATTGGTTTTGGCTACCGATGAGAACATTGTCGGATAATTTAAACAGCCAGGCCATCGGATACGTGTCAATTTCCAAGCAAATACGTGACGCGCAATGCTGTGTATCAATACCCTTTCTTTTCTTCCATGTTATTCCATTGTGGTAGAACATGGGTAGTAAACATTCTCACATACATTTCTGTTTGCATGATACTCGATATGCTTGGGGATTTTTCACGGATCCATAAACTTTAGGTAAATATTTTTGCACTTAAAGTGTCTCCCTGATTTGTTTATCTTGTGTGTCACGCTGATGGAGTAAAGAGGCATATATCCAAAAGCCTTTATGGGAAAGCGGCGTATTTAAAGGAAAGTGTTTGAATGAATAGAGGGGTTTCTGTTAAATTGTATACTTAACTCCGAATACCTTGCTTACTTGTATATTGCTTTACATTTATTTTTGCACATTTTGTTTAACAAATAAATTGTGAGGACTATGTTTTGTACATAGTCAGAGCAAATAAAAATTTTAAAGTACGTTTGGCAAAACAAAAGAAATTACCATTTTAACGAATTTGCTTTTTGGATTTTATTTTGTCCCGCTGTCAGGTGGATCCTTGCGCCTACCATTAGAATTAGCTGACTTCCATTTAAAGAACTTTGTTGATGTAAATTATTTTAAAAAGATTTTTTTCGACATTTCCCAGCAAACATTGGACAACGGTCGAGCATTGGCCAGTATTGACCTAATGCAGCATTGCCAGTACTGACAAACCTGTAATGGTTCATTAGTGATTGAGGGCAGGATTGCCAGTACCGGCAAAAGCCTGGCGAACCTATAATGGTTTATTACTGGTTGAATGCAGGATTACCATTATAGACCAAAGGTGGCAAACCTGTAATATTTCATTACTGGCTGAATGCAGGATTACCAGTACTCGCAAATCTGTAATGGTTCATTACTGATTGAGTGCAGGATCGCCAGTACCGGCAAAAGCTGGCGAACTTGTAATGGCTTCATTAATGGTTGGATGCAGGATTGCCATTTTTGTTTAATGTTAGTGGTGGTTCTGATATTAATGTAAATATTAACATTTAATAAATATAATAATATATCTATGAATTGAGTTTAGACTGCGGCCTTTTTGCTCTAGGGAGTAAAAGACTCACTTTACTCCCGCTTTTGAGGGAGTAAAAATCACGGGTCGTGCGAAAAATATATTTTATTTTACATTTTCGTATATTTTCTACTGCCAACGATGTCGTAATATTGGTGAATCAATACTCAACGTCTCTTCTTGGAAATAAGCCCCAACCGTAAAACCCATTAGGAGATTCTTAGCTGAAAAGAGTGTTTTGACGAGGCCTATTAAAATCCAAAAATTCCCCAAAAACATCAAGAGATACGATGCTTTCTTCCATTCTGAAAACCAACCATCGGAAATCTTCGGGAGTGATCGCGCATATGAATGGTATATAAAGTTTCCCTTTCTTTCTTCTCATGCCGGCTCCACACTTGCGCCGCGAAAGCCGAAATAGCGCGAACGCAAGTGTGGAGGCTTTCGCGTCTTCGCGTTCGCGCTTCGCAGTGTTCCCCGTTCGAAGTCGGTTTTTTGGTCCGCGTCAAAGGATTCGCGGGACTTTCGCAAGGCGCAAGCGCAAATGCATCCACACTCGCGGCGCGAATTCAGTCACAGTTTTAGTCTTTTCTAGAGATAATTGTGTGGTTTCAGAGAGGACTATTTTCTTTTTTTCTTTATTTGGTGTTTATTTTTAATATACAGATAATTATAATATGCTATACCGCAAAGCTCAGCGGCAGCAGCAGTGGATACCTGTGGGTCCATTTCTCTTGGAAACGCGGACTACACTGCGAAGTTTGCGAGTGTGGAGAGGCATGTTTTTCGTACAAAAATCGCGCGCGAATCGCAGCGTGAATTCACGCAGCGATTCGCGCGCGAGTGAAGAAGAAGAGTTTTGCCTCTGGTATGGTGGACATACTTAGTTACCGTGCTCTTCTGTCTAAACTTTCTTATGCTTTATACCAATTTTCAATTCAGAAGAGTTTCGCCTCTGGTATGGTGGACATATTGAGTTACCCTGCTGTGATGTTTTGAAATTGGCCTTTTCATTCTTTCATTTTTTCCCTTATATTTCCCTTTTTATTTATTGTTTCTTTTCTTTGTTCCTGAAGAAGCCCCCTACGATGGTGGGCGAAACGTCGAATACTTCTAGTAGTTCTTTAATACGGTCCAAACCCGGAAGAAGTATATCCTGTACATGAATTTTCTTGTTGTTGAGAGGGTATTTAATCGGCGCCAGAAAGCTGCATCGGCACAGCACTTATTAAAAAGTACTCAGACATCACTGACTTTCTAGTGCAGACTGAGTGCTGGTGGCTAGTACTTATTCAGGCAAAACTGCGGTGACCCGGTACTGGCATGGTTCTCTTTTGTGCGCTGAGCCTGCACAAGTTGCCAGCGCTGAGCCCGTACCGCTGTGCCGCTAGCCAGTGCAGGGCCAATGTTGGTCCATTGCAGAAATATTTGCTGGGTTGGACCATTTATTTATATAAAATCATTACTGCTCTTGATAAAAATTTTATGTTTACCCTGTTGATTTTTACTTTTCTTATTAAAATTTCTACTTCAAATGTGCAATTGCGGCTTTGTCGAAAGAGCGTCAACAGGTTATCAATGTGATCAATTGAAAAATTCATCAAGTGTACTGTGATTTTTTGTTGGAAGAGGGTGTAGCGAAAAAGGTATGCGATTACTTAATGATTGTTTTGGTTGATCTGCTGTCTCTTTGAAGTGTTATTTTTTTATGTTTCATCCACTCGCAAAGGATAGCCATATTAATCAAGGAGAGGTTGTAATTTTTGAGGAAATTGCGTTCGGCAACGAGTTCCATAGTTTATGACTTCTATAGAAAAAAGAGTCTCCATAGACAGAAGTCTTTACTGTGTCAAGCTGGACCTCGCAGGAATTTGCTGTCTCCGATTGTCTTGTATGCCTTAAAAATCTTGCCCTTGGGAGGATCAATCCTATTAGTTTCTGTGAGCATCTCCCATAAAAGTACTTGTAGAAAAGAGATAAATCACCAACCATCCTCCTGTGCTCTAGAGTTTCGAGAGAATCGGTCAAACTCTCGACATTAATTAGGCGAATCGCTCGTTTTTGAATTGAATCCAAAAGAGATAAAGTGTGCTTTGGAGCTGAACTCCAAACATGAGAATCGTATTCTAATGTTGGCCTAACTTGAGCTCTGTATAATGTGAGTAGCTGATGAATTGTGAAGTACTTTTTACCTCTAAAAAGAAAGCTTAGCTTCTGAGAGGCGGATGTGGTAATGGCGCGCACACGATCGTCCCAAGATAAGTTAGTGCTCGCATTCACTCCTAGGATAGACAAATTAAATTCCATCGGAAGGATTTTACCGTCCATGAGTATGTTTGCTTGATATTTTTTGAGAAAACCGCGGCCTGAGTTTTTAAGGCGTTAATTTGGCGGATGATAATTGGCGAGAAGACATCGGTGCCAGACTCTGTCGAAGGCCCTTGAGAAATTTAACGCCACAATCCTAGCATCACCATGTTTTTCCATAGCTGAGTTACAGATATGAGTAACATATGTCAGTAGATCGCCAGTTGAGCATTGTTGCCTGAAACCGCATTGCCTGTGCGAGATGACTTTATTCTCCTCCAGATATTTGAGAATCTCGATGTCGATAACCTTTTCGATCACTTTAGATACAACGGGCAACGAAGATATAAGGCGATAGTTGTTAGCCAGATCCCTTCTTGGATACAGGCTGAACTCTAGCAGATTCCCAGATGTTAGGGAATACACCTTTGTTGTAAGAGAGCGTGAACAGTTTGCTTAGGACAGGAGTCAACTCTGGGGCTCACTTTTTAAGAACAATAGCGGGGATACCATTAAGGCCAGAAGCTTTCGATGTGTCAAGCTCAAAGAGCATTTTCCTGACTGTGTGTTGTTTGAAAACACGTCAGGAATCGAAGTACCAAACAACAACAAACAGCTTTTTTAAGGCAAAAGTAAAGCTTTAGAATGATATTTCTCTGATCAAATGCGATTTTCGTTAATTATATACAAAAGCAATGAGTTGCTTTATAAGGTCTTCGAGAAAGTTTATACGAAATTAAAATGTAAGAAAACCTTGCAGTTGTCAATCACTGATAATCTATTTAAGACATACAAAGGTTAAAAACAGAGATGTTAGAAGGAGGATATTGGACTCTTTTTTTTACAAAAAAGATGATATAGAAGAAATCGAAAAATGCTTTAGGTGGCTTATTTGTTGTCTTTCAAGAGAATAACCGAGGTGCTGTTTGCTATTATATCTTGCGGCGTTGATTGATCAACGTTTGCGCGCTACATATATGACAATACACAAATAATTTCAATGCAAAAGAGAAATAAATAGTCAAAGCTACGCCACACGCCACTTTCCAGGCGCTTTTTGGTCAATTTTCGTAGGTGAGTGCAGCATCCTTGTTCCAGAATCCATGGTTGAAAACATGAGAATTTTTACAGCCAACTTGATAAATTTTTCAATTGAAAATCCATTCCCGTATAAAATTTTAAATTTAGGCCATCGGAAAAAACGTGGTATCTGAAAATATTTTTGACCACCAAAAAATAGCAGCCACCAAAGGAGGAACTGTCCGAAGAAAAGAGAATGATTGACAAATTGCTTGAAAAGTCTGATAATATATAACCTTTGATCCCAAGTAATTTAAAGGCAACTAACGGACAATTTAACATGTAAACAGGTAGTGAGCAGAATCTAACTAGTGATTTAAAGTAGGCGTTGACTCTGCCCAGTGGCCACTTGATTTATGCTGTTACGACATGTGGCACGTCATCGAAACATGCCACAAAACGGCCGCTCTCATTTTATGCTGTAGTCCTTTTGTTTGATGGGGCGGAATGCTAATATACAGTCGAATGCCTACAACCTGAATAATGTGCACAATTAAACGTATGTGTGAACTATAGAAACGGAATGAAGTGATTCCATGCGGGAAACGATGCAGTTCGGATGTCCTGATGTGCTTTCTCCCAGCTCTTTACTGCTACTGCTTATGCTTAGATTATGACTGTGGATTTTTTCAAGATGTTGTTGTAAATATATTATGACAAATAAAATTTAAATTTTAAACGTGTACCTGGGTGAAATTCTATTTGTGACATTATTGCTGCCGGTGTAAAATTTACAATCCTAAAATGGAAACTTTTTTCTCATCCATGTCCCATTATTTCATCTGCTCTATTCTTTAAGCACTTTCTTTGTCATGATGCCGACATAAATATTGTTTTTTTGTGACGACGCAACACCTTTTGACATATTATGATATATTGACATTTCAAACTATTCATAAAATTTTGTTGAATTCGAAAATGAGGAAAGCGAATATGGCGTCCACAAGAAAAAACAAGTTGCCATAATTTTCTTAGAAACTATTCATCACAAAAAGTAATTAATTATGCCACTGTAAGGCTTTTTAAAAACAAAGTAAAGGCAATAATTTTTTTTTCAATCGGACTACATTCAATTGATTTCTCAATAGCTTGTTGATGGACATGAAATTACGCACCACTTTACTCATTTAATCGATTTTCTATCTCTACTAGTAACCATGATAATCATGTCCCATCCCATGTCATCCCATCCAGAGGAACAAACTGTAAAAATTATATGTGCAATTATTTGCTGCTATATTATTTTTAAAATAGCAAATTGGAATAAATTTTTATATATTATTTAGTTTTGTGTTTGAGTTCAAAACATCGAATAGTTCATTTTAACTCTTATTAGTAATTATAATATAAGTAACACACATATGGTGGAAATAATGATAGGGGAAACTGAGGATACTTGATCCCCCTGGAAACTAGTTTCCCCATATGAATCCCGGAAGTAGTAGCATTCAAAAATTCAGTATTGATAACATTACTAAGCAGTCATTATAAGCTTATACTTCGAATAATTCGATGACTCTGTCTTCATTACTCTAAGAATGTTAAATTTGTTGGTTTTGATTGCGGAAGAACTTTTCCTAAGATGTGGGCTAAAAAGATTGGTGACTATTTTGAACAGTATAAATGATACTTACATTCATGGAAGATTCAAAAAGATATTGCACGTGCGGAAAATATTTACTTGTGGATATTTTTGTCGTAAATACATTTGGAATCTTTTCTTGTTCCTTTCAAATCAAGGAGGCTTGATTCCGGATTATGTGTCCTTTAACAAATTTGTTTTTAGTTATTTCCTAAGCCATTTTTTAAACAGAAAACATTACAAAAGAAAATCTGGTGCCAAAGAAAGGATTTCCATTAATAGTGAAAGCTTAAAATCTTTGTTGACTATATTTTAAATAAAAACGCTGCCTTAAACTGGATAAAGAAAGGCAAAAAAGTCAGTGCTATGACCCTAAAAAGATATGTCACAAACTAATTAAAAGTTTTCACTTCAAAAAAATTAGGGAAAGCAGGTCTCGGTATTATGAAAGGGGGAGTCGAGTGATTGTGTCAATTATTCGAATTTATTTAAGTATCAGCACCCCAAACCCAATCTCTAAAAATGTAAAGAGGACCATATCATTTATAATATATCAATTGGAATGTTAGAGTACGATTAAAAAGCGATTAACTTTAATATAGGGACGAACAGCAAATATATTGATAAAATAAGGCAAATCTGGCTTAAAAATGCATGAGGCAAAACACTACATGATGGAGATAGTCGTTGCTTGGTAAAGGGCATTGCACTGTTGCATGATAAATTTTGTAGAGAGATCACATTAAAATTTATCGAGTAACATTTAACTGCTTTTAAAAATTGGATTACATCTTAGGACTCTGAGCCATCATTATACAGGGTGTCCCCGTTTTAAGTGCCTTAAATGAAACATGTGATAGAAAAAACGATTTAAAGCAAACAGTTTCCTATGAACATGTATCCGGAAATTCTTAATAAAAAAGATACAATGTGTTGAAATTTGAGTAAAAAAAAAAGTTTTTTTTTTATTGCGAAGGTTAAAGTACACTTTATTCAACTCAAAACACCAGATTAAAGTACCATTTTAACCGTAAGGGTAGATAAAATGGAACTTTAACAGCAAGGATAGATAAAATACTTTAATTAAGTAGGTATCTATTTTTATTTGAAATAATAATTATTATTAGATACAACTTAATTATCTTTAGTGCTTTCATTGATAATAACTTGGATCGTACCATTCACATTTCCCGAAATATGGATGTCCGGAACAGAACGGTGTTCAGAATGGTGAACAGACGGGCATACAGAAGATATAGTATTACTAACGATCCCACTCGTTGACCCAACTAGTATCGTCTTTGAAACTTCAATTTTACTTCGTACTCAATTTTCTATATAAGTTTCAGCTACTGATGATGACTTCCATCCCCCTGCGCGCTTTATTGTCACCATGTCAGCCCCTGAGTTTGCCATCATTGTGGCTGCAGATCGTCTAAAACAATGACCACTGTATTTTTCTGAATCCGGTAAATTTAGGAAATCGGCAATTTTTCTTGGGACTTTATATAATGTGTTTATGCCTACAGGCTGGATAGTACACTTTTTTTGTCTATAGTTAATAAAAAACTTATTATGAGGAACGTGTTTAGGACGTAAGCCGATATATTTTCTTATGATGTCCAAAACACCCACTTCCTGGTCAGTTATACAAAAAGACCGATCTTTTTTGGTTTTAGTATCAATCAGTTGAACGATCATTACTGATGTTCTATCATCAATATTAGACATCTCTAATTTATACAATTCATCGGACCGGCATGCCCCATATAAACCCATTACCGCCACAACCTTCATAAACAAATAATCATCATCGGGAGCTTCTTTTATAAATCGAATGATATCATCAGGTTCAAAAATGTTCGATTTCTTAGGTTTATAACCATCACATAGTTTCTTCAATAATGCAATTAGTTTACTGTATCTGTAAACAATAATTCGTATTAGCAAAAAAATTATACACTAAATTTGACGTTACTTACTTTGAAATGTCACAATTTTTATTGACCAAAATTGTAGACTTCAGCATCGAATAATAAGACCACAATGTTGATGGCTTCACCTTCTTTGCTTTTTCAGAAAAATATGCCAGAAATACCGTTTCACTTAAACTATTAATCTTCTTTGCCATTTTCCACCTTTGAAAGCATGTGTACTCTTTTTCATATATTAATCGCGATTTTTGAGGCAATAATTTAGCTACTGCCTCTAACGCTTCTTTCTTCACACGTACCGGAATGTTTTCCTGCTCTACCTCGTTTTCACACATTCTTGAGATCTTGAGATTCATACGGATCAAAATTGAAAAATTGATGTGAAACAATTATTTATTTGGTATAACTATAGCAACATACCAAACGAACCAACTGCGATTTAATTTTTGACTGCTTTTCTTATTTCTGTCTGCAAAATTATTGAGTTTTTCTCTCGATTTTTCTGTAACCTTCGCAATAAAAAAAAATACAATGTTACACACGACGGTAAAATTTCATTATCGACTCGTGAAATTTAATTAATTCGCTCCTTCGTCGCTCATTAATTAAACATTTTCACTCGTCGATAAAAAATAATTTTACCGTCTTGTATAACAAATAACTATTATTTTTCACTTTCAAGTTTTGTAAGATATTTAAACCAAATTTTGCATACATAGTGTATGAATGAAGAATCGCAAAATAAAATAGAATTAAGTTTTTATCTCAACCACTGGTGGAGTTACGAGTAATCTGTGATATTATTGTAGGATAAATGCGGTACACCACTAGAGAAATGAAACAAAATACCTATTTTGGGTAAAGTATTTAATTTTGAATGAGAGTTATTTTTTGACCTTTTTCCGTATTTGCCACTGGTTGCGTCATGTCGTTGGCTTTGGAAAAAACATCACTCTCACTCGTACTTTCGCTAAGGAAAGTTCCAAAAATTTAAATTCTGTCACAATAGTGACAAATATGAAAGAACGTTAAGAGTCAACTTTATCGAAAACATTTCATTTTATCCAGTGTCGTAGCATCTTAAACTTACCCCTCTTTGTGTTAGTCAGTGATTATTTAAAGACCAGCATACATTGTATTTAAACAGTTCCTATGTAAAACATAAGGTAGTAAATGAAAAAAAAAAATGTCAAGAAAAAACTCTTCTTCAGAATTAAACGCTTTATCCAAAAATTAGATTTTATTTCATTTTGTTTAGTGGCCTACTACTTTTTTTTTCAAAACCATATCACAGATTATCCGCAACTCCGCCACTGGTTGAGCTAGAAACTTAATTTTCTCTTATTTTATGATCCTTCATCTACACATCATGTGTGCAAAATTTAGTTCAAATAACTCTGAAAACTTAAAAATGAAACAATAAAAACTTTTTTTTATTCAAATTTTAACATCTTGTAGCGTTTTTATTAAGAGTTTCCGGATACATGTTCATAGAAAACTTTTTCCTTAAAATTACTTTTTCTATCTCTTGTTTCATTTAAGGCACTTAAAACGGGGACTCCTTGTATAAATTAAAGTTTAATGCTATTTCGATTCCTCTCATCATCGCCATATTATATTCCAGTGACCCCTTAACACTGACGTACATATTTTTTCCAACAATAAAGTTCAACTAACCCCTAGGTTGATTTTTTTTTAGGTGAAATAAAAATATTCTCCTTTTTGGGTACCTACTTTACTTAATATAATTTCATCTAAAAATTTTTGTAAAAATCTTGACACTAGGCCTTTACAGCACTAACTTTAATTGTAGTTTCCTATAAAATGATGCACTTTAGCACGTATATATTTTTTAAAGAAAATTTTGCTTTTTTAAAAATCGCTAAATGTAAATATTCCTGCTGAGGCAGAAATAAAGCGAGCAATATCCCAACTAAAATCCGGTAAAACTGCAGAACCCGACAACCTCCCTCCCGAAATTTTCAAGGCTTGTCCTGGTGTTATAACCAATCTCATAACGCCAATCTTAAAAACTGCATGGATATCAGAACAATTTCCAGATAAATGGAAAGAGGGGCTAATAATTAAAATGCCAAAAAAGGGTGACTTCCGCGAGTGTCGTAATTGGCGAGGAATCACACTCTTAAACACCATTAACAAAGTTACTGCCATCATAATACACAACCGTTTTTCAGAAGCAGTAGAATCAACTCTTAGACAAGAGCAAGCTGGATTCGGACCCAATAGGTCACATGTATTGAGCAGCTCAACACTCTCCTCATAATCATTGAACAGTCACAGGAATTTAAATCTCCACTCTATTTACTGTTTATAGATTTTGAAAGAGCTTCTGATACACTAAAGCATACGGCTATCTGGTGTGCTCTTTAATAGAAGGGTGTTCCAACCAAAATAATTAACATCATCAAAGCTCTTTACAACCAAGCTAACTGTCGTGTTATACACAAAGGAAAAGGAGGAGTGAAGACACCAGTCCCGAACGGAGTAAAACAAGGCTGCATACTACCTCCAATATTATTTAACATCGTACTCGATTCCGTCCTCTTGAAAGCAAACAAAGCAAAGAGAGGAATAAGATGGGAACTTACAACACGTCTAGAGGATCTAAATTATGCGGACGATATCTGTACTACCCCACACTTTCAACGACATGTCAGAAAAACTAAATGCTCTGAAAAGAGAAGCAGAGAAAGTGGGTCTGAAAATCAACACAAACAAAACCAAAGAAATCCGGTTGAATACGGCCAATGAAGCAAACCTACACATTAACAACAACCGAATAGAAAAAGTAGATGATTTTGTATATCTCGAAAGCGTAGTCAATCATACGGGTGGCACTGACAGAGATGTGGACGAACGAATTATGAAAGCATGCAGAGCGTTTGGATTATTGAAGCCAATTTGGCGTTCTAGAACCCATTAGTACTTAACCAAAATTCGCATATTTAATACAAACGTAAAATCAGTGCTACTTTACGGATGTGAAACTTGGAAGACCACTAAGTCAATAACCAACAAGTTCCAAGTATTTGTTAACAGGTGCCTACGCAAGATAATGCGTATTTGGTGGCCTAATAAAATTACAAATGAAGAACTTTGAAGCAGAACTAAGCAGGAAAGAATTGACTTAGAGATATGGCGAAGAAAATGGGGTCGGCTGGGATATATAATCCGCAACCGAAAAAGTACTGCCCATAAAGCCCTGGCAGAGGAAGACCAAAAATGACATGGAAAAGCACGGTAATAGACGCGGTCAAAAGAATGAATAAAACCTGGGGCGAAATAAAACAAATGCCTATAAATAATCGGACCAGATGGCGAAATTTCATAGAGGCCCTATGTTCCAACTAAGAAATTTTGGGAACCTATTATTATTATTAAAAATCGCTGTTAGAAATCTCTGTAAGAAATAATAGGTTAGGTTCAGGACGCGCTGTACAATTTTTGTGAAAAGCTGTGATTTACTAATTCTAAATAATATACCATATAAATAAATGCGAGAACAATTACTCAAACAATAAAGAGCAAAAAATGATAGAAACTTTCACACATGTCTAACTCTTTAAGCTGAATCCACACCAATAAAAATTTCTGTTGTGTGTGGTATTTTAAAATTAAAAAAAAATATTTTTCACGTCATATCAATTATTTTGTGGCGTCAATAGTTATGTTGCGTGCAGTGAAAGAATCTTTGACTATGGAGCAAAAACCCTGGACATAATCTTACTATTTTTGTCAAATACAACGCACAATATAAAATTTTATTGATGTGGATCCGATTTGGAACTTAAAGTGCCTTTTTTCTTCCTGCTCATTTTATTGGCCTTATGGTCATGAGTTTATGATAAATAGAAATAAAAATAAGATATTTAAAATATTAAACGTTTTGGGCACTTCTGTTCTCTGTACGTCATAAAAAACCAAAATTATTAAAGTTTTTCCCTCTAGTTTTTTTCTTACATGCTTTCAGAATCAATTCGGATAGTTTATTATGTTATTCCTAGGCACCAGACGCTTCGTAATTTTTAATTGACCCAGTTATTGTCTCGTTCCAACAGCGCCACTACCGTTAATATCAATATCAATCAATTAATAATTTGAGCAATTTTCTAATGCAATGGTGCTGTGCTTTTAGTTGATTGGAGCCAAATCATAGGTTAAAAATTTTAAGCGAGCCACACTATTACAACTTAAAAATTGATGACTAATGATGACTTATTTTCCTTAACTCTAGCGAACCACAAAGCACAAAGGTGAAAAGTAAAAATAAAAACACTACCAGAACTGGAAAACTGATCCTAAAAAACTCTGAATCTGAAAACCTAACATACCATTTCATCATAGTTAACGCGAGCCACATCAGAAGTTTCCACGAGCCACATGTGGCTCCCGAGTCACGGGTTGGGCGCCACTTTCTAGTGCATTAAAATTAAAGCTTCAAGCAAAAAACACGGATCCCATAAATTTTCTTCGGCTGACGCAAATCTAAATTTAGGATTTCATTTACTGCAAACTGAAGTCAGCTTTGGGTAATTTAATTAGTTTTCACCGACTTTTTTAAAAATAGAAACTGCAAAAGGATTTATTCTTTAATTATACTTCATTTAATCATGTTTGTCTTGTGGCCTTGATTCGATTTCGAATTTTAATTAACACGGAAAGTATTTCCTTGAAATATTCCATCCTTAATATCGTTTACAGTGTCGTAAATACTCAGTAAGTCATAGATGCATTATTATTTTGTTACATTCTATAATAAGATCTATCAATCGATGTGGGATGAGGAAATTTTTGTTTGATAAAATCATGATGACATTGAAAAATTTTTCTCCAAAACTTTCAAAAAAATGTTCTGTTGATATAGACAAATATTATATTGCAAAAGCCAAAGAAAATGCAAGATGTACTTTCCGGTCTTTATTGATAATAATGTAATACTTCTAAGATCTATGATAATAAATTAAATTCTTGGCCTTTACCATGATTTACTTTCATAACCAATTCTTACAAAATTAGGTAGCCACATAAATAAAAGTTACTCAAAGGTTTTACTAATAATTTATTATTGAACCAAGATAACTAATAGCAATAAAATATTTTTATAAATTTACAAATTGGATAAAAGGAAAACCCTTATAACAAAATAAATCCCAGAAAATAAAGTCATTAAACGTAAGAAAATAATCGCATTAAACCTATTCAAATTATTTTGGCACCTTTAAAATACAATTATTGACTAATTATACAGTTTTAAAAAACCTTTCTACTCATTAAATCTCTTTTATAATTCTTAAAAAATAATTTCATTTTTTACAAAACAATATTTACTACTCGATATTACTTACAATATACTTTTCAAGTTATAAAACACTAATCTTTTAACAATAAAAAATTTTATGTACATAATTATATTGAATCTGTAAGGAAACCAGAACGTAATTAGTTGAACTGATAATTAAAATGTACAAATGTGTATCGTGTAGTTTAGTTGTATCACTTAAAACTTTGCGAAAAACTTATATATGGTTAGCTAATACATATTTACTAACAGGCGAAGTATTGAAAAGATGTTAATCAGTGCTAAATGTACATTGTTTATTACAAGGTTTCCTAAAAGAATATAGAGTTTTTATCGCAGAAATAATGAGTTAAAAGCTAAGAAAATGTTCGTTTTTCCCAAGAATATCGTTGCTTTGAAAATAAATTTTACATATACTTATATTAACACAGATATGACGGGGTTAACGATTGTGTCCTAATATTTAACTTCATACTCTAATCACTTCATTCGAAAAAGACTCACTGATGGATGGATGTTTTATTTAACAACTTATTCTTAAAGTAAGAAACATGTTTGTGGCGGAATAATTTTACCCTCACATCGGTCCATCAATCTCTCCATTTTCTTAAAAATCAGGTCACCGCATTAGAGAGTTTAATAAAAATACTGCTACAGGTGCTGCGATTACAGGACGACCCAGGACGGCAGATGAAAGGGCGTCGTTGCTGCGAGACCGATGACCCCTTGCCGGTTCTGCTAACCCTAAACAGACACACAATGGATTAGTCCCTATACTTTCTTCAGATTAATTTTGTTGACAAGACAGTGTCCTATGGTTCTTTTAATATAGCTAAAATCTGTTTCAGAGATTGATTGAATCGAGTTTCAGCAAAGTCATGGAAGCATGAAAACAAGGTTAATTGCATTTCCAGAAATTTATGATTTATGGGCCTTTTTAAAGGTGTTGAGGCGATTTATAAAAATTATTTCATTTTTCTTTTGATTGCTTGAAATCGAAGATTGAAATAGGGAATATTAATATTGTATTGGTTCTGTCTTTTATTAATTAGCAATATTACAAAGATATAAAACAATTTTCTTTAATAAAATTCAATATCCCGTATTTAAATGCAATTTTAATAAGGGAAAGATGTCAATTATTTAATTTATTCATTTAATTTTCATTCAATATACACTTTTTCTATATAATATAGAGGTGAAAACGATCACAACATTTGTCATTCTATACAAACTGCCATTTACTTTTTATTTCAGAATTGTGTAAACAAGTGGTTGCTTGATGAAACTAGATGAACTTAAAACTAAATAAAATTATTAACATGGAAATAGAAATAAAACTATGTTTCCTGGGAAGTTATCATGTTGTAATAATTAATAATATTAATAAATTGTGAAATGATAAATTGGTAATCGTGGAGTGCATTACTGCTTTAATAGAATTTACTATTGTTGAGACGGAATGATGATTCATATGAAGGTGTTCACCTAGGAGTTTTTACGAACCCTTCAAAAATGCAATAATCTGGAACATGTGATCTATGCAAGCAATTCATACATGTCTTGAAAATAGCTGATATGTCAAAAAATTTTAAAAAGACCTACCACATAGTACACATTAGTATTCTAAAGTCTTGTAATTCGTACAATTTTTTAAATAAAAAAACTCTTTTTGGTAAAAATGAATTAACCATAGACAGCGACGACCCAGAAAGTTAGATATGTTAATGAACGATGCTCTGACAATACAAGAGCCGCACACCGCACAGGGAATTTGATCATTGGTACATTTTTTACCAACAACTTAACTGCCTACAAATGTGCTGTAAAATTAAATAATTCGGCTGTCTTACCACTGAATTTTAATTCTGTGGATGCGTCGCATCGTTATTTACTTTTAAGGATTCATGTTTTGTTTGCGTTAGACCGATTATTTATTTTCATGAGTTGTAACGATTTTTCTCACGCATAGGTTGCCTAACGAAACCGAAAATGTAAAATATGTTCAACTATTTTCATAATAGTTTCAAGTGTATCGAAATACAATAAATTATGCTGCGAAATAATTACATAAAACATTAATTAGCGATGTTTCTTTCTGGACAGTCTAGTTTATCATAACATTTGTTGGGCGATTGATAGCAAAATAAGCATCTGTTGACCTATGAAGTCGTAAATCAATTGTTACGATCAGTAGCGTTGGGTTAGGGAGGAGGGTATATAGCTTAATTTCCCTCTTTGATTAAGATTGTTTTTTTCGACAATTATCACAAAGGAAGATGTAGACCTACAATTGCAGAAGAATCGTTTTATTTTTAGAATTTATTTTATATATAGAGAGGTAAAAAACGAAAACAAGTTATTCGCCTGTTTTTCTGGGGTATCCGCATCGATAACGCTCTTTAAAATGCAAATTCGCCTTATCTCTGGAGATACAATTTTATCGGCTTATGTGCGAATATTTCATTATTTTACGAGAAAACTACCATAAAAATTCCTCGTATCACATCAATGTTATATGACATGTTTGTGCGAGTGCCATGTTTATATTACCAAGCTTACAAAGTTAATCTTAACAGCATTTATGTTTCTTTTTTGAAGCGATATCTGAGATAAAGGAAGGCGGAAAACGAGAAACGAAGAACGAAGCCAAACCGTTGTTTAATATACATAATATAGGATTCTCCATTCTCTTCAAAAATATAAGACCATGCTGAATAAGGATCAATTTTTCTTTGTGAGAGTTCTACTACGACTAGGAAAAAGATAAATTTCAATGTAATTGAGACTTACAACGAGACTTTCCGATAAGTTGTACAGATCAGATAACTTTGTTGCTATAAAAATAGGTGAAGCATGTTTCAATACTTTTCATGATTTTATTCTGTAGATAAAATATTCGCAGTTTGAAAATATCTAAATAAGATTTTATCTGCAGTACACATCTATACATGTGTGTTTTAAAATAATAAGTCATGTAAGTGTAATTTTGTTGGAAAATTATTATTTTCTATGTAATACGTGGTTTTTCCTGTGCACTTTAATTGGCTAAAATCGACTTTGATTGTTCTTTTCAACATACTTTACGATTCATATGTGTCTGCCCTAATAAAAAGTATCACAAAATGGTTAAAATTTAATTTTAAAAATGGACGTTTAATAAGGCCAAGGCAATTAAAGCAATGAGGAATATAGAAATCATTGATATGCTGTACAAGTGATGGATGGTACATCTGCTATAATCGTTCGACTTGTTTAGGTGGAAGAACCTAAAAAGAGAGGTCCGAGAAGAGGTAGCAAAATTTAATTGAATTGCATGGAGTTTCAATAACGGTCGCTTTATTTATATAAAAGTTCGAGTTTTGAAAAGAAAAATAATTTGGATGGTTTTTCAGATGTTTCGAATAACTTTTTAGATTACTTAATGTGAAAATCTCAGTTTATGTGTTTCTAACATGAAACATTTTGTATTAAAATATCGATGTTACATCTCATATCGTCCAGATCGCCAGTAAAGTTATTTCCTAACTTATTGGGAAGAGATTCTCAAATAAAGTAACATTAATGGAAAGCCAATTGAATAATATTTTAAAATCTTTATAAAAATGGAATATTGTACTTTTATTGTTTTTTAAATCGCAATAGTGTAAACTTACCCTGCATTTATTCAAAATGTCGACTTTTTTTTTAATTTTTTTTAACTTTCGACTCCTCAATATTTTTATTTTTTTAAAAACCTTGAATTAAATTATAATACAACTTCCAAAATTTTTCTTTCTTTGAAGTTTCGATTTTTTTCAGCTTCACTAGGAAAATTAATCTAAGGGCTCTCTTTCTTTGTGTATTCTTTCTTTTCATTCTTTTATTCATTCTTTCTCTTTCTTAATGCATTAGTCACCTGTTTACCAAGCAGTTATCATCACCCTTCCCAAAAACTTTCTGTGGTAAATTCACTAGACTCACGAGCTTACATTGGGCCGGATGGCAAAAAAGTGGTCAAAGGACTATTTTTTCAACTTTTGAATTTAGATTTGAGATTTTCGAGATAGTTCAAGGAAAAGTTGCTACATATTTTTAAGAACTATAACAGTGGTGTCTCTGGTGGACCCACGGTCACCGGCCGCCAACAAAACTGTGACCGGCAAAACATGGACCATGTTCCTGTATGAACCACTATTCTTTATAAAACCGTCCGGCGACTTACCGGACGCCCAAAACCGGTGTGTTTGTGAAGCTACACTAAAGACCCTTGGGGAAAAACCCTACCAACTAGAGGCCCACAAACATGAGCCTTTGCGTAATATAATTTCACCAAATAAATACTGATTTAATTGGCCACATTTGAAGAGAGGCTGTGTATTTAAAGCGTCATGTTGAGAGAGACATTTTTACAGCAGTTTATTTGGGAAATGTACTATATTTTCGTTTGTTACATAAAGCAGGTTTGGAATTTATAAACAGAAAAAAATTACTTTATACATGCAGTTTATAGGAACATTTAAAAACACATTTAAATATGTATAGAGTTACAAAATGAATGGTGCCTGGAGAAAATATGTAAATATTCCTTCATAAGACACCAAAAGATTTTTACCTCCTTCAACCGCCTTTTGAAATTTTCATTTTTTGCAACCTGTGACATGAATTCTGGGAGCCAGGGCAATATAGCTGGCTCACTTATCGGCTTGTCGCAACATGATGGGGAATTCAATAACAAATTAAAATAATTATTAATTTCTGGTTGAACCCAGATGAAATGGAATAGCCAATTTAAACTGTGAAGGTAAAATTAATAATAATTATAATAAGTTCATGATAGTTGTTTAAATTCCAACTAAGGTTTCACCTATTAAGATTGATATTTTGGTTAAACATTATAATTAAAAGACATAATTCGTTGTAACTACAAAACAAACACTATAGTTATACTAATCATCAGTTTAGTGGTATATTTCAAAAATATATTTTTGTAGTCAAAGGCACTCTTTTTAAATCTTTACAATGAATTGTATAAAATTATCCTTTATTTTATAAATTCAATAATTAGTTTTATTTACCGTTTTACTTAAGAAATCCACAACTGGATAAAATGATTTTTAAAAAAGATTACCGTCTCTTCTTTATATGGAAAGAAAAAATCTACAACCTTACAACTATTATTATTTGTTATTACGTGCAATTACACAACTTCTCAACATACTTTTGATGAAGATTCATTGCCGTCCAGAACAAAACTGTGTTAAACAAAATCTAGGCAAAATTATAAAAATGTCGCTTTAAAATATGAGCCCTTACACTAGGTACCCTACAGTTCTTTGGAGCTCGCTCGTTGGTAATTATATTTATAATTAGTCTTTATCTCTTATTAAACGGTTTCATTTAATAAACAATCGAAAAAAAACAGCGGTAACACTCGTTTAAAAACCTCCCCTAAAAATCACCCCCCAGTAGATTTATTTTTTTTAAGTATTTTTCTCTTATTTCATAAATAATTGCCTGTGACAAAATTAGACTTTTGACCATTTTTTCCGGAATCCGGCCCACTGTGGAGCGGTAGCTAGCAATTTCACAGCCAAGAAATCTTTCAGATGAATTGAACAAAATTCGTTTTAGTCTCCGCAACAACGGTTACAAGTTTCGCGACATTGAATCTGCCATCAAACGTCATCCTCACCTCGCTCCTGGTCCTTCTCAAAACTTAATTATTTCCTCTAAAGCCTTTCTCTCTTATGTTCACATAGTAACAGATCGAATAGGAACTTAATTGAGAAAACACAACATGAATTTCATTTTGTAATCATCGTCAAAAATCCAACAGCTTCTCCCATTTTCCAGAGATAAAATTTCATCCTTATGTTCTAATGGTGTGTACAGGGTTCCTTGTTCTTGTGGTGCAGTGTATATTAGGGGTCGATCTTTCAAGGCGCGAATATCCGAACACTAAAGATGTCTTCGATCTGATTCATTTTCACAGTCAGCCATTGCGGAACATTAATATGATATGGACATAAGATTCTTTATGATAATATTTCAGTTATGTCCAATGCTATAAAAGGAAGATACGCGATGTCATTGAAATTCAAAAGTTGGAGAAAAAATCAACAGAGATGATGGTTACATGCGTTCCTCGATCTGGAAACCAACCATCGGTAATCTTCAGAAGTAATCGCCCAAACAAATGGTATATAACATTTCTTTTCTCCAGAGATTCTATTCTTCAGAGATTTCCGATCAGTCTCTTCTGTCTAAACAATCTTGTCGTTTGTACAAACTTTCATTTCAGAAGAGTTTCTCCTCTGGTGTGGTGGACATTTTGAGTTGCTGCGCTCCGCCGTTTTGAATTTGGTTTTTCATTTCTTGTATATTTCTCTTGTATTTTTGTACTTTCATTTATTGTTTCTTTTGTTTCTGAATGAGAACCTAAGATGATGGGCGAAACGTCGAACACTTTTAGTAGTTCTTTGACACGATTCGATCCCGGGAGACGTATATTGTTGCGTGTTATCGGTTCGAAAATTAAAACTTCGTGAATGGTAAACACTTTATTTCAAACTTATTTGGCAACACTGCGATTACGATTTACTTAACTATCAGACTATCTGACTAACTAACTAACTCACTGAGGAAAAGGCGACCGCGTATTTATACCGTTCCGGTTTTCCAGAACGGATCTCCGTACAGATAAGATTATCGCTTGTCTGGAACGCTTATTTGCCGTATGATTCATTCTCGCGGCCGTTTCCTATTATCAAATGTTTCCAGAGAGTTCCTTATACTACACTATCACTAACACAAATTTAATAACTACATTTTGTTACATTTTGTTCTTAAGAGTTCCTAGAAATCTATTCATAACTTTGCTACGGAGTCGTCGCAACTGAGTAGTCGCAAAAGAGGATAGTTTGTATTTTTTAAGCCATTATGAGAAAACTTCCCACTCAGGTTTTCCCGCTTATGAGAGAAGAAACAAAAATTTTAACACTTAAGGTGTTTAATTGAAAAATGTGTAAGTGGTATTTTTAAGAGGATTATAAAATTCTTTACACACTAAATTTGAGAGAGAAAAAAAAAGGAAATTTTCGGTTGGACACATTTTATGCTACTTGAAAAATGCTCCCGAAAATGTAAGCTGCAAAGTGGCACTGTAGGAAAATCCAATATCGAAACATGCATTTAGAGGCAACAATAGACAAAGTTTAACCGGCAATATCATAAACTGTTTGCGAGTCAGGAAAGCATTAACTGAGGCCACAGCATAAAGACTGGAAGATGTCATGGTGAACCACGTGACCACTTAAGTATCCATTTGTTTCAATTACCTGCAAATTCAAAATATAATTGCATTCTGTTATAGCTGACGCATGCTTTCTCTGCATAATGTTTGGCTTCCATTATTTATGTGGCCCGACAGGCTTCGGTTTACTTCAGCTAATTCACTTCCAATTTACTTTAAGTGTTTTGAGTGCCACAAATTTGAAAGGCGCTGATGTATATCCTTGGTTAGGTGGTAGGTGTGATAGTTTTATGTTGGCTCAAACATAATAGACTTTTGATAAAGTTATAAACAATGGCGATAAAAGTCTTTCGAACAGCGATATTAATTAAAGATTCCTTGGAAAATGGTGATATCAGCGCAACTACATAAATTCTAAATTTTGAATTTTATCTCTATAATGGTTTACAATTTTTAAATAAAATTTCATATCATAATGTAAAAAGATTCAAGGATTCTAAAAATGATGTCATTTTTGGTGGTGTACTTTCGGTTATGTAGGAAATGGATATCAACTTTGTTGTTTTAAATTGAACACTTTATATATTTTTGCATTTTTGAATTCCCTGTCAAAAATATCAAATTTTGAATACAATGGATTCCTTTAGTCGAAAACATGACTTCATGTAATTAAATTTTCATTAGTCACATAAAATATTAGGCCATAAATTAATTATAAAATTTCCTATTTTTAAAAATATCTTTGTAAAGCTCAGCATTTAAACTATTTTTTTTTATAAAGAATTTTATATACTAGACTAGAGTAAATGTCAAAAACATTTCCGTTCTTCTAATTGATAATATCCTAAACAGTATTCAAAGAATTTTGCAGAAATTTGTTTGGAATTTGAAATAATAATTTTTGTATATGTGACTCCAACAGCTCATTTAATCTTGCAGTTCTACTTATTTTTTGGATAACCCCATATGAAAAAAATCTGGAGGCAATAGTATTCCTTCGCATTATCCATCGGCCAGAAAAAAAACTTGTTCTTTAATTTTAGAATAATGCGCAGAAGTGTTTGGACGAGGATAAAGCCTTGTAATAAGAGGTAAAATATTAAGGTACTACTGTCGGTTTTAGAATTATCTTTTAGAATTTAATAAAATTCGACATATTGGTAGATAATAGTAATGATCCATTTACATTTTTGAAGAGGTACTGAAAATCAGTAAAAAATTATTGACATTTGAAATTTCACGCTTTTAACATTGAGCCTTATGGGAAACCAGGGGTTTTATCGTATTTTACAAGAAATACACCGTTCAGATTTCAGTAAAGCATTTTAGATATTTGGAAGTACAGCTTTAGAGCGTGTGAAGGTAGTAATTGGCCAAAAAATGAAATTATCATGCTTTTCCCGTAGTTTATTGAATATCGTGTCGTCATTTAAATGTACATAATTCGGCGATCCTCCATAGAATGAGTCACCAATGTTTACTTTCATTTTAAGGTTATTTGACAAACTTTTCACATATATGTAATACTTCTATATGGGCAGCTCCCTATTCTCTTCGTGAGTTTATCTCGACTAAATCCGACAAAGGTGGAACATGGGTTGTTGGCGAGTATTGCGCATGATCATCCGATGATCTGTGACAAATTTCTGGCAATACCACACGTTCAACCCATTTAATATGGAAGGAAAGTAAAAATACACGAATAAACCGAAAAATTTTAAACATGCTATTTGCAGACAAATTGAAAAAAATTTTAAAAATCAATATTTTTAAAAAGCTGCAGTTGTGAAAGAATTTAAATTTTGAAAGGTCTAGTTTTTGAAAAAAATCGAAACTTTAAAAAAAATCGAAATTTTGAAAAAGAAGTCAAAATATTCAAAAACCTGGAAATTGTTAAAAAAGTTTGTCGAAACGCAGAAAAAAGTTTCAATAAAAAGTAAAATTTTTCAAATAGTGGAAATGCTGAAAAAATGTCAAACGTTTAAAAATTTTCGAAAAAGCATAAACTTTGAAACATCGAGATTTTCAAAAAATTAAAACTTTCAAAAAAGTACAATTTTCGGAAAAGTCGAAACTTAAAAAAGTCGAAATTTGGGAAAAAATTTTGGTATCATATCTTCAAAAAAAAAACTGAATTTTTAGGAAAGCAAATATTTTGAACAAATTGAAATTACCGAAAGAGTCAAAATCTTGAAGAAGAGTTCGAAATTTTAAAAAGCTAAAATTCAAACGTTTTTAAAATCCAAAGTTTCATAAAAAGTTGAGATTTTGATAAAAAAACTCGTAATTTTGAAATGAAAACGAAATTTTGAGAATATTGCAATCATTTAAAATAGCCGACATTTTCACAGCCAAAAACTTAAAACAGAACTTGAAAAATTGAACGAAAAACGAAATTTTTGGCCAAATTAAAAAAAATATAGTTAGAATATTGGAAATATTTTAAAATAAATTCTATCAAACTGACCTATTTTCTTGTATTCGTGGTTTAGGTGATTTTATCGTGTGGGCTAATATTTATTGATAATGAAATACATTTTGATATGCTCTAATATTAACAGTAGAATATATTACGGCATGTTGGTACGCTTGATGGTGACGCCCGTGATTATCATGCGCAACCACAAGTTTACACCTATTCGAAATCGCTCAAGGCACCCAAACAAGTATTCACTTCAAAAAATCAACATTTTCAAAAGTAGGAGCTGGTTATATACTGCATCAGCTTTATTTTTCAATAATAAATAATAACGACAAAAATAAATTATACAATTTTCACATCTTAAACACATTTCTTAAAAATTATGTTAAATTTAAATTATATTTGAAAATATTACTGCTGAAGAATTATGCAGTGTAATTAGGCAACGTAATTCACGAATTTAATCGCCTCTGAACGGAGGCTGGTACCGCCTGGTACAGCAAGTGCGCGGGGATTCACAATATTGTAACGGTGCATATATTGATGACATTTAACGATTATATTCAATGTATTTAGTTACTTATCGGCGGTCGAAGTGTTCGGATGGTAGTGATCGAGATAAACCTGAGGACGGACGACTTTCATATGCTTGACATTTTTCAAAAAGTACAATACAAAAAAATAAAATAAACATTTTATTTACAAACAACAACGTATAAATGCTCAAATAAAACAAAACATTTTATTTACAAACAACAACGCAAAAGTACTTGAATAAAACAAACATTTTATTTAGACAATAAGGTAGGTTAGGTTAGGTAACTATCGTTTTTACTCAAGCATCAAGATGACTGTCATTTTTTCGTAAAGAATCATCTTTGGAAATCTTCATATAACAGAAAAACATGCATTGAACTGATTTCGCAGACGTTTAATTAGTAATAGAAATAAAATCTATCCATAAAAACAATATTTACCTACATAAAATAAGCCGGTTATCTTGTACTTTTTTCTTGTTACACAAATAATACGAACGCCATCCCATTTTTCTTTCTTTTTTCTACCGATATCTGGAAATGCCACATTGGCTAAATATGTCCATTTTTAATTAAAAATGGAAATATTTACAATGCAGACTGGTGTTTACATTTGGCCGTGCACCATGTACAGCTGATTTCTAACATATGCGCATTGCGACTAAACAACCAGTGTGAAGGTCAGCGGGAAAGAGTAGTCTTTCCCAAATAAAACGCCGAGCTGGCCATATAGAAGTATTACATATATGACTTTTCAGGATTGTCCGTTAATTAACTTGCCAATTCAACCTCCTGGTCTGTTCTAGTTTTTCATTTAATTATTTTATTTTTCCAATGAAATATTTCTCTATTATGACTGAACGATATTGACTATGACAGTGTTAGGTCATATTTTCTCTGTATTTTATTCCATCGCAACTTTGCCTAGTCTAAATACTAGGCTAATCAAACGAAACAATGTATACAATTGATGTGCTTTTGACTCAAGTAGTATCGACAACACCACCTTAATTTGGAATCAATTCAATGAAATCCAAACATTCATCTTCTCGGGGATTGCCTCTAGACCAAATTCGATAATTATGTCTATTGACTTTGTTATTGAAGAAAATAATTTTTTTTATAAACACATCTTTCTGCATGTTAACCAATATCAGATCTATAACTTTTTCCAGCAGGGGCAAAACTTTTACATTATCCTTAAAATACTTTTGACGCACTTTCACATGATAACCCAGCCTTAAATAGTGCAAATTGGGCGCCCTTTTTTACGCCAGTCAATAAGAACTAACCAGTTCAAATTTTAAATTCCTACATTGCATAGTTTTCGAGGAAAACCTCTGTGACACACGGACGGTAGACTAACAGACTAGGATTGCCAGAGGTTCAAATTTTGCCCGGAATGTTCGATAATTAAACCTGTTGTGTGTGTCCCGAATCAAAGGTGGACCGAACATAGAACATAGATTTGTTTCATAATTTAGAGTAAGCCGAAAAATCTGACTGAGTTCTTTTGGTTGTAAAAAATTATGTACGAATGCTGGCAATCTGACCATCCTGTAACAGATGGATAGATGGCCTCTTTTAAGCAGTGGAACTCTAAAAATCGCATCGAATGCATTATACTTATGTTATTACACTAATAAGTTGCAAAGTTGAATAGATATCACTGTTTCCGTTTTAAGGATATACCTATATTTGCTTGGTTCTATTCTTTATGACAACCTTGCATTTTAGTATTTTTACACAATTGAAATAGTAGTAGTAAATGAAACTATTTGCTATTTTCATCAACGAAAAATGTCATATGTTATTGGATTAGAATAAATGATTACGACAATTCCCGAAAATGGATAAAATGGATAAAAACACCTATTGACAAATCTAAGAATTTCATTATGCGGTCTTTAGGTTAAGTTTCCCCGATCACTTCCCACGAAGTCTTTTCAGATTTGATAAACTGATCTCTTTCAAGTGATTTGCATGAATTTCAGCGACTATTAAAAGATCTTTTATACTCAACTAAAATATCGTTGTCGAGGTTTTTTGTTTCAGCATTTCAGTCAAATTGAAGCGATTACACCAATTTAAAGGCGATTCAACTATTATCACTCTAAAGCACCAATTTTATAGCAATTGTTTCCAATCTGCTGACTTTATTAATGGCTCCGCATTTACCCGCTGACTTTAACATTTAAGCTTTAAGTAGCGGAATTTGAGTACTTACCTCCGACTATACTGACGTGGTTGTCTTGAGGTCCGCCCGGGCCAACTTTGATTTCTGGAAAATAAAAGAAAGTTCATTAATTTCGATTGATATGCTGGGAGAGTTTGCTATTCGAAAATGTAAGGGAAATGGTCGCTAATTCAAGTTGGGGCATAAAATCTTTAAGTATTTAAATTTCTCCTGGCTGACGTTAAGTACACATAAATTGAAACACAGAACTTGTCCCCTGAAACCAAGAAAAATTAAAAAACACAACAAAGGTTGCTCTAACGCGTTTCGACAGCCAAGCTGTCATCTTCAGAGAGAAACTTTTTTTAAATTTTTTAATTTTGCTTGGTTTCAGGGGACAAGTTCTGTGTTTCAATTTTTGAAGATAACCAAGGACCAGTCCGTTCCATCAAACCAAAAAAAAAAGTACACATAAGATTCTTCTGTTCGGATTATGATCTACTTGGGTTTATTTTACAATAAAATTTCGGTGCTAGGGAACATACATACCGAGTGCATTTGTGCGTAATGAATATCTCTGAATTATCTGTTCATTGAGGTAATGCTTGTATCAAAATTCTCACATTACATACCAATGTTGGAAGAGCATCCATCTTTAAAGAGCGAAAGATATCGTAAAGTATGACTCTTTCGAAAAATTATGGAGCTCGTGATCTATGCCGCGGCACAGATAAGGGTCACATTCTTGTTTATAAGATCCTGAATTTGTTTAGGCTTGGGGAAAACAATATAAGTAAGAAAATGATGTGTGAAAAATTAGCATATGTCCGATGAGACCGGGAGAAATAACTCAAGAAAGGAAGATTAAAGCAAGAGATAACTTCGTTGAGAAGTCTACAGTTGTTTCCCGGTCAGGTTTTCCTGATATTGTTATAGTAGGTAACAACAAATTTTTACCACAAAAATAGGGCATGCTATTAAATGTAAAAATATTTTTTGTACAAAATAAGTGCCACTTCTCTAAAAAAGTATTTACTGAAAGCTTGGTCATTGCTCTACATTATTGTATGAGGTTAGATGCTTTTATTTTAAGGCCTGTTTCTTTGATTCCGATAAAACTTGTGCAAAACTTCTCTTTTCATCAGAAAAACAAACACTAATTATCTTTTTAACCTATCTCTGAAACGAAGTTAAAATGCTAGTTACGCAATTGGTTTTGCGCACTTGGTTGAATATTAGATATTACCCACGACTTCGTCCGCGAGGAAATATATACATATATATAAACAATTGTTTTTATATAGAATTTTCGTTTTACAAAAGTGATTTAAAAAGGCACGATGAAGCGTTGCATCATCTCCAAGAATGTAAACTTTTTAGGCGCACGACTTGTAGTCCTCAGACTGAATGGTCCTACCGAGGGTTCCCTAATATAAATTCTGCTTTTACAAGATAGGCGATTACAAGCAAACTGCTGTCGGACTATTTAGTCCCTTGACATCGACTAAAAGTTTCCTGATATAAACTCCTGCTAAAAATATATTTAAGTTCCATTCTTGAATATTCTCATTTTTATATTCTGTTGATGCTTTATTATTTCGATCATAATCTAAAATTATTACAAATTCTATGATCAACATTCCGTTTCAGTACAACATCAAATTCAAAGTCATTCGTCATTTGACAGTATTTGTATTTTCATTCGTGGAAAGGAGATAATAGTGAATTATGAGAAGACAACAGAACGATAAAGATGCAGACACAGCTCGAATATTAGCAGACACAATTATCATTAACAAACTTCATAGCCGACGATCAGCAGCACCATTAATATCAGCCACGTCGCCAAACATTACCAAAAAATACGGAGAATTTAAAGATGTGTATGCTAACGCATTAAATCCACCAATCAGACCAAAAAGCAAGGAAAACGATAAAAAATCAAAGAATAAACAAGGCGATAAAAGATCCGCTACGGCCCCTAAGCAACGGAAAAGGGGTGCTCTTATGAAAACGCCTTTGACATCGAAAAGGTTAATGAGTGTTGGACCGAATATCGCTGTGCCTTTACCTTTGGCAGAAAATCCCCATCATATTCAACGAACTTTCACGATTCCAACAGAAGACAACCCAGAAGATTTGGTAGAAAGATTGAGACTAATCGAAATAATGGCTAGAAAAGCTTCTAATGGGGTACTCGATGAGGCGAATGAAGAGCTTGACATTGCTAATATTCAACTACAACAGATAAAAAAACTTATAGCCGATAAAATGCAAAAGCAAGAAGAAGAGGAAAGAATTCAAGAAGAAACCGAAATTAAAAAATCAGATAATTTAAAAGTTCCTCGTTGGGAGGCGCTATATCAGCAGTCTCAAAAAAGAAAGCATAACAAACAAAGGGTGTTGGAAACACTAAATGCCCTAAATAAAAAGTTGGAGAATATGCAGAACAAGTTTTTTAATACTCCTAGAACTACATATAAATCTATAAAGGATATACCAACTGCACCACGGCCTCCAAAAGTATTACCCAAAAACCTTGAGGTTTTGTATGATAATGACCATCACATTTTTACTTCTGATTCAAATATAAACACAACAGCCAGTTTTCAGAAATTTTTGGAAGAATATGATTCATCAAACAAACGAAATACGTCTCCTAATAAGTATCACACGCAAGCTAGCATTAATAAGATTATTTCTCCTGAAAACGGCGACAACTCGTATGACACTATTATTTCGGATTATGAAGTTAGAACCGTAGAAAAAGGTTGGCCAGGGTTATTTGAACCAGAAGTAATGCAAAATGCAATAGCCAGACGGCCCTTAACGACAAACGTTCAAAAGTTCAAGCGGAAACAAAAGTCAAGTTCTGACAATTACATGAGAAAATTACTTACCGGTAAGACGATTAACTTTGATCTTGAAACTATCCCCGATGCGGATGAATTATACCAGGAATGCATTTCAAGAGAAGAAGAAAAGAGCTCGGTTGAACTTGTTCAGCTTCCAATAAACACCTCAAGTGACAGTGTTAATCAAATTCCCCTTTTTGAGAATCTGTCAACTATCTCTGAGGCTTCTTCATCTGGAAGCGAATATAAGGTGAATTTTGAAGAACGTAGGGCCCAGTTAAGAAAAAAACGAGAAGAAGAAAAACGAAAAGAACAAAAAATTGATGAAAATGATACAAGAGAAGTATCTATCCAGGAAGATGGCACGAATATATTTACGAATACAGTTTTGCAAAACTCTATAATGAAATCTAATTATCTTACAAAGACGTTTGCTTGCGATGATAGTGGCAATATAAGAACAAAAATTGATAGCGCAGCTAGAAGGGAGAGGGAAAGAGTGTTGGCTAAATTAGTATCCGACCTTCGACAAAATCATCCAACTGAGAAGAGGTGCGGTGCTATACGCAGTAAAAAAATTCTAGCTGCCTTAGATTGCGCTTTGCAAAATTCTTTTTATACCACCAAACCCACTGCGTAACCATACATATATTTTATTTTATTTCAATAAATTTTTCTGTATATGTAATAACCTAGTTTTCATTCTAGTTGTAGGGGATGTACGAGGTATTGATAATGCAAAAAGTAATATCTCGATTTAGAGTTTGAAGATATTAACCATTTAAAGAATCGCGTATTATTAAGTAATAAGTTGCCTATTTTTCAAAATTTTTTAAACCCAACAAAAATAAACTATTTCATATAAGATTTACTTATAAAGTTGAACTATTTTTCGCTGTAGTAGCCATCGATACTAAAGTATTTGTTGGAACGGAGAATCCGTTTTTGTATATTCTCCTTATGCCCTACTATCCCTAGCTTTTCACCTAATATTGAAGTTATTAATGTTGCATCGCTGAATTTTTTTGTCCTTTTCAGTTCTAAGCAGTAAGGTTAAATGTCGGGTACCTCCCATCCAAAATTTTTAAATAGTTTACTTTTCCCTAACTTTGGTGAAATGGGCTGGTCCTTGGGTATCTTCAAAAATTGAAATACAAATCTTATCCCCTGATAGCTTGGCTCTCGAAACGCGTTAGAGCAATCTTTGTTGTGTTTTTTAATCTTTCTTGGTTTTAGGGGACAAGATTTTTATTTCAATTTTTTACTTTTGCCTGCTGCTACGTCAGAGCCATGTATTTATTATATCGGATGTAACAGTATCATGTTACACTCCATATTTTTTCTTTATTTATGAAGATAGAGCTTCCAAATTTGCTACACTTGATATACATATGCAATGCCAAATTTTGATATAGAAATGACATTCCTACTGTTAGGAAAGGCGTCAGCGATAAGCAGGAAGTGTTAGAATCAATACAAATATGTCTAAACTATGTGTCCAAGTTAAGCTTGGACACCAAATTTTCACATATTATTTATAACCAAAACAAGTGCTAGGAACAGCGGTCCCTTTTAGAGATGGATAAATATTTAGTAAAATCGTGGCAAACGACGATTTGTAGCACGACTTTTTGCAGAATGGAACGAATTCCAAAAAAAGTTATTGAGAAATCGATGTTTTGAAAATTTAGGTAAAATTTTCAGAAAAACGCCCAAAATTTCGAAAAAAAACTGAGATTAAAGGAGACGAAATTAGCTAATAAAATCGGAATTAAAAACAAAGACGATATAAAAAAACAGTCGAAACTCAGAGAAAGGGATGAATTTTGCGAAAGTCGACAAATTAAAAAAACAAAAAAATGACATTTTTGCACAGAAAGAAAAATTTTGAGAATAGTTGATTATTCGAAATTTAAGATTTCCAGGAAATTACGATTTCGAAAAAAAGAACGAATTTTGATAAAAATGTCAAAACTTTAGAAAAAGGCGAATTTCTAAGAAAATGTCGTTTCCAGAAACATGGGGTTTTGAGAAAAAGATAAAATTTTGAGAAACAGTTAGACTTTTAGAAAACAGTCAACATTTCTGAAAAACCAGATTCTAGAAGGCAACATTTTTTATAAAAAGGCCAATTTTAAAAAATAACGAGATTTTCAAAAAAAGGGCGATATTTTGAGAAAACTGTCAACATTTTAAGAATAACATTGAAATTGAGAACAAAAATCACGAACAGGCAAACATTTCAATATGCGAACAGCATTCAACACACAAATACACCCCGATCTTTGCAGGTAAAGACAAAATCTGATGGCGAAACACAACTTACGAATAGTACAAAAGATTGCATTTAAAAGATATCCTGTGAATGTAACAAGCTATACATAGGAGAAACATCGTGACCTATGTACATTCAAATCAATAATCACAAAAACTTCCTAATCAAGGGGGAGTTATCAAAATCAAAAATATGTGAACACCACTTTGTTTGTGATCATATAATTCATTGGATCGAATCAAATAATGGTAATATGTAGCGAAACACACTCTAAACCAAGAAAATTAAAGGAGCCAGCTTTGATTTTATTAAGCACGGATAATTGTCTAGAGAATTGTTCAGTTACGGTACGTGGTTGCCATCGTTGGAAGAGGAGAAACAAAAATCAACTCAAAATCAGGAATCACACATTAAGTTGTCATAATTATTTCTGACAATAGATGAAAAAATTGTAGAGAGAATATAAATCATTTTCATTTCCGAGGACGGGCGGAGAGTTGAACTGCCCGAAACGTAAATTTTATTGTTGTTTATATTTATTGTTAACTGTTACGATATTTTGAAGTGTTTTTTCAGCAAGTATTAGCGACTGACGAATTAAGATGTAACGAAATCGCTGTTTAGGGTAATCTATAAAAGATTAGGAATCCTTAACGAAGAAAGGTAAATAAATGTCTGTGTGGAAGAAGCAATTGGCGAAGAAAATGCCAATCAATATGAATGGAATTAACCAAACTTCGCAAAGAAGATACAGAGAGCGCCTAAAAAAGTTTTTATTTAAACAATATTATTTTCGTTTTCGATATTGTAATAAACAGAGCACAAAGAAAAAGACATATTTTGTAAATGAAAAGACTATATTCCGCCATATTTTTGCTATTTCTTTTGTGCCAAGAAAATAGTAACTTTTATGAACTTTGTACAGATAATTTTATTTCTTTTTTAAGGAAATTAAACGAAGTAGCCGAACGAGATGTAATAATTGAATTGAATCTTAAATTAAGATTCAATTTTGTGCTGTTGTTCTATTATATGGCGTTTATTTATTTTTCAGTGAAAACTGAAAACTGACAAAGGAATTCTAAAATAATTTAAAATTCTGATTAATTCGATAATGAGGAAACTGCTTCATGTGGCTAAAGTTGAAGACTACTATATTAGTTGCTGCTCATAGAATCGTATTCGTATTGATTTTAGTCTGAGCGGTGTCGCAGGTATTTATTTGTCAACCGCAGTTTATTACTGTTCAGCATAGGAAACAATGCCTGTTAGTTTGTTTAATCTATAATGAAGTTTAGATCTAAGAGAACCGATAATGCAAACTTCAGACAACTACGGATCATAAGGTCTTCGTTTCTACGAATCTGGTTGTTTTCCTTTAGCTAAATTGAGAAATTGAATATCGAGAGAACACAAATATAATTCCCCTTAAACTTCCCTCGGCTCATCAACGTAGTTCATTTGAGCATGAAACTGAAGATACCGACAGAGAGTTGATTACAGCTTCACCGAAACCACAATCCTTTGGTAATAATTGTAACTAGCACTCAGATATTTGTTTCGTTATTTTAGGCACCAAAACTCACAAGAAACTTAAAACAGATTAAATACTCAAGTTTATATTCCTGTTTATTTATAAAACATACTAATTCCGTTGTCTAAATAATATACATACATATTTTAAAATTTCTATATTCTCTGGCTATTCTATTTCATAGATGATAGAAATTTTAACAATTATTATACATATTATATTTTGTACCAAGGATCATCAAGTCAGAACAAGTTGGTTTTTACATTTTTTCGTAACTTCAGTTACTAATGGGATTCTTTTCCATTTTTAGATCATTATTGACTCGTCTTGAATTTTTTCAAAATTTCATTTTAGCTTACCGAGCCCAGTTTGTAGGATATTTGAATTATTATTTAAATAACTGAAATTGTTTACTTATGAAAACATTTTTTGACATATATATCTTGTGATAGTATGTCAAAGAATGTTTTTTAAAGTAAACCATTTCAATTATATAAATAATAATTTAAACATCCTACAAAGTGGGCTCGGTAAGGCAAAATAAAATTTTGAAATAATATTGGGATATCTCCAGAGATATTTCACTATTCTGCACTAGGTGGACACGGTGTACGACCTCCAAATTACCAACAACAAAAAAAGGAACATTTATATTGATAAAGACAATATTAAGTTAATCGCATCAATTACGGAAAGCTGCCAAAGAGACATTTTAAAATATGCTGCAGATAAAGGAAAACAGCTTGCACTGGGTAATTTTAATCAGAAGGAAAATGAGCTCATTATCTCATCAAGCCAATTAAACAAAGGGGACACCGTTCGTAAAATAAATCCCAGCAAATGGGCTCTTTATCCGAAAGGATTCGCAATAAGAAAACAATTCCTACCGTATAATCGAAGTGTGCCTTCCACTCGACCCAGCGAATTGGTTGACACGCAATTGTATGTGCCGATGTCAGCTGCTGAAAAAGATTTGATGACCAACCACATGAACACCTTGTAACCACTTCGTTCCTCCCTTATCGTGTATTTGCTCCTGAAACAAACAGAAAGGTTTCATTATTCTGCGTTTTATGACCCATCTATTAGGAGACGGACTTTTGATTTTATAGTAGGTGTGTTCGCTGATTTAGCCCCAGAAAAGGGTTTGGTTTTTTGTCTGTCGTAATATACATCGGAGCAGTCTAGTTATGAAGGAATATGAAATTAGACATAAATGACAACTAAATGTTTTTAGGCATAATATATTAATCTAGCCTTTTAACCTTAAAGAGTAACATTTAAGGATATCTTCATATCTCTAGATATGATAGCAGTTCTTCAAAATCATTAAGCATATAAATAATGTTCACAACAATTCACAAAAATAATGCTTAAATTAAACTATACATTAACTTATTATACGTTGGGTATAACACATGCTTGGTATACATCCTATGTTTTTAATTTATTTATATCTTCAGAGTTGTGTAAAAAGTAACAAGTACTGGGTAGTATACCGTAACGTCAGTTATAATTTTCAATTTTTAAATGGATTTTCTATACTTATTAAATATTTGGAATTTGCACAATTTTAGAAAGTGAATTTTGATGTCTTGAAACATTTTTTGGGGGCCATCACAATGTGAGTTGAAGATTGAAGTATCATCCTGTCCTGCTTATTTTAGTACGACAAGAAATTCCGCTAAGCAGGAAAGTTAGATATTTGGGACTTACTTAGATATTAAACTTGGCTTCGCTGCTAATGTGGAAAAAGTTATTGCCAAAGCCACTAAGGCCTGTAGAGGTATGATAGGTAAACAATGGGGACTTAGACCGGTAATGCTCCAGTGGATACATTCCAAAGTTGTAGTACCAATAGTTACTTATGCATCTTTAATATGCTGGCACAAAGCCATCAAAAAAGATAGAATTACCAAACTAAGAAAGGTACAAAGGTTAGCTTGCTTAGGAATGCCATGGGCGATGCAAACAAGGCCCATTGCAGTCATGGAAGCACTGTTGGGCCTGCCTCCACTTCACCTGGTGGTGGAGGCGAAGGCCCTATCAGCAATTTGCGGGTTAAAAAAATGGACGCTTCTCTAGAATTTTTATGAGTCTTCCCAAAAATTAAAACCATATCAACATATTCAGCACTAAACCTAAATGGAGTTGTTAATAGTGATGAAACTTCAATATTCAACAAAGATTGTGTTAACTGATAACAATCTTGATTAAACACAAATTTTCTTAGAATGACCAGGTCACTTCAGTTATCAAGTATTACATAAGGCTGTATTCAGAATGGATTAAATATTCATTTTCAGCGAGTAAGGGTGCAATTAATAAAAAGGGAGGGGGCTGTTTCTTCATGGTTGCAGGAACCACCAAAGTTTTGAAGGCGTGTCGTAATAGATTAATTGATACCATTTAATATTTATTTTGGTTCGTCTTTTTATCTTTTCAACTGATATATCGTCTGTTGGGAACATCTTGAAATACCTTGTATACTAGCAAGGCATCACAAATTTTAGCAAGATAGCCTACTTTTACAATATGTATTTTTAGTTCAGATGCTAGATAAAATCCAAATTTCCCGCTTTTGGTTTTTAATATTTCTGTGGTACATGATATCTTTCATATTTATTTTACATAATTATGTCATGAATGTAAACCGAGAATTTGCACTTATTATCAAAAATTTATCTGGCGAAACAGCGCATTTGAAACACAACTCCCGCGCTTAATTAACGCGTTTTCATCAAAAAAATCCTATGTAGAATGAAGTAGTATTTCAAGGCAATGTAAAAATAATTGAGATAATTAACTTCGTTGCCAAGTTAAACGTTTATTTAAGTTACGTCTAGTTTCAGCCTTCGAGGCATGATGAATTGTTTAATACACTTTTTGAAGATAAACACCAAAGCAGAAACTTCATTAAAACTGTAACGTTTTGCAGTGCAGCCAAATATATTAAATATATGAACGGTTATTTGAATGCAAAATAGAATTTTTTTATGCGATAGGTCGAACTATCGTTGACTCACTAAACATGTGAATAAAAAGGTGGTATCAATAAAAAAAATACATTTGACGTTTCAAAATTTAGCGCCAGATTTACGATTTTTTCGAGCGAGGAAAGAACTTGACGTAACGTGATTAAATTTGCAAATTTTTTGATTAAAAAAAAATTCTATTTGAATTTTTTACTTTTCATCACTTTGACATTAGAATTATCTTAAAATCACGTTATTTCAGCTCAAATATTTATTAATTTACATCATTTTCAACAAACAATGCTATTCTAGAGAACTACTAAACTTTTACAATTATCTCAAACTGTCAAAAAACAATACTTTAAATCTGGAGGCCACATATTTTACAAATTTACTGTAAGAAATGTTTCCAACTTTTTAATTATTTATTGAGAAAATGCAGTATGTTTTACTTCTCAGCTTCATACTTACGTAGGTAATAGAGTAGGTACTGGATAGAACGATGTCAATGATGATTTTTTTTTAACTAAAGATATTTTGGATTCACCTGTAAAACCTACTAAGGCAACCATTCCATACTGTGATTGGTTTTAAATAGTGCTTTTCGAAAATTCTTATTTGGAAAATTAGGAAATTAATAATATGAAATGTTCAAGTATGATATATTCCTTTGAATTTGTGACATTGCTTTTCTTTTTTAATTCACACTTTATACCTCTTTTATGTTAGTCTTAAATAATAACAAAGTTATCAATGGATAGTGAATTTTGATATACAGGGTGTTACAAAAGTCCGGGCCGCTACTTCAGGAGCATATTCTACACATTAAAATCTGAAAAATGTTGAAATATATTTTTTTCTTTAAATTGCCTCCTAACGGAGATATGACCATTTAAAGATGGCGCCCCTAAAGTGGTTTTTTTACTACAAAAAGTTAACGGTTAGTAGCAAAGTCATGAAATTGGGCAAGCAGTTAAAGAATTGGATTAGGCATATTCTCATGTAACATATTTTTTAAATAAGCAGTAGCGTGGTGTGTAGGGGGTTGCCCGCGATTATTTTTTGCCGTAACTTTTTTGTATTGCAATATTTCGACACAAAAGTGCCATAATCGTAAAAAGCAACATTTTTTATACAAAAAAGGTACTCTTTCTCAAAGTCGCTAAAAGTAACCGTTTCCGAAAAAAAAGCGTTTAAACAAAATTGTTGCATTTATTAGAATTCGTTTTGCAAATTTCTAATTTATCCACTACTAACTGCATTGATATAAAAATAGTACAAAATTAAGAAAAAAAAAATCAAAGCAAGTGTTCGAAATTACTGCCCCCTGCAACAATACATTGCTCGGCTCGTCTTCTAAGGGTATTCCTTACTCTTTGTGTATTGTGAATCTGGTTGAACCCATTTTCAATTCGTTCACGAAGATCATTGATATTGTCAACTGGTGTGGAGTAGACGATCTGCTTTAGATGTCCCCATAAGTAGAAATCGAGTGGGTTGAGGTCAGGAGACCTAGCTGGCCATGGTATCGGACCTCCTCGACCTATCCATCGTTGATGATAGTTGTTATTCAAAAATTCCCTAGCAACTGCACTAAAATGGGCAGGTGCCCCATCGTGCATTATCCACATTCGCTGTCTTGTTATGAGTGGAACATTTTCAAGTAACACGGGTAACTCTGTTTGCAAAAAATGTCTATATGATGCTCCTGTTAACCTATGAGGTAAAAAAAAACGGTCCAATTATAGAGTCCCCTATTATTCCTCCCCAAATGTTAAGTGAAAAATGTTGCTGATGTCTCGACTGAATAACTGCATTGGGATTTTCAACTTGCCACTGATGCATGTTGTGAAAGTTAAGTATCCCGTTTCTGGTAAAACCCGCTTCGTCCGTAAATAATATGAGCGATGGAAAGTTCTCATTTTCAGCGATCTTATGCAATAGCCAGTTGCAAAATTCTATTCTTGGAGGATAATCAGCAGCAAGTAACCCTTGCACTCTTTGAAAATGATAGGGGTAAAATTGGTAAAATTTCAAAATTCGCCAAATAGTTACGTGATTTACTCCTTCGGCTAAAGCAAGTTGTCTAGTGCTGACACATGGATCTTCTTCAACTCGCTGAAGCACACGCTCCTCTAAATTAGCAACTTCTGCGTTTGGCCTTCCAACACGTTCGCCTTTGAAAACAAAATTTCCTGTTTCACATAAACGAGCATGAATTTTCTGGAACAATTTTTCTCCTGGTAGGTGTCTATTAGGAAAACGTTTAGCATAAAGCCATCTTGCTTCAGCACGATTACAATTTGCGAGCCCGTACATTAAATGCATATTGATTTGAATAGTCCATTTTATCAAAATAATGAAAAGTTAAAAAACTACTACACTTACTATTGACAACAAAAACTGCTAAAGTTTACAGCTTACGACCAAATTTTATCAGTGACACAACGTCAATCTCTGGCAGATATTGTCAAGTACAATTGTTTTCTTTACGATCAGTTTGCATGACCAACTTATTTTTTCTTATACAAATTAGTTAGAATTTCGAAGATGGGATAGGATTATTTAAACGCCTTTTTCTCGGAAACGGTTACTTTTAGCGACTTTGAGAAAGAGTACCTTTTTTGTATAAAAAAATGTTGCTTTTTACGATTGTTTTTTGTGTCGAAATATTGCAATACAAAAAAGTTACGGCAAAAAATAATCGCCGGCAACCACCTACACACCACGCTACTGCTTATTTAAAAAATATGTTACATGACAATATGCCTAATCCAATTCTTTAACTGCTTGCCCAATTTCATGACTTTGCTACTAACCGTTAACTTTTTGTAGTAAAAAAACCACTTTAGGGGCGCCATCTTTAAATGGTCATATCTCCGTTAGGAGGCATATATATATATATATATATATATATATATATATATATATATATATATATATATATATATATATATTCTATTTTTTTATATTTATCTGTAAAATTTAATATTGAAAAAGGTATTAAAATTTTGAAATTTGACATAAAAATAACAATCAACTCTAGATTGGATTACCAGTTAATTAAATTCTCTTATACGAGGCGACTAAAGAGATTGTATTGGTGTTAATTAAACTGAATTTCAATATGAACGAGGTAGAGGAAAATTAATTAAATCTATTTGATCAATAAACAAAGTCCATTTTGAAGAATTCCCCCAGGATGATGTAAATATGAAAGTTTGGTTTCATCAATTACGCTGAAAAATATTATAATTGAGTTTAACGGATAACTCCAGATTATTTGGAGAATTGGGGTATGATACGAATTTCATTTTAATCGAATAGAATACTGCCATACAATAAATATTAGAGAAACAAATTTCCTCTCTTTTTTTCGAGATGTGAAATATTATTTCCAAAATCAAATGATTACACCAATTTACTCCTTTTTTTCCGTCAAATAGGCTTTTAGTGCACCCATTTCGATAAGAATAGAAGATTAATTACAAATAGGCGGAATAACGGATTTATACACCCGCAATAGTCTCTCATATCTCGAAGGAAAATTTATGAGAAAACCTGGGTATAAATTTGAACGGGCACAAAAGCCTACAAAGGCTGTTTTCTTAGTTCATTTTAAGCTTGTCGTTGTTGAAATATAACCCGTTAGTAAATTTCTCGGTCCTATTCAGGGAATCCGTTCGACATTTACGCCAAATAAATTGGTAGTGCTTGTAATAATCCGAGTACAATATAGTGTCTACCAGATGGGTCTATTGTGTTCGGTAGGTTTTTGCAGGAGCTTTTCTAAGCTCCCCAATCATTAGGAAACCTTACTAAAGCTGGTCCTGTTTTTATAATATTATTTATCACAGGATCATGTTGTAAAAATTTTTATTCTTTAAACTGATATAATTTCATTTGGAATAGTTTATGGCTTCGTTTACCTTTTATTCTCCCCCTAATGTACTTTTCTTTGATCGTATGAAAACATTAGATCTAGTTTGAAACATGTTTTACTTTTATTACATTATTTATTTTATCAATATTATGTTTTATTAATTTCATTTGTCCAATCTACATTCAGTTCCTGGTCTTGCCATATTATTATATGTGTTCAAGCTAAGAAATAAGTATTTCACTTTATTTTTATCTTTTTATTGTACTAGTCCTTAATAGAATAGTTGCTGTTAACACTTCATGTAGTTTTATGAAAGACTTCCATATTTAAATATAGACTACAGGAAACAGAGAAACGAAAATAAAGAAATAAAACGTCCAATGTATAAAATACATATTACATATTGGTAACTTTGTTGATGCTTTAACATTTTGTGATAAAAATTTAATCAAACTTTGGAGATTTGTAACAATAATATAATTTTTGAAATAAATAAATGACGCGATATATCGCCACCCACTGTTAACAAAATTATCGGCATATTGAAAGCTAAGAACAAGACCCAGAATCAAATAGCTCAAATTTTAAGTCTCTTAAAGTTCACTGAGGAATGTCAAAAAAGAAAAATTAATTTGGTGATAATTTAAAAGGCAGAGGTACTGACAGAAAAATTCGTGACGCTTGCATTCGAAATCGGAAAATGTCCTTTACCGCAGTTACATTTGAAGGAAATAATCTTTAAAAAACAAATTTTAAGGATGATTCTTTTGTATGATAATAAAGCTAACACAGTAAAATCGAATTTTCTTTTTTTTATTTTTGAAAATTATATACTTATAAATGGGTCACCATTAATTTTTGTTCAGGGAATACATATGTGTATTTGAAAATTATATGGTCGCAGTTTTTCTTCTCGGATTTTTATAGCTGTCGTGCCATTTATTTTCGGATTAATTTTTATTTGTAGTAGAATATACTGACTCAGAGTGGTTTTCAGTTTTATGCTTTTCAAACATGCTAACATAACTAACATGGTTAGTCTCCACAGAGATTGAAAGATTCTCAGCCTAAAAAAGGTCTTTTGCTCTACTTTCCTTTATTTCTAGCTGATGGAGGTAGATAATTTTTTAGCACTGTTTAGTGGCACTTGGAAATATTTTTTATTTAAACCATTAATTTTTTAATGGGGAAATTTGCTCTAGTAATATTATCAACGCATTCCTTATGTTCTACATATCATCAAAAATTGAACTGTTAACGAAACCCCCCAAAAATGAAATTAGTGTTTCCTCATTTTTATTCCTTAACATTTGGAGGGAATCATAATTAAAAATATCAGAAGTCGACTTAATATCTTTTTACTAATAGCAGCGATGAAATATTTACAATGAAGAAAATTCTTTTTAAAACGTTGTTTGCTTTTTAAAAATTTTCATTGAAGATAAATGAGTATCTAGAGATTAAGATAACGAAGTAAAATTTTTGTTTGATGTGGGAAATATACATTTTATGTTTTAAAACCATCAACATTTAATCAAAATTGAAACTCCAGACAAAAACTGAAACCAAAATAGAAGCTTTAGAATCCATGTTGAACACTCCACCCTGGAGGCTGTTTATTTTGAATAGCTTTATGCATATTTGGGTTGGGATCGTTACTATTATATTGTCCAAAATAATTAAAACAAACAAGGAAATAAAGTGGAACTTACCCATTGATGAGCATTTCTCCTCGGTTTTTTATCCAGTAGTTGATTGTGTTTGGAAACGCCTCGACGTAACATTCCAGTTGAACATCTGTATTCAATGGGGCACCTAGGAGCTGATTGGGCACTTTGATGAGAGGAGCAACTGTAACAACCCGCAACATGGTTAGTAAACGTTGGTAAAGGATCCTTTACGTAGGGGATGCTTTTGTTCAAACTCTAATTGAGGTAGCACACAATACACATTTTGCTCTCTATATTCTGGGAAAAGGTTTTGTGAATGGCAGTCAGATTTAGCACGTTGCAATTAATCTTTTTATCGTTATTGTTTTGTTGATGTTTGTCTAATTAAGTGGGAGTATTGCCTTTCTTCTCTTAAAAGGGATATTTATAAATTGGATATTATAATTTCTGTTTTTCTTGTAAAAAGGTAAGATCTATTTGGATATGCCTTTCCTCAATTGAAATAACTAAAAAAAATGTGAATCGAATTTAAATAAAACCTTTTTGCTGCAATAACAACCATGTAATACTAAAAACAAAAGCTCACATTTGTATTTGTTACATGTTACATTGTATTTTATTAAGAGTAGGGGAAAGTGGCCCAAAATGATCCCTATTTCTGTATGAGGCATTACTTAACACATTGTTTTAGCTAAAATTTATACTATATGCGATATGTTCAGATGTGACCGACTTGTAGTTAACTTAACCTTAAACCAAATGCGTACTTGTGGGCAATATGATCCCCCATAAGGTTGGACAAAATGATCTCAGGATCGTTTTACCCTCATGTACATTTGTAATGTAGATATGTATTTTTTATTTTATAATAATCTTTACAGATATAAAAATTGTTCAAAAATGTAAGCGAAAGACTTCAAGAAAAGCATGGGATGAGGATAAGATGCGCCAAGCTATAGAAGGCGTTAGAAATGGATTACCTTACCGAGAAATTTCGAGGTACCGCTAATGAGTTTAAAAAGACGTTGTAAGGGGCAAAACAAATTAGCAACCAATCAATTTAAAAAATTTGGTAGCAAAACTAAGGTATTTACCGAAGATCAAGAAAAAGAGCTTGTAAAGTACATTGTGGACATGGAGGTCAGAATGTATGGCCTTACCACTAAAGATGTAAGATTGATGGCATATCAGCTTGCAGAAAAAAATGGGATTGATCATCCATTCTCCAAAGAGACAAAACTTGCTGGTAAAGACTGGTTTACTGGTTTTTGTAATCGGCATCCTGAACTCGCGTTACGATCACCAGAGGCAACGTCAACAGCTCGAGCTTGAGCTTTAAATTGATCAGTAATTAAAAAATTTTTTAAGCTGCTTAAGGACAAATTAGCTATAACACATTTTTCCCCGCATAGAAATTTTAATGTAGATGAGACATCTATAAGTATTGTTCCAAGTAAAAACTGCAAAGTTCTTGCAAAAAGAGGACGAAAACAGGTTTTAAAGGTCGTCTCTGCTGAACGAGGTATTTCCTGTAGTGCTGTAATTTGTATGTCAGCCGGCGGCTCCTTTGTTCCACCCATGTTAATTTTCCTCAGAAAAGGGACAAAAGAACAGCTGAAAGAGGAAGCCCCCCTGGAACTCCCTGAAAGTATTTAGATGCAATTGTTCAGGATGGATGAATGTTGAAGTTTTTACGGATTCGTTTGATCATTTTTTACATTATGCAAAACCAACATTGGAAGACTCAGTCCATTTAATACTTGATGGTCACCTTTCATATACAAGGAATTGAAATGTTATTGAAAAGGCTCATTCTAATTATGTAACCATTTTATGTCTGTCCCCTCATACTACCCACACATCACAGCCCCTTGATCTCTGTTTTATGTATCCACTTAACCACTATCATGACCAGGCTCTTGAAAATTGGTTGACCAATAACCCCGGAAGAGTGGTCACTGCTTTTCAAATCTCAAAGATTTTCAACATATCATATATGAAAGCATGTGCACCAATGAATGCTATTAATGGTTTTAGAAAAGCTGGTATTGTTCCTTATAACCCAGAGGTATTTTGTGACTTTAAATTGGCAGCTACTGAAGTTACAGACCAAGTTCAATCTGTTATTACAGAAAATTTGTCCCAAATTGAATATAGTAATCACCATAATGATGAAATACGTTCCTAAGCGCCTCCTGAACAAGTCACCCAGACAGAACACCTAAATCCGTTTAAACAGACAGAATCAGATTTGATTCACTTGAAAAATGACAAGCAAAAAGAAAACCCATCTACTTCTTCAGTTCTTGACGATGTCACACATCTTGATAATATTAAGGCCCCTTCCGATTTAAATGTTTCAATAGGGTTTAAAGTTTTAGCCAATGATGTTCATCCATTTCCAAAAATGACACAAACTCGAAACACAGCAAAAGTAAGAACATCTGTAGGAACAGTTATTTTAACCAGCACTCCTTATAAATACCAACTGGTGAATAAACAAAAGAAAACAAAGGAACAAGGGGAAAAGAAGACTCTAAAGATAAAAAGTAAGAATATATTGAAAGAAAAAAAGAAGAAGGCAACTTTCACGTGTGATAAGCAGCGCAAAAAAAAAGAAGGATCGGAGGATCGGAAGAAGAAAATGACGAGGATGCATAATGTTTAATTTGCTCTGAAACATTTCTGACATCCACCGCAGAAAGGATGGGTGCAATATTTTGACTGCAAACGTTGGGGTCATGATGCCTGTGCTAGTATTGAGGCCGACTAGTTCGATCTATATAAGTGCGATGATTGTATCGAAAGAATTAAAATTAGTAAAATTCGTAAAATGTTGTATTAACTCATATGATTATTTTTTTGTTCGTTTATCTCTTTAGTATTTACAGTAATATAGTATATTCTTTAATTTTGTTTTATTTCCAAAAAATATATAGTTTTTAAACAGGTACCAGAGGAGATCATTTTGCCCGACCCCTAACGGTAAAATGATCCTTTTGCAGACGTTTGTATTATTATTTATTTAAATAAAACCATACTTTTTTATATGGAAATTTGATGCTAGTTTTAATATACGATAGATACAAATTGTAATAAAGAATATATGAATTCTCTAAAAATGTTGTGTTCCGCTTTTGGCTGATTTTTGTCTTAAGGGGATCATTTTGGGCCACTCTCCCCTAAATACGTAAATAATTAATTTCCATTAATTAAATCACTACTTTTATCTCTAGATAGCAAGTTTGCAAGAACCTACAAACATCGGCCAGGGCCAACAGGTTCAGAGGATAAGAAACAGATAAGAAATATGGAGGGGAACACATATCTTTTTACTTTTACGGGTGAAAAAACTGTTAAATACGAAAATTTTTGGGATTATTAAATATCATGTATCATATCAGTAAAACAATTGAGCATTGAATAAAGCTGATATCCAGGATAAAATCGTTAATAAAACCAAAAGTGCACACCTTACGACTTGGCTCTATAGTTTACAGTTTAATGTTCCTTTTTTCCGATGTTTTAAATACGAAATTTTTATATTCAAAACTTCCAGAAAATAGCTGAAGGTTCATCTTCATACTAAAAAAAAACTATTATCAAACATAACTTATAATGAAATGTGCGTTTCAAAAACGGCCTTCCTCGCAGTGGCGTAGCGTGGACTAATATAGACGTAGGCAAGTTGCGTCAGCGATGCCTCTTTTCTTTGGTTCCCAAGATCTACTCAATAAATCTATCTTATCAAACATGCTTTGACACGACATACCTACTTATGATACTGAAAAAATATAAACGCGCGGTGGGGAAATATTGAAAAGCATATGGATTTGAAAAAATGTTTTACAGTCGAAACCGGATATAACGACATTGAAGGGACTATAAACTACGGATGCTTTAAACGGTAGATGTTATAAGCAATATAACTGGCAGTACAGTTAGTTTTTAAAATAATCTGCCGGGACCTTGCCATTCGTAATAACCGATGCGTCGTTGTAAACGATGTCGTTATATCCGGTTTTGACTATATTTTGCAGCTTGAGTGATTTCGTTTTCTACAAGAGTAATGTTCTTCGGTTTTTTGTTTGAAGAAGTCCTCTAGTAAGGATTTGTAATTGTTTTTGCAGCTAAATCTGCTTTGATTGAGAGTATTGCTAAAGCAGACAGTCGGTCCTGCCTCGCGATTTCGTAGGCGAGGGCCCACTTCGCCTACGCCTAGCTACGCCACTGCTTCCTCGTCATATTCTGTTTCCCATATGATCATTTACAGTGACTGGAAACATAAATGTTTTGTTCGTAGTAAGCACGTTGTTTAATGAACTTACTGCATAGATTTAAAGTCGATTTTTAGTAAAAAGCCAGAGTGGGAACTTGTGCAGCTTTTGTTAGCATAACAATTACTACAGCACATTTAATTCCGGTACCTTATCTTTATTATGGTATATTCTATATAGTAATGTTTCTAGCACTTCAGTCGTCTCATATTATTAAATATCAGCAGTAAGAATTATTCATAATGTCAAAGTTTTGTCATCATTGATATTTACTGTGTCGAAGAGCCAGTGTGGGCATCTCGGAAACGACAAGATATACAGATTCGGGGAAAAAGTTGTGCAATTAAAAGACGAAATGCCCATACTGGCCCTCTTTATCTTGGACACAGTCTATACATATTATTGAAACAGAGATCACAAGACAAATTACATGAAGCGAAAAAAAAAACCATTTCGTTAAATGGATTTTTCCTGTAAATGCAAGCGAATTACATCTTACTTAAAAGAGACTTTACTTACAATATGTATAAAACTTATAAAGACATAAGATTTCTAAGTTTGCTTTTTGTCTGCTGAAAGTTATTCTTTAATAAAAATTAAACTATTTGATCAATGGAGAGAAACAAAAATTGCGACCTGTAGCGTGACTACAAAATACACCATACAGATCAATGGATGGAAGTGTCAATCATTATTCAATGGCAGATTTTGAAGTTGACGGCAATTTAAAAATGATACAAATTGCAATTGTCTAAAAAAATTGTTCTCTATCTAAAGCGCTAATTACAAAATTGATTTGATGCAACATTGTTCGTTCAGTTTTTGACATTTCTCGATAATAAGGCAAGGGTTCCGTTTTTTCTTCTAAGGTACGGAACCTTAATAAAAAAGGAACTCTCTGTGCAAACGTTAATTATTATGAAAACGACCAACCCTTGGTCAAGTTTTACTAATTGTCTAAAGGTTTCAGACTGGTTCAATATCATGAATTATAATGTGTACCTCACTGTATTTAATAATGAACTAGTTATTCGATATTGGTCAGACATTAATGAAAGTTTTGAAGCACAAACAAGTGTTAGACTTTTACAAATAATTTATTTCATTTAGTTCCAAGTGAGTAAATTACACATTTTACGTACATGTGTTATCACTAGTTCATTTAAGTTAAAATATCCATTGTATTTACAGTCTTGGGGGAAGGAAAACAACTCTAATTCTGCACAGTTTGTATTATCACGTCGATTCGTCAGAGTTCAAAGCGACTTACATTAATGCCTGGAGCCATCTAGATGCAATTTGTATTGTTTGAGATTCTCATTTGTTCGTTGAATACGAATAGTGTAACTTGATCATTTCTTGTTTACGTTTATGTATCACGGATATATATTACGTTAACGTCCTCTAACTTTGAAGTATCTCATATACATTCAATGTATCTCGAGAATTATCTCTATTTATGTCCTTAATCACCTAAAAGTAATCCCTTGAGGACGTGCTAGTCTTTATTCGCACTCAATGACACCGACATTACAATCTAAATTTCAAGTGTTCGTAAATTAAAAACAATTGACTTAACGCCACATATCTTGGAAGCAAACGTTTTAGGACCTTTGTTAATATAAACATTCTTTCGTATTTTGACTCCAGGAATTTGAGGTGATGTTTTTGTGCAATATTAATGTTAAATGCCCTAATTTTACTTTTTCCAGCAACATGTATAAAAAGAGTTAGTTTTTTATTCAAAGAATAAGTCAGGTAGAAAAAAAGTTGGAAATAAAAATGTTGTATTTTTGGTTGATTCACTGTTTTACATTGCTACATTTTATACAAAAAAAAGTAAATAATATACATTTCTTGTGGTACGCCGCTGAAATTGATGGAGCATGCAACCCGGAGAATGATTCATCACATGTAATATTTGATACCCCATTTTCGCCCCTTTAGGAACTAAACTTTGAATTTTTTTAGTGCTCGCCTACGCTAGACTGGGAATTTATGTGCGAAATTTCATGGTTCTAGACCCATTACTTTAGGCTGTGCGTTGTTCAGTATTTAGAGTTTTAAAGTAGATTTGTTTCTATGCATGCCAATGTAAAAAGTAAAATTAGGGCATTTAACATCAATTGCTTAAAAATTTAGGCTCAGGTACTTTGAGTCAAAATATAAAAAAAAGTTTGTATTAAGTAACATATGTCTCCATATTGTGCTTCAAATAATTCCACCTTAAATTGTTCGTGCAACAATACCGATTAGTTGACCATCCTGTATATTTCACGTAGTGTATTATCTATTATCCCAATATTTATTATAATGATTCTCTTCAAGTGCTACTGTTTTTATTTGCTCTGTGAATAGTCCAGAGGATGAACACCTTAAAAAAAGGTCAACTAAATATAAAAGTAATAACTTGTTTTAGGTAAAACAATATTTTCATAGTTAAAAAATAAAGGAGAAATTTGTTGATACCAAACCCAATAGTGTTTTCAACAGTAATCTAACATAATCTCAGTTTCATTTAAACTACTCTTTAACTCTTTCCGCGTCAGTGCTCACAAAAGCTCGACAATAGTGCCCCGACACTTTATTCTAGCAAATCGACTGAATAAGCCAGGAAGTATGGTTGTCCCAGGCTTAGAGAGTTAACACACATCGGTGTTAAACTAATTAGAAACTTATCTAAAATGGGAGTTAGGTGATGCGTAATTCACTCATGCAGCTACAACCTTCGACCATTTGATAACGAGTTTTAAGTTGTTATCGAGGTTAGAACCGATAAAGATGGCTTTAGACGTCAGTGATTGACCAAACGCGCCTAACATGCCTGGATGGTTTGGTCTTCCAAGTTCTCTGCCACAATAGAGATAACGTCCATAATGTCCATGTTGATGTTCGACTTTAAGCACTTCTGGCAACATATAACGATGCTTTTATGTCTTTCAACTTGGAAAGGACTGCCTAATAGACTTTTGAAGTTACCCCGAGATTCTGAGTTATTCGCTGATGATAAGAAATATTACGTATATACACTTCATTTATACTAGTAATTGAACGTTGTTGTTGAGGTAATATTCTGCTAATTTCGATCCTGCATAATATAACGTTATTTATAATCATTGTGTTTTTAATTAAATACATCTTATAAAACGTATTGATACGCGTTACCGGTTCGATAAGTAAACACCGTGCACCATTAACACTTTCTCTCATTTACTGGGCTATGTACGAGGGTCCTTCAATAAGTCCTTAGAAAATCCAAGAGATGGTGCTCGTAATGTCGGTAAAGATTTTTTTTAATAAGCAGCATTATCAACTAGAAACCTGTCAAAGTTTCAGATTCATCTATTACGGAGTTCCATCTCTATTGTCGATTAAAGTGAACATCTTTTGTTTATTCGTAACAATGGAGAAAAGTGAGTTTCGAGCTGTAATTAAATATTTTTAACTAAAAAGCTTAACGTCTAAAGAAACTAGAGCATTGGATGCAGTTCATGGCACATCTGCTCCTGTGCCTGCAATTGTTTAAAATTGTGTGAATGAGTTTAAACGTGGCCGTTCATCCACAAACGATGAACATTGTTCGAGACGCCCAGTAGAATAGAAAAATTAGGCTTAAATTTGCCTCAAGACAGAAAAAATACTGGAAAGCCAAAACCTTCTTAAATAGGTTTTCAGGGTGTCCTGAAGCAACCTAGAAAAATCCCAAACATTTTTAAAAATACAGCTCCTGCTATCTTAGAAATCCTAAAAAATACATGATTTGTGCTAAATAGTTTTAATAGTATTTTAAAATAACGTTTCTTAACTTTTTCAGAGGTGTGAGTCCTTTAAGGGGGTAAAAATAGTCAAGAGAGGCCAACGGAATTATCTTTGTTGACTAAAATAAAGGTCTTCAACTTAAATAATTATTTTTACTTGTCTATAATTTTTGCTGACAAAAAACAAAATAAGTTTTCGCCTTAGATAATTATACATGTTCCAATGACTTTTGACACAACAAAAAAATGTCCTCGACTTCTACAGTTATATTTATCCAATAAAAAAAACTCCATTTACCCGTAAAGTAAAACCCATATATTATGTATGGGGTGAGATTTCGTTGCCGCATCCCACATTTTGACCGCCATTCCTCTCTATTTCTTTACGCCTCTTCTTCGATAGCTCTATCTCTCATATAATTCTCTATACCGTCCTTCCATGAGATCATTGGCCTTCCCCTTTTTTTTATCTGTGGGGGTACACAGTTTTAGCACTCTTTTTGGCCACCTCTCCTTACTCATTTTCTGTACGTGACCCTACCATAACAGTTGTTTTGTTTCGATTCTGTCCGCGATGGTGGTTATTCTTCCTGTTCTCCTTTGTATCTCTTTATTTCTCGTCTGCATATTCTTCTCAAGAAATCCATTTGTATAGTGTCTATGGGTCTTATATCCTTCTTCGTTAACTGCCAGCATTCAGCACCATAATTTAAGATTGGTTCCACCACCTGCTCTGAATATTATTAATTTTGTGGCTACTTTCATAGTTTTAGAGCATAGCATGGAGTTTAGGGCCTGAATAGATTTTTTTCTTATTGTATTCTACTTTGAAGGTCTCTTTTTGTTGTGCCTTCTTCGCTTAATATACTTCCTAGATATTTGTATTGACCCGTTCCATTTATTTGTATGATTTGTAAGTCTGGATCCCGTTCTTCGCCTTCATCCTTTCCTCACTTTCATATATTCAGTTTTTGTCATGTTTATTATTAGGCCCCAGTGTTCGCATTAACATTTTAATTTGCTAAACATGTAATCTGCGTCTTCCTCGTCACCCGCAATAATCACTTGATCGTCAGCAAAATAGAGGCTTGTCAAACACAAGTGTCCTACCTTAATGGCCATGTTTTTCGTTCTGTTTTTCCAACTGGTCAAAGCATCCTGAATATATATTTTAAATAGAGTAGGAGACATGGTACACCCTTGCCTCAGTCCTTTATTTATCGTAAATGATTCCGATCTGGAGGTACCTATATTAATTGCACTCTGTGCATCTTTAACACAATAATGATATAAAAATGAATTAACTGTAAAACATACTAATCACATACTGGTCATTCAGACTAAGGTTTGGTGTCTGAGGCTGAGTATATTGAGGCCTTTGCAGAGAAGTTACTTTCCAAAGTTTTATTTTATGTTGTTTTTATTGCGGAGAAAAAATTCAAAAGGAAACTTTGAAGCAGCACTCAGTGATATCTCCGAACTTGCCAAATCAAAATCTTGAGAACATTACCAATATATGGTAAACCTGTAAGAGAAACGACGGAGACAGAAGTCAAATTGATGCAGAATCTGATTCTATGGCTGTTCAGGCAACTTTTCTGACAGCAACGACTAATGCTAATACTTGCTCTTGGATCATCCTTAGGTGATGTGGGAGTTTAGGGCACCTCAGGATATGTACAACAACAACTACTTGAAAGAGCTATTGACAGAGCTGTCACCCAGCATGAGGAATTTTGGGACTGATGTATGTTTCTGGCCATGTTCTGTCCGTCCTCGTATTTTGACCGACAAACCGAACAAGAACGAAAAAGGAATGCTATGGATGCGGATGCAGAGATTCTTGTGATACAAGAGGAAACGCGTTCGAAAATTTTTTCTGTTATTTTCGAGGCGATGGAGACGAACTGCTTGCTTCTGCATTCTTGTTTTATCAGCACATCGTAATAAAGTTGTAATTTAATTTCGACTTGACTATCAGTAATACATAAGTAGAAAAAGTTTGCATAGATGAAGCAAATAAAGAAAAATGTTTCATTTTTTATGATTTATAAAAGGGAATACTTTTTATTTATTTCTTATTGCTGGGTATTTTGCTACCTGCGTATCAGAAAAAAAAGATACATTGAAAGATAAATTGAAATGGTTATGACACAAAATTAATTAGAAACGTCAAATTTGACAGAGCATAGTTTAGAATACATTTGATTGCATACATTTAAGACACATTTTAAAAGTTCTGAATTTAATTTTTAGACAAATCATAATAAAATTTAAAAACATTATACTACTGAATAAATAAGTAAAAACCTTTTTAAATGATCTATCACAAACCTCCTCGTTTAATTTAAAAAGTGTAAAAGGATAGCCGTCACTCCAAGAAATTTAAAAGGAAAGGGATAAAATTGTGATTAAAAATGTCATTTTAGAATTGTAATTGACTTGTTAAAGAATTTTACTCGTAAATTGTAAATTACGTAGGTAATGAACTTATGTCCTACTTTTGGACCGCACATATTTTTCTGTGTAAAATTGAATAAAAATAATAAAAGATTACTAGTTCTGCAATATACCGAGATATCAAAAATTATCTTGGTCAAGGGTGGTTGTGGAATGTAAAACGTGTGTCTTACTTTACATTTTTGAATGTTTTGTTGTGCCAGAATCTGTCAAGTCATTGTGCTGAAATTTTCCAATCCAGTTTTTGAATCATGCCTCTTACCACACAGCACAAAATTTTCATGATTGAAGCTTATTTTCGAACGGGTGCGCTAGTTAATGGAAATTGGCAATACAGTCAACGTATGTGTTTGGACAATTTTCGAGAGCACTTTCCAAACGTGTCAATATTACCGGACAATTTTTATGCGTGCCTTACAAATTGTGTTGAAGTGTTTCGCGAAACTGGTTGTGTGACTCATAAAAAAGGTGCTGATAAACCAAGAGTTCGTACAGAAGAAGTTGTCAATGACGTTCGTCAACATATGGAAGAGTAGCCTGCAAAACCTTTGAAACGTCTTTCTCAGGAAATTGGACTTTCTTATGGAACATGTCAGAAGATTTTAAAGAAAGACTTGAATATGCATCCGTATAAGATGCAAGCATATCAAGCTCTTCTGCCCGCAGACCACCCCAGATGCCTTGCTTACTGCCACTGGTTTGTCAATAACTTAATGAATAACGATCTTCTGGACTTAACTTTTTTTCTGACGAAGCGTGGTTCCACCTTTCGGGATACATCAATTCTCAAAATATACGAATGTGGAGCAATGATAACCATCATGTTTTTACTGAATCGCCACTACATGCTCAAAAAATTTGTGATTGGATGGCAGTTTCTCGCAGAACAATAATTGGGACCAATTTTTTTGGATTTCACCGTCAACGCAGAAAAGTGCAGACACAATTTTTTGGCCGAATTTGTGCAAGAGTTAAACGATAATGAACTTCGGTACGGTTATTTCCAGCATGACGGTGCAACAGCACATACTACACGAGAAAATATTGCTTTCCTCCGCGAATTTTTTGATGACCGGCTGATAAGTTTGCATACAGAAGTTGAGTTTCCTCCGAGATCACCTTGTTTGACAATTATGGACTATTTTATATTTCCTTACTTAAAAAACAAGATTTTCGCAACTCCGGTAAATAATTTTCAAGAACTGCAACAAAGAATTGTTCAGCAATGTGCAACCATAACGCCAGAAATGCTGCAAAATGCTTTTCACAGCATGACGAGGCGCGTCAACTTGTGCATCGAACAAAACGGGGGACATTTCCAACAATTACTGTAATTTAGTTGTTCTTGTTACTAAAACCGTTATTTCATAATTTGTAGTTCATTATTGTTTTACAACTGAAATAAATAAGTATGAAATTTGTAGGTTATTGATGATGTCAGTGTGACAGTGACATAATTATTTCAAAGGTAAAGTAAGACACACGTTTTACATTCCACAACCACCCTTGACCAAGATAATTTTTGATATCCCGGTAATATAGTATACAGAAATTGTTTGGCGCCATGGCACCTTTTCATCAACTTTTTGAAGGTTTCAAGATAGGCGGACATATTTTTCAAAATTTGAGGGTATTCCCCGACCTTGTTATCTGGGGATTTTTCTAGAATGCTTTGGGGCAACCCAATGAACCGATTTAAAAAGAAATTAGCTTTCCAGTACTTATTTCCTTCTCCAACCCTAATTATCCTCCACTACAGTGGAAGTGACTACTCCAGAAACGACTGACAAAACTTACGATGTGATTTTGAGTAATCGACGGATTATAGTACGCGAAATATTTGAGGCCACAGGAATATCGCAAGGTACAGTCGCTTCAATTTTGCATGAAAAATTGTTTGTGAAAAAAATGTTGGCAAGATGGGTGTCGCGTTTGCTCATAGAGAAAAATAAGCACAATCGAGTGGTTGATTCTGCGCTTGCTTTGGCGCTCTTTCGTCTCAATCCATCCTGTCGAATTTCTTCGTCGATACATAACTGTGGCTGAAACCTGGATTCACTACACTCCAGAAACAAAGAGACAGTTACAACAGTGGATTTTTAAGGGTCAACGGGCTTCGAAGAAAGCGAAAACGGTGACATCGACCGGCAAGATGATGGTCATGGTCTTTTGGTACGCACACGGCATCCATCTTCAACGATTACTACGGTAAGTTGAACGAGGAAAACAAAGAAAAACGTCCATATTTGAAGAGGAAATGACACATTTGTTGTTTCGATGGCCAAAATTATGGAATTAAATTCGAATTGTGGCAACATCCCCCGCATTCACCAGATTTAGCCCCAATTTGAGCACTTATTGTGACTTTCTTAAATTAAGTAACTCAAATTTCTCGTCAAAATTTTTGTTCTAATCACTTGAAGTATTGGTTTAATTTTTTAATTATTTTTCGTTATTGTAGAATAAACAAGTTTATGGATATATTTTATTGTATTTCTAAATGAATTCCTTGAAAAATGACTAAACCTGGTTGCCATTAAAAAAATTCAAGATGGATGCTTTTGACAATCACTAGCCACACACAACAAATGAAACTTATCAAAATATAGGTATTTATGTTTAACTTAGCCCTACCAAACATTAAATCTAAATGTTAAACCGTTTGCATAACCCCATTTGGTGCAATATTATTTACGCACCCTGTTTAGAGTAGTTGTGGAGATGTTTTGTTTCTGTATGATGTATGTATTTTCAGTTAGAATAGTTGATCTGTAAATAATCCCAAATTAGTTTATTAAACGCGTTCAATATTTACATGACTGGCAGTGTTATGCTGATTACTGAAGGTATTTCATTATTTTGAAAACGTTTTAGCTCAGATAAAAATGTTTTAAATTGAAAATTAATCTAACGCTTACACGCCAGCGAATGAGTTAATACAATAAAAAAGGTATTTGTTAGGATTCGAATTTTTTAAATTCTGTGTGAGTCAGTTTTATAAATACGATTAGATTCAGTTCAGTCGTTTGTGTACACCCTGTAATCGATAAAATATTTGTAGTCATTTTATTTCACGATTCATCACAGCGTGAACTTTCATAGCCAGACATCGAGATTCAGACAGGGAAAAATGTTTTACTTACAATTGACGTTTAGGGCGATCCTTTTGCTGACTGCAGGTGGTACATCATTACTTGCAATGCAAAGATAAGCACCCATTTGTTTTCGCTCCAGACGCCAGAAATGTAGGTTACTTCCGTTATACGTTTCCACTAAAACAAAGATGAAGTTAGGTATGTAGGTGCATTGTATGCAATCGCTGCTTTGAGAATGGAAAATAGTTCTGTTATATAAAAACTTAACAATATAAAAATATAACATTCAAGTTAGTAAGCAGAAATATATTTTAGAATCTTTTCTATATAATACAAAAATACATTTTTCAACTTTCTTTTCAATTTTTTGGATACCATTATAGAGTCTTTTTTCTTTAAAGGTTCATCTAGATCAGGGGTGGGCAATTTCTTTCGTCAACGGCAATGGGCCAAATAAAATTTTTATATTATGGCACAGGCCGAATATTACTATTGGTAAAACCTAAATTGAAAACTCCACAAATTAGATTTTCTTTGTTAGGTTTTTTCAACATTTGATCTTTAAATTATGTACTAGAAAATGTTCAACAACTCGACATCAAACTCAGTATTACATTTATCGTTGTCTTAAAACAACGAATTTTCAGGCATAAGATTAAATTTAATCAGGAAATTTATCAAAATTCGACTTTAAAATCACTATTTCCATTAATTATTTTAATCTTTAATTTATATTCAAGATTTTAGTGATTTTGAATTAAAATGAGAAAAAGTATTCTGCCTGTTTAGTTCGAAATCGAAACTCTCGCAAAAAATATAAAACAGAAAGAATCATTGGTTATCAACTCTTTCTTAATTTCCTTCTATTGTTAGTTAAAAAATTTTAAAAAAGAAAATTGGAAGACATTTTCAATAATAGCTGTGGCGAAATTTATTTATTTATTTATTATTCTGTTAAATTTCGTTTTTTTAATCTCACAAGTTTATAAGATCAAACTTCAAATTTCGCCAAAAAAGTTTAATTTTAGAAATTAAAGCCTAAATTTTGAGAGAAAACAAAAGAAAACAAAGATTACTCTTGCAATTGTTATTCTCACAAATACGTCTATTTATTATTAATTATGATACTTTGAGAATAGGATTTATTCATGAAGTTTGGATATAATTTAAATGTAAATGTTGATCCTCATGGTTGCGGAGAAACAATTATTACGTTTACTGAACAACTATCTCTTTTATCCTTTTAATTAGATTTTCCATGTAGCAAATTTCCCCTTCTATTGACAGAAGAGCATACTTTAAAAGTTGAAAAACTCGTAATGGAAAAACAAGAGCCGTTTTCCTGAATAAAATGTTACTTTATTTTTATAGCCTAACAAACGAGCTGCCCCGGAAATAATTTTTAGCAGTTAAGGGAAAACTTGCGGTTGAACTTTATAAAATCCCATTCGGAACAAGATTTATATGCAGAAATTAAGTTTCGTAAAATAACTACTATTATTTATTGACTGCCTTAAATTAAAAAAGGCCTTAGTTTTATTAGTATAGTTTTTATGATTTATTTTAGTTCCAGTAAAAGGTTTTTCCGATTTTACATGAAATCGCAATGATATTTTTAAAACCTCTCTATCGGGCATTTGGAATTTATTGTCAATATTTTAGACAAATATGTGGAAGTGAAGCTGAAAAATAAGAATTGGCTTCTGTAGGAGGCATTTTATAATTCATGATTTCGTACATCAGCGATTACAAAACTTGCGGGCTCAGAGAAAATTTTACCCCTCTACCTTATAGGTAATTAATGAAAACTTGCGCGATATGTATTTCGCCTGCAGTACTGGCATTATAAGTTTACTAACTTAATTGCTCATCTGATCAGCCACAGAAGGTCATCTCACTTGAAGTTTAAATCTATAAAATTATTTTGCCTTCAGAGAGAATTCAGGAATCTATTATCTATATTATCTTTGACACTGAGTAGTTGTAACTGACTTTCAACTTTATCTTAAGAGGAACATGTTTCCTAAATGGAGAAACATGTTTTTTTTATCAAAATTTTGAAATTCAGTATAAAATTTTGAGTTTAAACTTAACATTTTAGAAAAAAATACTTTGAGATAACTCGAAATTTGAGGAAAGAAGTAAGTAAAATTCACTAAGAAGCTCAGGAAAGTTTCGAATTTTGGAAAATTATAAACTGACAATTTGAACAAAAATGTTGTTATAAGGTCCAAACTTCGAGATGTATGTAATTAAAAATCATATAAGTTTACAGTCTACACCAGAAATTTCCGAAAAAAAAACAAGTAGAACGTTCGTAACTGAAGTCAAAATTTTGAAGACAAATCAAAAGCGCAGTTCAGTTTAAAAATGTTAAAGGGTAGATTTCACTCCAAGGGACCGAAGTGGGGAAGGGGGAAAATTATGCTTAAAAAATGTAGTTTTAGAATTAAAAATCGACAGGTTTCAGGATTTTACTCAAACTGCAATTTACGTATGTAGATAATGAACTTATGCATTACTTTTTGACCTCATTGCATTAGCTTCCCCACCATAGAAGCCAAACTAATGGACCTTAATTCTTAATAGAGTAAATTGCAAATAGAATCAAAGTGCACAGTGCAGCTTTCTATGAGCTAAGAAAGACAAACCAGTTCCATAGTAGGTCCTAGTACTAGTAAGAATGGACCTATTTGCCGTCAGAATAGTCACAAATTCATAAAACATTGTTTCGCTTTAAGATATTCGAGTGGTTTTTCTTTAGCAATTAAATATTTAATGATAAAAACTTTTGCAAGATAATTGGGATGCCTTCATGAATGTCTTATATGGAATAAGTAGTAAAAGTTAGAGAAACATGTTGCAGAGAAATAAGCCAATAAATCAATTCATTTAATTTTGCTTACCTAGATATAAGTCTAATAAATCAACGATGTACTGGTTTTATCTGCAGCTATGTATAAAGGCATAACGGATAACTTACCTTTGAGTGTTTCCTTTCCGGGTCTCCTAAGTACGATAGGATGACCGTCTTCTCGCTTCCAGGAAATGCGGGGTGGCGGGTGGCCTGTTGCCTTGCACCAAAGGGTTGCGTTCTCTCCCTCTGACACTGACAGATCACCGCTGGTATCTTCACTGATAATATCCGGAGGGACTGCAATTAAAACATTGCGTTAATGAAATGGCTTCTTTCTTAGCAGCGAAACGTAAGAAAATTTCATTTCATTAAAATTGTTTCACGTTTGGTGTTTGCATGATTTTACTTTTAAATTCTTGTTCTAAAATGTAAGTTTATATGTGTCTGATATCTCCAAGGAATATTGTTTAACACTGGAGTTTGATATTAACACTTAAGCTTTAAGCTATTCTTTGTAGGCGTATCTTTCACAGGTTCAAGCGTAAATGTCACAAGACCATGCCCAAAGAGTTCACTTTTGCATGTTTGCAATGAATATTCTACCGATGGATTAATCCGTTTTTATTTATAATGGAATGTATAACTTTTGAAATACACAATTATTACACTTAGAGATATACAGAAGTTCTCACTGTGCCATAGGTTGAACTGCAAACAGATTTGCTGCCTCTGACTTCCTTGTGTGACAAGAATGTTGACCTTAAGATGATCTGACCTATCAGTTCCTGCGAAAGTACTTACAGAAAAGAAACAAGTCGCCAACCAGTCGCTCGTTTGTGTTTCAAGGGAATCGATCAAACTCTCGTCATCAATCAAGCGAGTCGATTTTCTTTGAATTGAATCTAAAAGAGTCTGAAGGGGCTGAACTTTAAACATGAGAACAGTATTCCAGTATTGGCCCAACTTGAGCTTTGTAGAGTAAGAAGCTGATGAGATGTGAAGTACTTTTTAGCTCTAAAAGGAAAGCTCAGCTTCTAATAAGTGAATTTAGCAATGATGTGCACATCACAACACAGGTCGTTCCAAGAGAAGTTAGTTTTCGCTCCTAGAATAGGCAAATTAGATCCTATAGGGAGATAAGGAGGATTTTATCGCCTATAAGGATAATGGTTACATTATTATTATATTATATTATTATATATATTATCTTAGAGAAAACAGTAGTATGAGTTTTTGAGAGATTGAAGTCAACCAGATTTTTCTTTCCACATTCCAGAACTGCTGTTTTGTTAGCCTAGTTGAGGTAGCGACTGTTAATGGTTTTGTCGCAGAAAAAGGATGATATCAGCTTATTGTCATCTGCTTAGCTTTATATTAAATTAGACGTTGAAGCTAAGAGATCGTTTATGTGGAACAGAAAGAGCAGAAGGCAGAACAGACTTCCAAGGTACCCCTGCATGAGATGATCGTGAGATGTCGTCAACGACGACCTGAAGAGAACTGTCACGCCAGAGCTTGATATCAAATGAGAGACCTGGTGAAATTCCATAAGATGTTAATTTTGGCGAGAAGATATCGTTGCTAGACTCTGCCTGAAGCCTTTTGATGTATCCAGTGCCACAATCCAAGCCTCATCGTCGCTTTTTTATAGTTGAATTCCAGGCATGGGTAACTTATACCAGAAGCTCGCCACCTGAGCTTTGTTGCTTGAAATCGTATCTTCAGCAACCAAAATTAAACACAATGTTACTCTAAAAAAAGTTTTACGATAAAAATACGTTATCGTCTCAAAATTTATTTTTATTGACTAAAAAGAATATTATCCACATTTTATGGAGGCCCTATTAATTTTGGGCCATGCGCAGTTGCACCTGTTGCATCTATCTCGCTACGGCTTTGACTAGTTTAATATCAGTAGTGAGTAAGACTTCGGTGCATGTAATTAAAAAAAATAAAACAAATAAAAATAAAAACAAACACGCTATTTTTATGCTAATCAGTTGTACGAGAAACAATTGAAGGAGGTTATGATAAGAAGCTTAATTTTTCTTATTGTGAGGCTAAAAAACTCAGTAGTCCTACTTTAGCATATAATATACTCAGGATTTTCTTGTACACTTCTTACACATTCATGGTATTCGTTACAGTGCGTTTGCATTAGACACTTTATTACGTACATTTCTATATGGTATAAAATATATGAAGTGTCAGAGAGAAATGTACGAAATAAAGTGTCTAGTGGAAAATTAATAAACTCGGTTACTACATTTTAAAAATGTGACAGATGCAAAATAATTCTTTTTTTTGTAGTGACTCATAAGGAAAGTATGACAAATTTTTGTTTTTTAATGAGAATAGTATACATAGTACTATAAACACTAGATGTGTTGATAAATATTTCTGAAATTTGTAGTACAGTAGGTCACCTTAAAGCATACTTCTTCTTCTTCGGGTTCCATCTCCTATCGAAGGTTGGAAACCATCATGGCTCTACGAACGTTGTTGGCCGTCGCTCAGTTCTGCGCTGCTGCATCCAAACCATTCTCTTAAATTCCTGAGCCAGGACATTCTGCGCCTGCCGACGTTTTCCTCGGATTTTTCCCTGTATTATGAGTCGTAGTATTGAGTATCTCTGTCCTCTAATTACATGTCCTAGATATTCGACTCTTCTTCTCATTACTTTTATATTTGTCACTTTATTGGTCCAAGATATTCGTCGGATTATTCTATAGCACCAAAGTTCGAAAGCGGTCAGTTTATTTATATGTGTTGTCCATGCTTCTAAACCGTAAAGGAGGATGAAAAATACGTAGCACTGGAGTATTCTTAATCGCAATTTTAGGTCTACATCAAGACAGCATAGAAAGTGCTTAAGCTTGATAAACGATGGCCGTACCATCTCAATGCATGCTTTATTTCGTTTGTTTGGTCTATGTTTGATGTCATTCAAGTACCCAAATACCTGTATTCTTCTAACCTTTCAATGTCCGTGTTTCCAACCCTCAGTCGTGAGTTTCCAATTATTGATTTGGTAATAATCGTGTACTTGGTTTTCTTTAGATTGTTCTTAAGACCATATTGATTACAGTGTATACTAAGGCGCTGCATCTCGTGAATATCATCAGTCATTATCCGTAAAATGTAAATTGTTGACGATCTCCCCATTTATACTTATGCCCTCTGTAGATTCCGATAGCGCCTCTCGAAATATTACTTCACTATACAGGGTATTTCATAATTGCATGCTGAACTGGCAGTGGGATATTCCTTGGGCAATTTTAAGACAAAATTTTCATATTAACATAGGTCCGGAAACGCTTCATTTTCGATATACAGGGCGGTAAAAATTGAAGAAAAAATCGGTTTTTCTTCAATATTTCTGAGACTGGTTTAGATATTTTTTTGATATTCAGTACACGATATCTGGGTATAAAAGCAAGTATTTTGACAAAAAAACATTTGTTCTGATTCCACCAGTGGCGTTCTCACAAACAGGTCGATACACATTTAAAAAAAAAAAATGTGACGCCAATGCTATTTTTCAAAATAAGAATTATTTTCCTAGTCTTTGTTGTGTTTCTATTAAAAATGAGCTCTTGACTTTTTGTCCTATGACGGACGGTTTCCGAATTAAAAAATAAAAATCATTTACTTGCTATGCCGCTGTGGTAGATTAATTTATTAATGAAAATCTAGTAGGCCACTGAGATTTAGTTTTGTGTTTACAACCAAGTGTCAAATTTTTCACTTCAATACTTTATCTGAAGTGAGTGATTGATAAGTATAAGAAAATATGTTTGAGAATGCTGAGTTTGCCGATATTCATTACATGTACGGTCTTGCGGATGGAAATGCATTTGAAGCCAGGCGACTGTATGCAGAGAGTTTTCCGCAAAGAATTGTGCCAGATGCAAGAACTTTTTCAAGCGTTCATAGAAGACTACGCGAGAAGGGATGTTTTAAACCCGATCATCACTTAAAAGGGGCACAAAGAACCGCAAGAACAGAAGAAACTGAAATAGCTGTTCTTAATTCAGTTGAGCAAATTCCCGAAATAAGCACAAGGAAAATTGTTAGTAATTTAAATATCTCCCATATTTTAGTCTGGAGGATACTTCACGATTTTTTGTTATACCCTTACCATATTCAACGGGTTCAGGCCTTACTGCCTCGGGATTTACCATTTCGTATAAATTTCCGCCAATGGTTTATTCAAAAAATTGTTGAAAATCCACTATTTGACAGAGAAGTATTATTTACTGATGAAGCCAGTTTTTCCCGAAATGCAATTAGAAACTTCCACAACAATCACTTTTGGGCTGAAGAGAACCCGCATGCCATGGTCGAAGTCAATCACCAAGAACAATTCTCGGTAAATGTGTGGGCAGGAATTGTTGACGACTATTTAATTGGACTCTTTTTTCTGCCAAGAAGATTAAATGGAGAAAATTATCGTCACTTTCTTGAAAATGATTTACCAGTGCTGTTAGAAGATGTCCCCGTTTTAATCCGAAATCGAATGTGGTTTATGCACGATGGTGCCCCTGCGCATTTTAGTGTTTTGGCACGTGCATATTTGGACCAAAATTACAATAATCGCTGGATAGGCAGAGCAGGAACAGAATTATGGCCGCCGTGATCCCCTGACCTAAACAGTCTAGATTATTTTTTATGGGGCTATCTTAAAACCTTAGTTTATAGCACCCCAATCCAAACTGATGAAGAACTGACAAATCGCATAACAGATTCCTGCAACACTATAAGAAATACGCCAGGAATTTTTCAACGAGTACGCGAATCTATGAGAAGAAGAGTTGAGGCGTGCATACTTGCAGGTGGTGGACATTTTCAACACCTGATATGATTTAATTAATTTCATTGTTAAGATTTCATTAATAAATTAATCTACCATAGCGGCATAGCAAGTAAATGATTTTTATTTTTTAATTCAGAAACCGGCAGTCGTAGGACAAAAAGTCAAGAGCTCATTTTTGATAGAAACACAACAAAGACTAGGAAAATAATTCCTATTTTGAAAAATAGCATTGGCGTCACATTTTTTTTTTCAAAAATGTGTATCGACCTGTTTGTGGGAACGCCACTGGTGGAATCAGAACAAATGTTTTTTTGTCAAAATACTTGCTTTTGTACCAGATATCGTGTACTGAATATCAAAAAAATATCTAAACCAGTCTCAGAAATATTGAAGAAAAACCGATTTTTTCTTTAATTTTTACCGCCTTGTATATCGAAAATGAAGCGTTTCCGGACCTATGTTAATATGAAAATTTTGTCTTAAAATTGCCCAAGGAATATCTCCCTGCCGGTTCAGCATGCAATTATGAAACACCCTGTAGACATTGCAAAGCATTGGCGATAGCACACGGTCCTGTTGGACTCCTCTCTGAATCTTAATCCTTTCGGTCAATTGGTCGTCCGCTATGATTTTGGCAGTTTTGTTCCAATATAAATGAGATATTATTTCTACATCACGGCTGCGATGTTTTTACTTAAGATATCTATCAATTTGTCATGATGGACATATGTATGCAGACTATGTATACATAATATTTATTTACCTAGTTTTATGAAAATTTGTTTCGTTGAAATTAAATTGGCACAATAAAATTTTAACAGCTACGTGTAACAGCTCGGATGTCGTCTGATGTCTCTATGCGGTATGCCTTATTAACCATAACTAAGCTTTATAAGCGCATTTTGTGATTCTGGCTCATAAAGTCTCAACTGCCCCTAAGAAGATAAGTCGTAAAACAGTACAATTTGTAACGTGAACCATGGATATAATGGAAGTCGGTTAGCTTCCACTGTTAATATCTTTGTTGCGGTCTCGTAAAATATAGCATTTGTCTAAGTTTATTGAAAGATTTAAGTGCTTTTGATAACTAATTATTACTTGTCGAACATGGTGCGACCTACATTGAGTATCATCTTAGTTTAAATACAATTTAATTTCTTGTTTTAAATGATTAAATGCTTTGTTTAAACGGTATGTAAAATATTGGAATGTACACGTAGTTTTAGAAATATGATATGTGTCGAAAAATACGATTATTTTTCATGTTGTCTACCTTCTATTGCATTACTGAACATCGACGATAGTATCATTCCTTCACCTTTTTTAGGTACTGATAGATCCGCTCCCTTCTTTTTTGCTTGGAACTGTCTATTAAAAGTTTTCAATCATTTGACTGGTAGTTCAGTAGCTCAAGAGATCTATTTATAATAAAACATTACCAAGATAATTACAGAAAACGTTACTTTCTGTGTGCAGTTCTTTTTCTTGAGTACGATAGCTTGTATGTCAGTATATGGGGAAGGTAAATTTGTTCTTTGAGTTTGGATGCTACTATTTCGCATCTTTTTTTTCAATAGTCGAGGTCTCTGGTCATCTCTGAGCATCTTAAGTAAAAAGTATGGGTTTTGACAACGTATCTTCAAAATGATCACTCTCTTCGCCAATATATGCTTAAATAGATAGATAAGGAATTGTGACACTGCGACGTGTATGATTAGATGCAAATGCTCGTTCGGATGCGGTTGATCATGCACGAAGTGAATTTTCTTAGTATATAAGGGTTAATTTTAGGATTAGGTGTTAATATCTCTCTGAAGATGACAGCTTGGCTATCAAAACGCGTTAGAACAACCTTTGTTGGGTTTTTAAATCTTTCTTGGTTTCAGGGGACAAAATTTGTATTTCAATTTTTCAAGATAACCAAGGTATAGTCCGTTGCACCATAAGATTAAATATCATGAAATGCATCAAATTCTATATCTGAAAGAGCAGACAAGCCACTAAAAGGTGGAACAGCCTTGCAAATGAGAATCTGGTTTTTTTACCAGTTACTGGATCGGAATAAGTAATTATTTTGGCTTAATACTATGTATGCCTATATATGACCAAAAAAAAAGTAACAGCCAGATAGTAATTGGTTGTTTCCCCCCAAATCATAGGCACATCGAACTTCAAGAAACTTCCTTTACCATTCGTCCATTGCCTTATATGTAAGCTACACATTTTGCAAACATTGTCTGGAATCCATGGTTTATCGACTCTTCGATTTTTAAGTTAAAATAAGGGAAGTATGCATTTGTGACAAATTTAGATATCGGTTTTTAAAACTTGTTTACACCATATTTGCCACAACGGAACAAAAAAGTGTAGAGGTCATGTAACTTCTACCGTGTCGACGATGGTATTTTGTTGATTTTATTTACTAACTATTTTAATTGAAGAACCAACAAAAACCAATTGGTTAAATGACTATTTAAAAGGTAGTGAATAGATTAAACACTGTACGCTCCTTTGATAATTTAATGTTACTGCTGGAAGTAGTACTACACTTTATATTCAAATTACGTTTAGATCTCGGCGGTACCAAGGAAATATTTTTACTTTGTAGCCCTATATTATAATTCTAAATTACCTGTGCGGAGCCCTTAAAACTTCTTCCTGTTTCTTGGACAAAAAATTTACCTTTCCTTAAAGGGTACTACATAATTTAGATTGCTTCGAAAGGAAATAATCGTCTATGCAAATAATTGATATTCCCAACCCTTACTTCGTGGAATTCTTTAATAATACTATCAAACTTTATTAACGATTAAAATGCTTTTTAATCGTTAATAAAGTTTGATAGTTATGAATAATCGTCTATGCCTCAAAACTGAACTGTTCGATGATTTTTTTTCAACCATATTTTTTTTATCTGCATAGTTACATACTTTTCACTCGCAGTGTATAACGAAACTAATCCTTGTATCTACCTAGATTCATTGATGTTTGTTTGATGTATCAAGAAGCAAAGGATAGAATTATATAACCGGTAAAGAGCGATGGCATCTTACTTTGCTGCTCATATAGTTACAGGCCCAAATGAAGGCATTAAAGTGCATTGCTGTGTAAGACACCTTAAATAAACTTTGAAGCTTTACTCACTACTCAATGGAGGCGTTTTAGCTATCTCAAAATCGTTAGAATGCATCTCAATACACTTGCTTCTAGGATTACATGTCGTCACATCGTTTTTTTTTTATTGATAACGCTACTTTATAAATGTGTAAGATTAATGCTAATTTTAAGAACTTATCTTAGCAACAGATATTCCAGAGTAAAAACCTCTGTTACATTATCCACTTGCAATATTTATCTATACTAATATTATGGAAAAGAGAATTTCTCAATGACTGAAAATCCTAATCATCAACGCACATCCGTAACTACTGAAGTCAGAAACATGAAATTTGGAGTGAAGATTCCCTTCATGGTGAAAATGAACCGTGAGAAAAAATTTTTGGAAATTCGTCCTCTAAATTTGTAAAAAGAGGATGAAATGGAGCATGGAGCAGAGTTAATAATGCATTTTAAAACCCTAAACTTTCGTGTAAATAATATATGAAGAAAATTATTAGACCCAAATTTGAAAGATTTTGACAATTCAGCCCCTAAATGGGTAAAAGGGAGGGAAATCGAATTTCAAGCTTGGTATGGAACAAAGTTAGTCATGTGTTTTATGAAATTAAATTTTGTATAAAAAATCTATGGAAGAAATAATTAAACAAGTATTTCGCCGATTTTGACAATTCAAGTCCTAAGAGTAGTATTAATAGGTTGTTACGGAAAATTAAAAAAATATTTCATACCTAAAATTTTGCAGAAGGAAATAAATAATTAGGTACATATTTAAATAGTTCAACCCTTAAGGGAAAGGGAAATAGTTTAATTGTAAAATAAATTAAAAAGGCGTTTAATAGCCCAAAACTATTTTCAAATAATTTATGAAAGAAATATATAAATACGAATTTGACTTTAATAGAAAATGATGACGTTAACCGATCAACCCCTAAATGGGCAAAAAGCAAAGAAACATAACAAAATTATTTTATAACCGAAAATTTTGTTTCATGCTCCAAAATTTAATCCGCAAAGAATATATAAAAGAAATAACTAAACGCATCCTTGGGAAAACTCAAACTCCAAGGGGGTGAATGTACAGTAAAGAGAAATGACCTGATTCATTGATTAACTGACTCATCAACGCAGAACTGTAACTATTGAAAAGAGAAAAACGAAATTTGGATTGTAGGTCCGTTAATGATTTAGACGCACAAAGAAACAATATTTTCGAAAATTGGTTTTTTAAAGATGGTAAAAGGACGATGAAATGGGGTTTGAAATTAGTCGATATCAAATGAAGTTCAATATTCATTTTATAACCTTAAACTATTTGTAATGAACCCGTAAAAGAAGTAATAATTAAACACGTATTTGGCCAATTTTAACAATACAGCAACTAAGAGGGCAATATAAAAAAAATGTATGTACTAAAAAATTAGAAAATCGTTACATAATCCAAAATTCTGTAAAGAATATATGAAAGAAATAATCTAGCACGTATTTGTTTGATTTTAAAAAGATTGAGCCGAAAGAGGGGTGAAAAGGGGTATTTAATTTAAAATTTTGTTTTAATAAATAAAACTTGGGTTTTTAAAAACAATTTTGCCCCAATTTTTATATTTTCAGTTAGCATAGATAACAAATTTCATGTTTCTGATTCCAAAAATAACGACTTCATCGTAGATATACAGATAAGAAAAAATTTTCATTGTCCATGTATAACGCTAAGAATTGTCCCTTCCATAGTCCAGGTCGCTGAAGATATTCCCCTACTTTGACGCAGCATGCTCGTATGTTCCAGTTTAGATGTTAGAAAAAACTCGTCGAGAGTTTTACAACAGACTGGAATATTGTTTAGCGCAGTCTGGCGGCCTATTTGAGCTCCTTATATTGTAATGTTATATTCTTCTTTAGAATTATTATTTATTTTGTTTAAGAAATCTCGTTTATTTATTTTGGTTATCAAAGAATATCAGTTTTATTTTGCCTCAGACGTTGATTAAATCTACGGACTAAAAGAACAAACACATGTGGTACGCAAATTTTAATAAAATTGTTGCCTGCCAGTAGTAATCCCGTAACAAAACACGTTACAAGCTATGATGTACTACTGAAATCTCCACCGGCACTGATGGCTGCGCTCTGCCTTGAATTGTTTACACCTGTGTAGGAGAATACAAGGTGCCGCCCATCTATCCCACTGTTAGCTCTCAATGTTAAATCTCTCATTAACATTCTCCCTATGGACAGTGTTTGACTTTCCTTATGTTTATGTCTAACGATGTTCTACATATGGCACCGCGTGAAAAATAAAACGTTCACAGAAATGTTTCCTTTTATTATAAACATAGCCCAAATGAAATTATAAATCAAACCCCAGTCCATTTCATTCGTTTTTTTGCTTCTGATTTTTTAAATTGGGTTGCCTGAATGTCAAATGTCATAAATTATACGTAAACTAAAATTTTTAAGAAAAAAAAAACGCTTATCCTACGTTAATATAACATCTGCTCTATCTTGAAAGTTAATTAAGTAAGAGATTCATTTTAAAATATAATTGTTAGTAATTATAATGTGTTCTTATTGTATGTTAGCCGTTAGACATTAAAGAAGATGTGTCTGGATTCTTGTAAAAATTAAATCGTTTTTATTTAAAGCAAAGGAATTTTTGTTTGTTATTTTTGTCGTTTCTACAATGACATATTACTGTAGATTATTTCAGATTGTTCTTCTTATTGAGGGAAATGAATTTATAATTTTTCGAGAATTGTATTAATGAAACACTTAAGACTTAATAACTTACAGTGGGTTACCGAATTATTAAAATTTTGCACGATTTTTTTACGTAGCAGAATAAAATATTTCTGTAGAATACAATTATATTATATAATTAAGGTAGTTCACCGGAGTAATCGCAGCTAAACATTTTTGGAACGTAAGCGAGTTCAAAGCACCAGCCTGTCACCACTTGTCGATTATCAGCATATACTGTATGCATGGATACAATAATGCAAATCTCCAAGCAACTTTACGACACATTTCCATAAAAATCAGGTCCTTCGTAGATCCTCGCGATCCGCGACATAATAAAGCTGCTATATTGCCATTACTTCAAGATGTTTCCCTGACGTGAAGATGGAAGTATCGAAATTCTATGGGATGTACAATTTCAAATTGCGATTTAAAGTTTCCGCAGCATCCTTCCGATGGGATCTAATCTATCTTTCCTAGGAGTGAATGCGGGCACAACTTCTCTTGGGACGATCATGTGCGTGCCATTGCCAAATCCGCCTCTCAGAAGCTAGGTATTCTTTTTAGAGCTAAAAAGTACTTCACATCTCATCAGCTATTAACACTATACAAAGCTCAAGTTAGTCCAACACTAGAATACTGTTCTCATGTTTAGAGTTCAGCTCCAAAACACACTTCAGCTCTCTTGGATTCAATTCAAAGAAGAGCGATTCGCCTAATTGATGACGAGAGTCCGAGACCGATTCTCTCGAAACACTAGAGCACAGGCGTATGGTTGGTGACTTGTCTCTTTTTTACAAGTACTATCATGGAAGATGTTCGCAGGAACTAATAGGATTGATCCTCCTAAGGGCAAGATTCTTGAGGTATACTAGATAGTCAGATACAGCAAATTCCTGTGCGGTCCAGCTTGAGACAGTGAGGACTTCTGTCTACGGAGACTCTTCTTTCTATAGAACTTCCAAGTTATGGAACTTGTTATTGAATGAAATTTTCCCCAAAAATTACAATCTATCCTTGTTTAAGAAGGCGGTTCATCGCCATCTATCCTTGTTTCCGTATTCTACTCGCAGTGCTTTGAAAGCATAATGGGGTTACCCTTTGCGAGTGGATTAAACTTAAAAAAAAGGGATCCTTACATTTTCATTCACCACATCACTTTACATTATACATTATTTTTTTATCAAAATCTATATAAAAGTTTAGTAGCAATAAATTAAAATCTCTTCGAAAACATTCTTTGCTTATATTGGCTCTATAATTGAATGTTAAAAATCATAAGTTTGACAGTGAATATTTCGGCTTGAGCACCGGCACGGGTCTTTTTATTTTACAGGTATTGTGGTAACATTGTTAGTAACATCTAACAGAAATTAAACAAAAAGCAATTCACATGTGAACTATATTTTAAGATAGTAAAATGTGCAAATTCAAATCGTATGATAATAACTCTACAGTTGTAAAAACGTTTGTAAATATCAACTTTATGAACCATAAATTAGAAATGTGTAAAATTTCTTTTGTATGTGTTATATTTAAAAATTGTTTGTTTGCTTTTAATTATAAGAAAAACTTAATATTAAATAGATAAAGAGAAGCAAAATAATTATAAAACATCGGGACAGGGATTCACAATAAATATTTACTGTTTGTTTTGCTTTTTCTAATGGAAAATGGAGTTATTTCACCTAAAGTATTTGCCATTCTGAAAGCCGCACATGTAAAAGCTCAAAAAAGGAATTTTATTTCCTGTAAATCATCTGAAATAATCTTTCTAGAGGATGATAAAACAGTGAAAATAATTTAGGCTTGGGCAATATTTTCTGGGCTGACATAAAGTACGGTATAAATTTATATCATTTTATATTCGCTTTGTGATCTCTAAAGAGGATCGTTTCAAGATGCGATATAAAATAAAATAAAGCAAATCACCCTTTTGCAACATTGATTCATTTGAGTAAGAATAGTTATGTAAATCAGCTTTATGATATACTTGAGAAGAAAATTTACGGCCAGCAATTTAGGAAGAAAGGCAAGAGAAGTATCTTTTTCGCTTTAGCTCCGATAATTTATTTTACGATAGAAATTATCTGCACGGCTAGATTATGATAATGCGTATTGTTGTAGGGGTTTCTTATTACAGCAATATCATAAGGTCGATATATTTAAATTTGGAGATTTCCTCATGTATAACCTGTAAGCTTTGTTATAAAATGTGTTACTTTTTATACTTTTCAATAAATGGACATTACAAGGTCAGTGTACTTTCATTCATCTTTTGAAACAATGATTTATCAAACTATTATAAATAATATGGCCAGTAAAACCAAAATTGCACGCTATGGGATAATGGTTGAGCAGTTAATAGATGATGTATATTAAACCGGTCATTTCCAAAATCAATAAAATCCGAATTCATAGAAACAACAACAAAAGTCGGCCAAAAATTGCTTGTTTTTACACAAACAATTGCTCTCAAGAACTTTATAAAAAATGCTGATGGGCTGGTGATTTTCAAGCATGAATTCTTTATAGTCAATCCGGCTACCAAAAAAAGCGAATCAGACAGCTTTTGATCTCATATTTTCGTATTATGGCTTTTTTTGAATTTGATAAAATTGGATTGTAGCGTGCCTACGTTTGGAGCTTTATTTCAGAGTAGAAATCCTAGATGGTCACGTTAAAAATAAGCAAAATTAACCTCGATAGTGTCTTTTGGTATTAGAAAAATTGTGTTCGACCGATTGCCTTCTTCATCTTCAACTAATCATTCAAACTTTAAAGAAGTATTTTCCGACTCAGTGGGATGGCATCATCACTCTCACATATCTCACAGGACATACTACCTACTAAAAAGTACTGTGAAAAAGTATTTGGACAGTTCAAAAACCTGCTAAAAATAAACGAAAAGAGTTTCGTTATAGTACTAAATTTATAGAGAATGTAGCACATCATTTAGTTAAATAAATATAGTCACTATTTGTCTAAAAGTAGTTTAAAAATTTAGTATTTTGTATCCACACTCTTACTATGTAGAACGGCATCAATACGCCTGGATGCACTAGCTAATAATTTCTGAATTGTATCTCCTAGAATTCGTTCTCATTCTTTCAGAAAGACCATTCCATAATGCAACAGAATATATTAGAGCACGCTCAGTTCTTTTTAAATCCAGGTAATGTCACAAATGCTCAATCATATTGAGGTCTGGGCTTTGTGGTGAAAACGGCATTAATTGAAGAAAGTTTTGTTTTTTGTTAATGCAAATAGTTCTAGATCAGTCTAGAAAAGTGTTTGGGAACGTTATCGTGATGCAGAAACAAAATGTTACTAATTAAAGGACAATTAGAGGGGATTTCGGGGTAATGCAAAAATATCTTCATATCCCTCTTTTTTTAACACTTCTTTAATTTTTACTAAATTGCCAAGGTTTGTAGTGGAAAAACAATCCCGCACCATCACGAACTTTACATGCTTGATGGCAGGCTGTAAACCTTATTTCTGGTAAGTTTCACCTATCCTGTTAGTGACATGTTGCGGTCGAAAACTGCCAAATATTTGAGATTGGGATTTGTCCTCCATAAGACATGTGGTCTCTAGTGTAATTCAGTCAATTATATTTATTATTACGCCGTAGAGATGATTTGTGCCTGACTTCACACCCGCGTAGGCCTACTTTCAGCGACTCCCTGCGAACAGTCGACGAATCAACACTAATTCCTTGCGCATTATGTAAATTTTCAGTGAGTTCTTGATACTTTGATCTTCTATTGCGTTAGCAGTTACTTTTAAATGATGCACTGGGTATTGTGCTACTTTTTTAGGGCACCTACTTCGTTTCTTGCCTTTGATTAATGCGGTTTTTTTTGTATTTTGTCACAATATCTTCTGCAATAGATTTCTCAATTTTCAATTTTTGGTACATTGTACGCACATATATTGTCCTTTATATAACATAATAACAGCTCTTTGATCCAAAAGGCCTATTTTAATAATTTTGTTTTATAAAATTTTTCTACACAATGTCAAATGCACTTTTTCAAGGATTTGTAATATTGACAGTATTAGTGTACTGCATGAACTTTTTTTGCTTTCCATAAACAGTATGTGCATTTGTAAAGGTATATTATAATACTGATTAGCTATGATTAATTGTTTCATCCCTATTTGTAAACAAGAAGTGACTAAAAAGTCGGGCATCTATTTACAGACATTCACGGATTAGTCGATATTTGCTGACATTTATTTTATTACTATTATCACTTAATAATGGCATGCATTTTTGGGCAATATATTTTTGAAAAGACTGTAAACTTTGCTTTTAGTTAAACTGCACTTAAATATATGGATTTTTTTCTCTTCTATATACGAAGTTACGAAAAATCTGCGTGTCCAAAGACTTTCACAGTACTGTATGTTAATTCTAATAAAACAAAGCAGATCTAGTTTGCTGCAAAATAATTTGTAAAATTTTATTTTACAGATGCATTAACACTGCATTAATACCCAATCTTGTATCTTTAATAATAACAAAGTAAGCAATGCTGTAGACTTAATTTGAATCATCCTGTACTTGCTAATAATAAAATAATAAGAGAAACCTAAGGAAACACAAGTCGGTACAACATGCAACCGACAAGAAATACATTGTATTTACCTTCTTTGGATATGTTTCCTTCACATTATTTTTAATTTAAATTGAAGTAAGTCTTTCTGGCATTTCAGAAATTTTGAGTAGCATTTAGTGCCTAAGCTTATTATTATTATTATTATTAATTTGCGATGAGCAGGTACATATACCATAGGAATTATTAATTCAATTTAACTGAAACATAAAAGGCACAAGTAATTTTCATAAAATACATGTCTGTTCATCAGCTTCATTAGTTGACATATGTATGACTTGTATAACATTGTCATTTAATTTCCATTGATGTTTCCATATTGTTTGCCAGGTAAATGATGTTTATCACAGATCCTACTAGGATTAGATTCTGCATCATTTTTAATTAAATGGAAATTGAAATTACTATTAAATATTACTTCTTGATATTGTTCTATCCTCATAATTCATAAACTATTGTACAAGTAACAGGTGATAGAAAAAACAATTTTAAGCAAAAAGTGTTCTATGAACATGTATCCGAAAACTCTTGATAAAAAAGATACAAGGTGTTGAAATGTGAATAAAAAAAAAGTTTTTACTTTTTCACTTTCAAGTTTTCTAAGATATTTAAACCAAATTTTGCATACATGGTGTATGAATGAAGGATCGCAAAATAAAATAAAACTAAGTTTCTATCTTAACCAGTGGTGGAGTTACGAGCAATCTGTGATATTATTGTAGTAAAAACCCGGTACACCACTGGAGAAATGAAATAAAATACCTGTTTTGGGTAAAGTATTTAATATTGAATAAAAGTTTTTTTTTGACATTTTCCCGTATTTGTCACTGGTTGCGTTATGTCGTTGGTTTTGGAAAAAACATCACTTTCATTCGTACTTTCAATAAGGAAATTCCCAAAAATTTAAATTCTGTCACAATAGTGACAAATATGAAAGAACGTTAAGAGTCAACTTTATCTAAAACTGTTAATTCATTTTATCCAGTGTCGTAGCATCTTAAACTTAACCCACTTTGTGTTAGTCAGTGATTATTTAAAGACGAGCATACATTGTATTCGAACAGTTCCTACGTAAAACATAACGTAGTAAATGCTAAAAAAAAATGTCAAGAAAAAAGTCTTTTTCAGAATTAAACGCTTGATCCAAAAATTGTATTTTATTTCATTCTGTTTAGTGGCGTACTACTTTTTTTTCAAAACAATATCACAGATTACCCGCAACTCCGCCACTGGTTGAGATAGAAACTTAATTTTCTCTTATTTTATGACCTTCATCTACACACCATGTGTGTAAAATTTAGTTTAAATAACTCCGAAAACTTGAAAATAAAACAATAAAAACTTTTTTTTCGTTCAAATTTTAATACCTTGTATCTTTTTTATTAAGAGTTTCCAGATACATGTTCATGGGAAACTTTTTCCTTAAAATTACTTTTTCTATCACCTATTTTATTTAAGGCACTTAAAACGGGGACACTCTGTAGTTTAACAAAAAATACAAGAAAATAAATCCGAAAATTCCACAAAAATATATGATTTCTTTTTAAAAAGTAACAAAACTATAAAAGCATCCTAGTTTCTATTTTTCTTGTACATAATACTAATAAAACCACATCAAATTATTTCTTCGACAAACCAAAGTCGGATAGAAAGTGATATTTCAAACATTTCAATACAATCAAGAAGTACTTGCATTAAGTAGACAATAACATTTCAAGAGACTTTAGATATCAATTTATTAAAGAAGGTTTCTTTTACTATTGTATTCAAATTAATCGTTATTAAAAAATCATTCATAAGCAAATTGAAAGCTTTTGTGAGCAACAAGACTCTTGAAATTTAAAGACTTTCCTTTGTTCCGTTTTAGCATATTTCGAATACACTCCTTCTCAAATTGTGTTTCATGCCCTAAGGATATACTCCACTTGAACAACTCTTGATATTTTCAGAAAGAGGTACTTGAATCATATATTAGCAAAATACAATCGCACACTGAGAATTGAATTGCTAAAATTGTTTCAGCGCCTCTTCGCGTTTCATTATTTCCAGGTAAAAAGCGGTTTATCTAATATGTTTTTGACTACTTGATGCCTGCTTTTAACCTAATTTAATTTAGATAATAAAGGACATAACTTCTATTATAATAGATACACAAACAGTATGATTTTTAACTTGACTACATTTTCCACTAATTAAAATAGTCAAAATAGCCCAGACTAGTTAATGAGTCAAATGTTTAGATAATTTGAATGAGTTTGTTAATGATAATATTAGCATACTCAGATTCTATTAATTTTTAACAAAATAATTACATATAATCTTTAGGCTACAAGGAACGACAATTTTCTTTGACGGAAAAGCATTAGACTTGGAAGCCAAGTTTAAGGTCTTTGCAAGGATGCCCAAGGTTATCTAGCGCATCAAAAAGGTCACAGTGCATCAAAAAAGTCATACTTCCTGCAAATTTTAAATGCGAATATCTTTGAGATACCTATCATAAACATTTCTGAGAAGGAATGAAGTACAATACGAAATAATGAGTAATGTATATTCTGATAGTTTGCCATTTTATTTCCCAAGTGATTCTAAAAAGAGCCAGTAGTTTTCTTTGCTCTAAGATAAAAATAATATATTAAGGGGTGGCAAGGTAAAAAAAAAACATCAATATAATTAAATGCTTCAAAATGACAGACACAATTTTAATAGCCTAAGTATTTGGGAAGTAATTTCCTTTGTCCCCAACAGAAAACTTCATTATTTGACAATAACATTGCAAGGCTAGTTTGTGAAAAAGTTTTTATGATTAGGTGCCTTATCAAATATGGAAATCCCAGCAGCATGATTGACATATTTTACTTTTTTATGTAATGACAGAAGGCAAGTGCCAAAAAATACAAATGCCAGTTATGCAACAATGTCCGCAACCAAAAAAAAGCTCTTAAATTAGGTAAGAGCTATTTGGTTTTGTAACTCCTTTTAACAGTTAATTTATGAATAAGTGGTTTTTCAAATTGATATAATTTATGGCATTAATCCTTAGAAAAAGGTATCTAGTTGCTCCAAACTTCCAACACTCATTCCGTATTAATTTTGCACAAGAGAATAATTAATTTTTGATACTGGTGACGTTTATTTATTCGAGGCTCCTTAGAATCTGCTTGATCAAAGCAAATAATTTAAATTAATTTGTCTTTGCTCTCTTTGTTTTGAGGCGTGCACTGGAAGAGTTCGGAATTGAATAATACATTGCGGAGCAAAGTACTGTAGTGTGTATTGTTTCTATCAGACTTTGCTAATTGCTGTTTTCTCGATGAGAATGTTTATTTCAAATGTACTTCTCTCGAAATCGCTTTATGCTATTGAGAAATAGTCTAATGAACTTTAGCGAAGTTGTTTTGACTTGTTAAAGCTTACTTCAAGTTGCACTTCCTTTGAAATAAATAAGTAAAAGGTCTTGTTTACTATATAGCATTATTTAGCATTTCTGCCCAAGTATAAAACTTATTTCGAATATTTACATACACATCAGGAAAGCCAAACACTGTCCATAGGGAGAATGTTAATGAGAGATTTAATATTGAGAGCTAATAGTGGGATAGATGGGCGGCGCCTTGTATTCTCCTACACCGGTGTGAACAATTCAACGCAGAGCGCATCGATCAGTGTTGTTGGAGATTTCAGTAGTACATCATAGTTTTAACGTGTTTTAATACGGGATTACTACTGGCAGGCAACACTTTTATTAAAATTTGCTTACCACATGCTGTTTGTTCTTTTAGTCCGTTGATTTAAGCAACGTCTGAGGCAAAATAAAACTGATATTTTTTGAAAATATAAGAAGTTCAAAAAAGGCCGCCAGACTGTGCTAAAGAATATTCCAGTCTGTTGTAAAACTCTTGACGAGTTTTTTCCAACATCTAAACTGGAAGACACGAGCATGCTGCGTCAAAGTAGGGGAATACGTTAAGCGGCCGTAGAAAACTATGGAAGGGACAATTCTTAGCGTTTTACATGGACAATGAAAATTTTTCTTTATCTATATACAGTGCTAGTCTGTAACTTGGAATAAATTCAGTAAATCTAAGACAGTTTTTTTTTTTTCGGTAATATGCTTGGACACATCAATTAATATTTTAATCTACGCTCTTTTTGATGTAAGAAAATATTATACAGCACGTCCCAAATTTAAGATATGACGTCATCGACAATTTTTTCAAATAACAACTCTATTTTTTTCTTGACAATTCTTAAAGGGTACATTAAGTTACACATGCGTACCAAATTTTAATTTTTTATTCCACGTCATTTAAAAGATATTTACAAATTTGGTAACTAATTCGAAAAATCAAGAAATCGGATTCAATTCAATATAATTTTCATAAAGTTTAAAAATCGCGTATCAAAAGGTATTCGTTTCACATTTTTTGTCAAACTGAGTTGACGTCTTATCATAATCTTATAAAAAAGTTAACAAAAACGATTAAGAAGAGTAGTATCGTATTGATCGAATTGTCGTTTAGTGAGAAACACCATTTATTAAAAAAATTGATTGAAATTTTAATAATGACTGGCTACGGAGATAGAACAAGAACACAAAATGAAGTTATTCGTTTATTCAGAGAGAAGTATTCTGATTTATCACCCATATCGCAAAGTACCGTAAGCAAGATTGAAAAACAGTTTTGGGAAGATGAGCGTTTAAGAAAAACAAGTACTCCTCGTCAGAATGCGCTCAATGAAGATGTTAAAACTAATTATTAATTCTTCTTCTTTCTGTCCAAGAAAATCCTCGCGTCCCCACTAGTGAGATAGGTAGAGAACTCGAAATTAGTCAGTCTTTAGTTGCAAGAATTCCGAAAATGCAAAAATTTCATCCTTATATAATGACAATTCTCCCTGAACTATTAGAAGATGATCCGGATAGAATACTCTAGTTTTGCGAACAAATGATGAATCTAAGCATAGAAAAAAAAAATTGTCATTACTGGGCAGACAACAACCTTCACTGGATGAGGCAAGACCACACTCAATGTCCAGAGAAAATCAATGCTTGGGCAGGGATTGTTGGTTATCGAGTTATAAGACCAATTTTCTTCCAAGGAAATCTCAATGGGACATGATATATAGAATTCTTGCAGGAAGAGTTAATGCCTGATTTAACTATTTTGTTTCCTGATCCGGTCGAAGCTGATGTCCCTGGTTTCAACAAGACGGTGCCCCTCCTCATTTTGAAAGACCTGTCCGTGAGTATTAGGATTATGTATTTCCAGGCAGATCGATTAGTTGAAGAAGACCTTTGGAATGGCCATCCAGGTCTCCGGACTTAACACCAATGGATTATTTCTTATGAGGGTATTTGATGAGCAAAGTTTTTAAGACCAAACCTGCAAATATTGAGGAGTTGAAAGAACGAATAAGACAGAAATGTGGACTAATTTCGCCCGAAGTAACTAGAAATGTTCAAAACGAGTTTCAGTTCCGTTTGGGGTATTGTCAGTTGGACAACATTTTAAACATTTATTGAAGAAAGATTATTGAGTTGAATAAGATTCCTTGATTTTTTTAAATTAGTTAATATTTTTTAAATATCTTTTAAATGACAAGAAATAAAAAATTAAAATTTAGTACACATGTGTAACTTAATATTTCCTTTCAGAATAGTCGAGAAAAAATACGGGGCTGCTATTTAAAAAAAATGTCCGATGACGTCATATCTTAAATTTGGAACATTCTGTATAAAATTTTCCTTCATCAAAAAGAGCGCAAATTAAAATATTAGTTGACTTATCCGAGCATATTTCCGAAAAAAAAACTGTCTTTGATATATATAGGATATGTATAGGATGCCTTTTCTATTTCACTAAATAATATTTAGACTAATTCCATAGACAATATAGGCTCAAGAGTGGTAATTGTAAAACCGGGATTAATGGAAATATTTATTTTTAAAACATTCAACTTTAGAAACTTCAAACTAATAGAAATTGTGGACTGCAATATCTAGTTAAGTGAGCAAAATTTTTAACGCACTAACCGCAGAATAAAAGTTTAACGATATTTTATATGAAAATATGCAAAAATTTCCAGAAATCAGTTCAGAGGTGCTTCAGCAATATTTTAATAAAATTTTTCTAGATAAATACTCTTAATTTACATAATATAAGTCGACAAATTGCATGGCCATTTAAAGTTATAAATGCTCATAGATGATGTGAGTTAGCATTTACAATTGTCCCCATGAAATTCACTGAATATGGGAAACTGAAAACAAAATAATGGGGTAATTGTAAATATTAAACAATGCACTTGCACAGGTAATGAGACTTTAATCAAAAGTCAAAATTTTCTGCACTATTAATCGATGTTTGGATGTTGGGGATTATTTCTGCCAATATTACCTGAGGTTATGAATCTACTGGAATTTGTCCTGTAGATGCTACAAATTTTCCAGATTGTCAATAAGACCTTATTCTTCTACCAAAATATAGAAAGCGAAAAATGATACCTGACTCCACTACCCAAACAGAAGATAATAAGAGTACATTACATGAATAAAGGTCATCTGAAACCTTAAAGGCAATTGCCTCATTAAAAATTATTATGAATTATAGTACCTCCAAAATGGCTGTCCCCAATTACCCCAAAATTTTAAAATCAGCAAAAGCATAATACATGTCTGAACTGAATTTTAAAATATATGTATGCTCAATGGGGAGCGAAAAAGTTTCAACATTTTTTTAGAGCTACCGAAATTTCGCTTTTCCACTGTTTATTTTATTTCAAGATTCGATCTCATTCTAAAAATGTAGGTCCCAATCATTCGACATTTTCACATTCTTCTGAAAAATTCTACTTCAATTTTCGAAACTAAAAAAATGAATAATAATAATAATAATAATAACTAATAATAAACTCGACATTCTCAAAATAAAACGAACTTTGGAAAAAAACATAAATATCGAAACACAACTTTGTTTTAATAAATGTTGTATATTAGTATATACGTAAAGGGATAGGGTTCCTCAAATTTACATCGCCTAAGGGCCTATACACGGTTTAATCCAGAACTGGGCATTTAGGGTGTATTTAAAAATTTATCTCATTTGTTTCAGATTTATCGAATTTAATGATTTTTATTATGCTTTTATCCTGTTTCTCATAAATGTCATGGGATAATGTTATTTTGTGTTCAAATTATTTGTGATTTAGATAATTAAAAGGGAACGAACTGTCCGCGTATGATATACTTAAACTTTAGGTTATGATTTCCTATATTGTCTGTTCCTAGAAGTCAAGTATTTTGCAATTACTGATATTCAACAAACTTTGGGGAGTTTCAGAATCTCGAGATCCTTGACTTCCCTAACTTCTGGAAGCAAGTATTCAATATTGCGCATGTGTTCCTTCCTTCAATACAAATAATTTAAGCTTCAAAGGCGATTTACCAAATTTCGTAGACATGAAATCTACAAACTGCCAATATATTTATTAAACAATTAGCCAAACAATGTATTTCCTACAAATATATTGTTGAAAATTCTTCTTATGTGAACACAAAAAGCGTGAATGATATTGTTTGCAATAGATGGAATTGGTTTGGATCTGATTTTTTTGTATCCAGTTAACCCAATTACGCCGTGTAATTACACCTCTAAAAAATTTATTCTCTTTTATTAGCCAGTTGGGACCTCTGTTTGTAAACAAAGAAGGGAAAACAAAATACATGTTGGAAAATACAAATTTATGCTCACAATTAAAAAGACATATCAGAGTGTCCAGAATTATTTCTGAAATTTACATTTATTTAACGGTAGTGTAATTTATCCGGAAAATCCCGAATGTAGGCCTCCTAATTCCCCCAAAACATGCCAACTAAATCTAACGAATTTACCTAGTTTAGGATAATTGCGATTTTGTAATTTTATTCCATTTGTGGAGTTGTATGCTTTAAGTATTTTGCCCAACAACTGACCCTGCTCCTCTCTAAGGGTTATTACTCTTCCCACGGGTCTTTTCCCACTCCATTGTCGTATATTTCACAAACTAATTACACCACAGACCTGAGTGTTAATCCCCCAGCTTGCGTGATTATCCTCTTTTACCGCAACCAGGGGTAATTATATTCTTTGGTCAATGTAGCCCTAAAATAATATATACCCTCGCTTTGTCTTATATTTTAGTTAACTACATTTAAAAATGCCGAAAAGCTTGAAATTTTAAACAGCACTTAAACTGGGAACCTCTTTTATTAGCTGCCCCATAAAGAATACGTTGAATGAAATATAATTTATCGTCTGTTATAGGAATCTTCGTAAATGAGAGTAATGACACATGCATTATGCACTTAAAATTGTTGAAATGTTAAAAGAAAGGAAAAAGGCACAAGATTAATTAAAATTTTAATCGGTATTTCGTTTGAAGTAAAGTGTTCCTATTTGCAAACCGGACTTCAAAGAATGGAGTTGATTACAGATTGAAGTTTCCAAAGTATTGACCTCTGCAGGTGGCAGTGCGTTAATGGCCGGTTTTCCCTAACGAATTTACCTGAAAATGAAATTAACCTTTTTACAAAAAAATTGTTACATATAAACATATTGTTTTCATACAACGGGCTGGACTCTCTGAAGGGTAAGAAAAGTAAATGTGAAATTAAAAGGAAGTTTTAAAATTTGGCAATAATTTTCACAGTCAGTAAAGAACTGCAATGGACAGACTGCATGAAATATTAGTCACTCATAGGTGATAGTCAAAAACCGGTTTCGGCTACATATACATATAATCAGATCTTGACAGTTTGTTGTAACTTAATTTAAATACGATAAAATTATTTTGCCTTCTCAAACTATAGCGATTATTTTTCTGTGTAAAAATGTTTATGGAAACTCAGAAAAACCCTCGAAGTTGTTTACTAGTCTAGAAAAAAATGACCTAATGTTATAAAAGGGTAACAAATATAAGAGCGGAGAGTGAGCATCGTCGGTTACAATGACTCAAATAAGCACCATTGTATTACTGGCGCCTGCTAAAGGTTTAAATTGTCAAAAGACCTCTCTGGCAAGTTAACTCTGTCGTTTTATTTGCTTATATGTTGTTTAATTAGGGATGGGGCTTCGTCAGAGAAAACCAAATTCGGTAACTCACAGCTTGCGACCAAACGACAGGGCAAAACCTCAACTCCTTTCTCTCTAACTTTTTTTTGTTGAGGTGTCAGATCGTGCAGTTTCAGAAACTTCAAGGATTTTAATTCAAATTAATTCTTTGCACGCTTCGAGTTGATATTTTTAACTCAGCTGCCAATGTACGATGCACAAAATAGTTTGTGTAATAAGAGCTTATAATATGAAGGCCATATCGTACGAAAACGAAGTTTGACAGACGCCATAGGCAGAATGCCTCAATCATCCTTTCAGTAGACTTAAATGGCTTCCCTATGCTACGCACAAATAATTAATATGAAGGTCGAAGTAGGAAAAATTAATTTGTATTTAAATACTGGAGCTCAACAACAATCGCCCGTTGCAATTTTTTAGCTAAATAAATAACACTGTTACGTTTAAACTAATCCGCTGCGTTAGTGCATAAATATAGAATTTTATCCAAATTTCCGTCTCATTCAAAATTAACAATGTTCGGTTTTTGCAATTATCCAAACATTTTATTTCAAGCATGGAACTTAAAAAAAATGTTTTACAAATTTTGAGTATTTTTCTAGAAATGTTGAGAAAAAAGCCCAAGAAAAAGTTTAGAATTATATAAAAAATCTGAGATTAAAATAAAATATCGAGAGAAGAAGGTTGATATTTTCTATTTTAATTTGTAAATTGCGTGAAAAATTTCAAAAATTGCAGTTTTTTACTTTCGAATTTTGGACGTGAAATTTTTAAATTTGCAAATTTTAAGCTTTAACTTTGTATTCTAAAAAAAATTTACATTTATGCAAAAACACAAATTTTATAAAAAGAAAATTAAGTTTTAATCGAAATTTTAAATTAAAATTTTGAAAAAAAAATTCGAAAAATTGACTCTTTCTCAGACATTTTAAGTAACTGTTTTTCTATAAATTTGAAATATTTTATTTATATTACAAATAAAGGCTTTGTTTCCTAAACTTTCAGATTAAAAGTCAAATTAAAAAAGCAACAATAAATTTAAAACTTGACTCAAAATTTGAGGGAAGAATCAACCTTTAAAGAAAAATCTCGAAATTAACGTAAACCAAAAATTTCCAAAACATACACCTAATAAGCAAAATATTGATTTCATTTAAGCTAAAATTTTCTATTTTACATTAAAATTTTTCTCGAATTCTGAAAATTATAAAATGATTTAAAATATTAAGAATATTTTTACTATTTAAATTATTTTTTCTAAGTTTTGATTTGATTTTAAAAATTTAGAAAGTGTTGCTTATTTCCTTGTTTTTTTTCAAAATGTGTAAGAAAAAAATGTAAAGATAAGAGAAACCAAGGAGAAATGGCTCTCTGAAAAATGCTAGGAGATTGAACAGTACGAAAAGAAATATGATTTTCATAATATGCACCAAAAAATTAAGGAAGTTACGAACAAGAAAAAAAACAACTGCTAACGGAAATCTTATCTCAGAACCCTGAAAGATCCTCCAAATCTGAAAGATACACGTCGAACAGCTTTTTGACATAAATCGCGCTGAGTACATTACTGAGGAAGCAGCTGCAGGCACCCATATTTTAAAATTAGAAATTAAAAATGCCATTCTGTCTCTTAAGGATAACAAAGCGTCAGGTTCAGACAACATTCACGGTGAAATATTAAAGATTTTGTCCAAAACAGGCAGCGAATTTCGTGATACCATTACTGATCTCTTTAACAATATATACAACACAGGACAGATCCCCGAAGAGTTGCTGCAATCAACTTTCGTTGCTGTCCCTAAAAAACCGAAAGCAAAAGCTTGCAATTAACACTAGTCTAATTAACCATTTAACAAAAGCTTTTACTAAAGTTATTTATAGGGGAATATATACTAAATGTGATGCAAATATCAGCGAATCTCAATTTGGTTTCCGAAAGGCCCTTGGAACAAAAGAAGCAATTTTTGGCCTACAGGTACTCATCCAATGCTGTAGAGATATGAACAAAGATGTGTATCTAGCTTTTATTGATTTCTCTAAGGCCTTTGACAATGCAAAGCACGAACAGCTACTGGCAATACTTCAAAGATTGGGTGTCGATGACAAGGACATAGGGTGGATGCACCAGTAATAACCCATTTAAGAGACATTTTGAAACAAAATTTGATAATGTAACTCAATTATTAAATCAATCCTTATAAAAAAAGTACATCGTATTCCTTGCCTACCATATCACCATATAGTTTATTCCGATTTTTTAAAAACCATTAGGTTTATTTTTATTTAAAAGTGAATGTGGCAAGTCTCAATGTGCCTAGGGTGGACCAGATTGTACCAGTAATAGACCAGGTATTGTGCCAATAGTAGACCAGTAAATAAAGTGAATATTTTTAATGAAGAATAACTTCATTATCAATAATATTGAACTTAATTAGGTTTAAACTAAGTAATTATCACAACAGTCCCAGAAAATATTCCCTTTCATACTTAATTACGTAATCGCCTTTCTTTGGTCTTTGGGTGATCTTCAAAGATTTATGAACAAAGAAAAGTACTTCTCATCATCAGAATCTGAATAAATTCTCAATCGTTTTATTTTTGTTTATTTTTTTTTGGAGAAGTTGCTTTTTTTTTCATCTGAATCTGTTTTCTGTTTGCTATTCTTCTTTGATTTTTTTCTCTATTCGTTGTCTTCAGAGCTTTTCTTTCTTCTTTTTATTTCTCGATCTTTTTTTTTCCAATATTTCATCCATTCACTGCTGTTTACTGCATCAGGCAGGCAAATCTTAGAGTTTTTCTGGTTGCCTTTAATTGGAGATTCAGACGGCCACACAATGGAGAATAACCACAATTTTAGATTTTCAGTTCACGGTATGCTAGATTGAAGATAAATAAACACCCTGTTTAAATTATTTCGATATCTTATATAGTTTTCAAGATATTTAATTTATTAGATTGATTTCGGCTGATGGGCCGCGCTCCATACTGTGACGTCATATTACATATTCGTGCGTATGTTGCATTTATACTCGCACTGTTTAAGCACTAAAACTGGCTAAAACTCTTAACATGCCCAATCCAAAAAGTAAGAAATATTGCTTTGTGGCAAATTCTGTAAACATGACAACAAATGCGCGGGAAAAATTTATTTCTGTTGTTTTATTTGACGCCAAAATTCGAAAGAAATAACAAAAACTATGAAGTGTGTACTAATAGGAAGATCACGTTGATGTATGAAATAAGTATTTCTTATTACTAAATGTCGTATTGCTAATTGTCACAATTATTCTTTTTGGAAAAGAAAATGTTCATGTTTATTTATCACTTATTATTAGGTTCTTATGTTGCAGGTAGGTGCCCGCGTTGGCAATAACTTAATTTATATATTTTTTCACCGACAACGCTTGACTTTATATTTACTATGATTAACTAAGCTTACTGAAATATCTTTGTTTTAGAGTTTTAAGCTTTCAAAATTGTCAAGAAAAAATAACTTCTTTTCCCAACGTATTGGTATTTGGATACCCGAGGTGATTCAAACTTCATTGTACGTATTTTAGGAGCGAATTTTTAGGGTGAAAATAAGACTTGTTTCTACAAATATGTATTCTAGAGTGCAGCCTTGCCTCTGCGAGGTGCAATCATCATAATTTTTGCAAGAAAAATCAATTATGTATATCAAATTACGACTAGAGTTAATAAAAATCTTCCGAAAATTTGCGATCCTTTTTTTTTTAAATATAATTTAAACCCAATTTTAGTGGAGACAGGAGGTTTACACATTACAAGAAATTTTAAATTCTGTTGCCTGAAACAACAGAGAAATATTGCGATTGCTTTTTAAAAAATACTCCTTATTTATAGTCACCAAAACGTCGAATATCTTTAATAATTCTCTTGTCACTTCTATTCCGAGAAACAAACACAATAACTACAACGATTTAACAGTACAAAAATATTAAATGGAAAATGTTAATAAAAAACATGAACCTGAAACTTTGTTAAAATGGCATTTTCTGGATTCAAAAACCCAATTTAACAAATTTCATTAAAATCATTTAAGCCAGTTCGGTGATAAAATGTATTTTCGTGAAAAAGTTTCCTAGTGGTCGAACCCTTTAAATACGAGAGATTTACATCCAGAAAATGGATATTCTAAATCGCCTAACGCCTAACTTATTAAAAACTTCAGGTGATCATGAGAAATGATTATCTCAAATTTTTATTAAAAAGCGACGATACCTAGATCAACTTACTCATTTATTAGTGTAAAAGGTAAAACATAAAAGTTTCCTGTAGTATAAAACTATACTTATCTTGCATTTTGATGTGGCTACATATAAAAATATAACAAAACTAATACAAAGCGGTCGGTCTGCACCGCGAGTATGGTATCGTATATGTAATATGACGTCATGTAACAAAACGCGCGCTCGCAATTATTCGAAATTAACTGATATTAATAACTCTGTAAACTGAAAACTACTTGGTCTACTTGACTGAAACAAAAACGTTTGTTTTCCTAGGCATCTTAGCTACAGTTTCACAAATTTTGAAGAGGTTTTGCCTACCCATGGACATTGTCCATTACTGCTGCAAATGCTGGACTTATCGGTTGAAAGTTTTTTCTTCTTTTTTGCCATCGCTATTATCCAGGATTTAAGCAATACTTCTTCTTGTACGGTCAATATAGTTGGAGGTCCCATTTTTCTTTGCAAGGGTATTTCAGTTTCATTTTATTTATAATTGTTGTGTGAGGAATATTTTATGGGGAGAATTTTCGGCATGTTTCTCTCACTTTGGCACCTTTGCTTATTTCTTTTATTGCTTTTATGACGTCTTCCTCTTTATATCTGAAAAACGTTCTTTTCGGTGACAGTGTCTGTGAAAAAAGTATAACTGGTAAATTATTGGAACAAATTTATAGTATAGATATCACCACTATTGTACCACTGGTCAACGACTGGAACAGTGTGAATTTTTGAAGGGCTTTGTTATAATACTTTATTAGGGCATCATAAGTGAATATAAATGTAAAAGAAAAACTAAAAAAATATTACACAGCCTAATCACCAGATGTTTATCAAATGGAATATTACTGGAAATCCATAGAATTTGTGCTCCATTAGTTTTCCAAATACAATTATCGATTCAAATTAGTATTTTTTGAGAAAATAACATGTAATGTTATTGATATATTCATTATAATATGCATTTAACACGAAAATAGCCTACAAAAATTGATGTAAACAAAGATTTAAAAGGATTAAAATAACAGCGTTTTACGCGCGCTTAGTAGAATTGTCACCCAGAACAAAGTGAACGAATCATGTTTTGGAATAGGTAGTTTTAACCTGTGTAGATAGCTCTTGAATCACTTTTAGTTATAATTACATGGTTGGTCGAGGTACGCTAAAGCTACCTATCGCAGAAAAATTGGCGAAAAATTTAAAAGAAAGTTAATATTTATATCCGAAATTTAAAATGGCGTACTACTGGTTCCTGGTGTGGGACTGGTGCACCCACCCTACGTATTGTGGCGAATCTTTACTAGGATCAGCATGCAAGGGTAAAAGTAGGTAACTATTTCACCGAAAATATAGAAATCAAAAAAGGTGTGAGGCAGGGTTGTATCTTATCTTCCCTTCTTTTTAATGTTTATTTCGAGGAAATATTCAGGAAGGCATTAGAGGATGCCACCGAGGGGATTAAAATAAATGGCGAATTAAGCAATAATTTAAGATACGGAGTACGACACAGTAGTCATCGCTAGCAGTATTGAAGAGTTGCAGCACCTCCTCGAAAGAGTGAAAAAAGCAAGCTAAAATCACGGATTGAGTCTTAATATAACTACGAAATCAAATGAATGCTGATTAGTAGGAGCCATCAACTCGTCAGACAAATACTGCTAGACAGTCAGTCGACCATGTAGACTCATATGCCTATCTAGGGACGATCGTGAACAATATGGGATCAGGCCATGGAAATCGGAATTAGAATTGAGAGAGCAAGAGCAGCATTTGGTAACATAAGAAGCTTATTTGTAAATAAAGATTTGCCCCTTCCTCTAAAGATAAGATTGACCGTACTGATTGTACGGAGGCATGGACGCTGACCAAGGTGTCGATGAGGAAACTGGAGGCTTTTGAGATGTGGCTGTATTCTCTGAATATCTTGGATGGACCATATTACCAACTAAGAAGTGCTACGTCGAATAGGGCATATTAAAGAAATTCCTCTTATAAATAAAACTCGAGGAAACTTGAATACCTCAACCGTATTATGAGGAACGATAAATATCGCCTCCTACAGTTAATAGTCCAGGGAAAATAGATGGCAGAAGGAGCCAGGAAGAATAAGATATTCTTGGCTACAAAACTTTCGTCAATGGTTTAGACTTACATCTGATCAACTCATCGCGAGCATAATCAGAATTGCTATGATGATAACCAACGTCCGTAACAGATAAGGCACACAATGAAGATGACGATATTTCAAATGCAAAAATTCAATTCGTTTAAATTAAAAAAAAACTTGTAATGTTTAAAATTTAAAAACAGAATTTAGAAAAACATTAATTTTCTCGATAATATTGAAAATTCTTTCATTTCAATATTTTTTTCAAAGTCACTATTGAAAAAAATTACGAAAAAACAGATAACGAATTACTTTTTCTTTTGTATTTTGTTTTGCGCGGGAAACATTGGGTATAATGTAAATTTTTTAAAAGTTTTGGTCTTAGACAAAAAATGGAGTATCGATACGTCTTAAATTTTTATTTATATTTACTAAAAGTTGACTATAAATTAGAGATTTAAAGAATATAATGGGCATTTTAATATTAAAATCGAGACCTGATAAATTTTGTAATTGAATTTAATCTTATGTTTGAGCATTCGATGTTTTAAGAGAAATATACAGTTGAGTTTGAGCTTGTACTTTTGATCATTTTCTACTACATAATTTAAACTAAAGGCTTTTGGTTTAAAGTTAAATTTCGAAAATAAGTTGAATCCAACTTACGGGGTAGGCAATTTTGATTTTATTAACCATTTTTTATCATCGAGCCCGCGTCATGATTAGAAAATTTTATTTGGCCTCTTGACAAAAAAAGTTGCCCACTCCTGTTCTTTAGGCTTGTAAGACATCAAGCTTTGAAAGGAGCCCGAATATCTGGATGCCTAACATGGAGTCAGACCAACAATGACTTATTCAGCAGAGACACGAGCTGATAGAAACAGAACAAAACAACTATTACGAACAACCGAAATGAATATCTTAAGAGCTATAGTAGGTAAAACAAGAAGAGACTGTATTAGAAACGCAGTAATAAGGGATTAATGTAACATAATGAAATTTGTGAAAAAAATACGAAAAGATTGGAATTTACACTTTCAAATAGCAGATGAAGATAGATTAATAAGAATAGCACCTGACGAAAAACCAATAGAATAGAGAAAAGAGAGCCAGGAAGGTAAAAAAAAGATGGCTAGAATGCTGGGCATCTACCTTAACAGAAATAACATGAAATTTGTGAAATAAAACAGGTTTAGACCTAAATAAAACAAAAAGAAAAAGAGGAATATAGTAGAATATCATCTCGTTGAGATATCTGTCATAAACGGTTTCACAGCTATAAAGATGCCAGTAGAATTATTCTATTTTGTAGCAGTAAATATTTCTAGATATATACGATTTTTTATTTCGTAATTCATGTAAAATAAGATTGTCACTTTTGTCAAAAATAACAAACAATTAAATTTATATTATATGTGATGTGTTCATTGATTTTCTTGCCTATTGAGACAGGTCTAGCCCTATTTTTCATTTTTGATGTGATATTATATGGCTTACTTAATAGTGAATAATAATTGCAATAATAGTTTTCATTTCATCGAAGATTACGTAAAGAAATTATTTGCAAATTTCTATGTTATATTCGAGACCATTAGCAGCGGAGCCTCATCGAATTTTAAAGTTAGATACTTTAACCATCTGCGTTTAGAAATTATTGCAATTGAAAACTTTTTTCATTTTGCATGGAATTGCAGACTTTCGGTAAATTGTTCGGCCAAGCTTTTATTAAGCGCAACTCTAATAGAACAAACAGAACTAAAGTAACGAACGTATTTATGCAACAAAAACTGTAATAAAATTGAAGCGAACGAATACTTAATTTAAAGCACAAACCTTTAAATGGGCAGTTTCTGCATGTTTCGAACGCTTGCACATGCAATCTCGAATGGAATGGCATAAAAATAAAAAAGGTTCTGCGGCACACCCGGCGAAAATAATCCAATATGATTTAGTAGAGTTCGTTAATTCTGAGATATTTTGAAGTCCAAACTTTAAGCAAATATTATATGGAAATGTGAGAAAAATCTTTGAAATATCTTCTAGTTATTCAAGCTGTCTCGAAAATGTCCGATATGCGAAACTTGCCGCCGTAACAATTTTTTATAGCAGGATTACACATGGGAAATACAGACAGAAATCTTCTCCGTGTCCTCGCTTTCTACCTGTAGGAGATAAATTTCCTCCACATTGTGCGGAAATATGAATTACTTAAGGGCCTTGTGGCGCATTAATATTGGCGTATTAAAGATGAAAGATTCTTATCTTTCTGTGTGATTTTGATTCAGTGTAAAAAATATACCTGATGAGAATAAATGATAATAAATAAATAATTTATGGTTTTATTCCTTATTTATTTTATTAATTAATTATATTATCAAAACTTGAAATTCATTTAGTCTACAGGGAGTACATTCCATCTTTTTGATTTTGTGAGACATGAATAGACATTTGAGAAGCAAATTTATGGAGCACTACCACTAGTCACATATCAACATTAAAAAGAAATGTTAAAAAAATGTTAATGAAAACCTAAGTAATTATTATTTCAGGTCAAACAGTTCACATTATTCTGCATTAAGATAATTATGACGCACTGCTGACTACTTCAAATAAGGATGGGACGTAGATGTCCAAAGCAACGATATTTTTAAAAGTTTTTTTTTTCTATCTTGTAGTATTTTTTATATTTAGTTTTTTTTAATATCATAGTTGACTATCTGTCTTATTCCGATTTTACACGGCTTCATATGCGTAGACAACGTCATTGTGAAGTGATTTACTTGCGACAAAAAATCGTTCTGTGTGGTTTTATTCAGAGTAATTTATTTTAGTACTAGCCATGTATCCGATGAGGTTTTTCATCGGTCAGTGGTGACATCTCCGACGTACATCCGACTTTTCTCAAACCAAGTTTCTAACTTCAAAAATGACGCAATTCCCATGCAAACTTTGGCCCCTTTTTACTCCCTTATAGGATGAATTTCTAAAAACGCTGTTTATAAATAGAAGCCTAAACGCCAATTCCAATATTTCTAATTTAAAAATGATCGACTACCATACAAATTTGCAACCCACATTTAACATCCCCAGGGCATGCATTTTTAAAAATCAAATTCCTTTCATAGTGCTCACCTACGTCATATAAATTTTTACTGAAAATTTCGTATTTCTTTATAAATTTGGCGGTTTCGATCTTGTTAGATCTCGTCAGTTTGGTATATCCAACTCGAATGCTAATAAATGTTCCGACAAGTAAGTACTAAAACATTCACAGGCGTCGAGCGAGTGACTTTTTAGTACTACCACCTATTGGTCCATAGAGAAACTATGGCCATCGCCAACAATGTCGTATGCAAGAAGAATGCAACCTAGACTACAAATTCATGCAGCCCTCCAGGCGTGTATACAAAGTTGGTAATTTTTCAGAAATTTTGATTATTTTTGTGTAAAGTTTCCATTTTAGTTCTGCAATATCGATCACATTTGAGAGCAGTTTTTTTCAACTTCTTTGTGTTATTCAGTCATGAACCTCTAAAAGTCAACGTGTTCCCAAGATATTGAGTTTTTAATTCTAGAAGTTTATATCGATTTATCTATTGGAGATGTGGTTATAAATACGCAGCTTTCGACAAAATCTAACCCATTTAATGGTCCTACCTTGATTTCGGACCATCAATTGCAACATTAGTTTATGGAAACCCCCAATTTCCTTTTTGAGAGAATATACCAGATAATGTCTACTCTTCTTCAGGACTTTAGTGACCATATCTTCAAGAATTGGGATGGTGAGTTATTGTCGGCTCATCTTTAGGATTTAGGGCATTGTAGGTGTCCTAGATCTATCAGATGCTAATTTTGAGCCGTTTAATTATAAATTTTAAGTTAATTTTACAAGACAATAATTTTTATAAACTTAACATTTTTTAGAAATTTGCACTTCCTTCCCGTTTATTTCCATAAATGGTTTTTTAGTAGTGTAGCAGGAATTTTCATAAACAATCATAATAAGTATTTGTGAGATATCTAATACGATGAAAAATAACCGAGGTAGGTATAGAAACACAAAATTGGATAGTTTTTGAGAGAAGACCTCGCCCAAAACATAGGCATGTACCTCAACCCCATATCTTGATGCTATTTGAGGCATATTTCACACCGGAATGATTTTTAAGTGAAACTAAATGGTTTCAGACATGTATTTTTTATGCCAAAAATGATAATTATTTGATTTGTGAAGTTTTGTGAAAACTGCTCTATGTTAAGCTTCTTTTCTTGCACAAGTTTTAGTAGTTTCATCTTGTTGGAATTGATATCATCAGCTAACTGAATTCTATTTGTTACGAGTTTTCTTTGTAGAAATTTATTTGCAGTTTCGCTTCTTAGGCAACTGGGAAATGGTTCAATTAATTTAAGTACAACAGATTCAGCTTGCGGTATTGACATGCTATTTTTATTAACGGTATCCGATTTAATTCTAAATGTGTCGATCGGTATGTACATCTAACATCTTACACCTTTATACGAGGGTAAACCAAATATGAACCGAAATTTGTTTTTAAAAATGTATTGGTACAAGATGCATATATGAAAGTTATTAACTGTTTTTTGGGAATTTTTTAATACCATTATCATAAAAAGAAGGGATGCGTGTTTGAAGCCAATTGCGCACAAATGTTTCAACATCAGCATCATAATGGAATCGCTCACCTCCTAGAGCTTCGTACAGGATATACTTCTTCCGGGATTGGACCGTGTCAAAGAACTACTAAAAGTGTTCGACGTTTCGCCCGCCATCGTAGGGGGCTTCTTCAGGAACAAAGAAAACATCAGAGCACGGTAACTCAGAAATTGGCCTTTTCATTCTTTCATTTTTGCATATTCCCTCATATTTCTCTTTTCATTTTTTTTCTTTTTTTTTGTTCCTGAAGAAGCCCCCTACGATGGTCGAACCTCTCGAACACGTCGAACACTTTTAGTAGTTCTTTGACACGGTCCAATCCCGCAAGAAATATATCCTGTACTGACTCTGGCCGTGGAAGCCTTCGTTATCATATTCCTAGAGCTTCTTTCAGCGACCCAAACATGTCGTAATCGCATGGTGATAAGTCGAGACTATAAGAAGGGTGTTCCAATGTTGTCCAATGCATTTCCTCTAATTTTTGATGTGTTATATTTTACTGAGATGGGGCGGGCATTGTCGTGAAGCAAAATCACATTTCTGCGCCTCTTCCGCCTATATGCATGTTTTGCTTCATCCAATAGCTGGCAATAATAGCAGCATTAACCGTAGGATGTTCATGCAGAAAATCGACGTGCACAACTGCTTTAAAATCCCAAAACACTGTCGCAAGAAACCTTTCCATCTGAGAGCCGAGTTTTTGCCTTGACGGGTGTATCCTTCCCCCTTTCTTCTCCACTCCATGCTGCTTGTTTAGATTCAGGGGTGAAATGGTGGACCCAAGTGCCATCACACGTAATGATACGTTGCAAAAAACCATCACCTTCACGTTGAAAAATTCCAAGATGGTGCTGACAAATCTCCAGACGTTGTTGTTTCTGTTCTTCAGTCAAAAGGCAAAAGACGAGGTACCCACCTGGTAGAAAATTTTCAAAACCCCAGCTTATCTGTAATGCTTATCCCAATCTGAGCTGCAATTTTACCAACAGTTAAACGGTGATCACCTTCCAAAGAGCGTTGAACAGCGTCAATCTTGTCCGCAGTCACAATGATCCGAGGACGACGGGCATGGAGCTCATTTTCAACTTGAATTCGTCCTTCCAAAAATTTTTTGTGCCATTCATACACTTGAGTTTTCTTCAAACAAGTATCTCTAAAATATGCTTCTAGTTTACAAAGAATTTCGGTGGGCCTTACATCTTCAACGGCAAGAAATTTTATAATAATGTACTGCGCAACGTGCGGATCAACCTATTGCTCACTCATTGTATTTACAACTGACGAACGGCGAGAACGGAATTCGCTTAAGCGTAGGCATCAGTGATATCCCCACCTAACATGTTTAAGAGAATGCGCACATTTCCGACGCCCTTATGGCGACATAATAGAAATTCCGGTTCATATTTGATTTACCCTCGTATAATCTACAGCACTTATGATGATGTTAATAATTGCAAATTGAATGAATTGCATAACTCTTACCCTAAATAAGCGGTGGGGCAAAAAAATATTCGCCTTTTATTTTGTTGATTTATTTTCATTCATTAGTGGGTTGTTTTTTTTAACCACATTTTCACCAACAATACAATAATGTATAAGCTTTCACGCAATCAAGACTCGTAACTATACACGTCAGTATAGCTGCAAGTGTCATTCTCTCTGTCATTCTTAGTGTTTCGCAAAAAAGCTAGGGATTTGCATAAAGATATCTTAATAATATATTAAAAATTTCTGAGTATAACTTTTTTTATTTTTTTGAAATGTTCCCATTCTATTCATTGCTTAAATTGCTTAAATAAATGAAAATTATGCTGTAGATTTTTGAAATTTTTCTTTGATGCTGTCAGAATTAAAATGTTGATCAATGTATAAATTTACATCTCCTATAGGATCGTGTTGTATTACCATGTAGGGGTTTTAGTAGAATGACTTAAACAATACACCAAAAGGCAATAATTCGTCACAAAATGACAGACTCGACGGCAACAAAGTTAAGGCACATGCGTCTCTAATTATATTCTATTTAACTGATGAACGCCTTCATTAGCAAAACATCCAAGCATATGTTTTTAGAGCTTCTTCGCCGAGCTTCCGTTATTTACTTCGTTGTTTTAAGCGAGGTTCTTCCAAGAAGCAGTCTCATGTGTTTCATCCTCTTGGCTTATTTATTTTAGGCAAGAAGTGGGCCAATTAAACCTGCATTTCCGCGATAAATGCTTTCCGCCGAGGCAATAAGTAAATTATTTAATCCCCTCGTTGTAATTAGCACTGTGCTATGCAGCACATATTTAGAGAGCTTTCAAATATTTATCCTAATAGAGAGGAGAATGAGCATGCATCTACTGGAAGCTCATACTTTATTTATACTGAAGTCGTAAACTATTCTCTGACACAATTTAAATCCATTATCTAAATAACCTGAATGTCGTAATATTTCTTGTAAAATAAAATTTTTAATTTCATTTTATCTTCAGGATGTTGAAATGCATTTTAACATAGATTTTACTGGAGCTTGCACTATTTAACTATTTGGGATGAATAAAGAAATGGACATGTAATTTCCTTAAATATTGCAGATATTCAGCGTTTCCAATAAATGTATTTACAGTAAGCTTTCCAGTTAGTATAGTTCATAAAGGTTGAACAGTTTGGGAAATAAACCTTTATAAACTTTGTACAAAATTCGTAAGTACAGGTGGATCTTATCTCAAATTTAATAGAAACTTGTCACCTCATCGAATTTGTGATTGATTAGTTTTTGTAAAGAAAAATTTCGAATAGCTACGAAACAATATAGTTATTATGGAAGCTTTAATAAAATTTGCATAGTTGGATAATAAAATTGTAAATTTTTATCATAAAATATATTAATTACGTATATTGTCTAATGAACTATAGTCCGAATCCAGTCCCATATTGTTTTGACTAAGCGTTGCAGAAGCCTTTGTAAATAATTTGTTACGATTAGCCTGAAGTATTTGCGGGAAAACGTAAAAGATGTAAATGACAATTCTAGTGACTTTTTAAAAATTTCATTCATTATGTACCATCAATCACAAAATAAATAACAACCAGAAAGGTTAACTCTCGTCTTATTTCTTTGTGGTTGATGGCGTCAGCCAGTGACCTCGAATTATTATGAATTGCTTTTTTACATAGGTGCACCGCATATTATTTCAATTATTATGTTATGATACTGTTACGGGCTTATCGATTCGAATTGATTATTAACACCGTGAATTGAATAATACCCACTTTATTACCAAACTAAACTCGGAACACCACAACTGAAAAATGAATTCACTTATTTACTTCTAACTACTTAACTCTCTAATTACACTGATTGACTCTAACTGACTGACCCGAGGGAAAGGCGACCGCCTTATATAGTTTTGGCTCCCGGCTTCTAGAAAAAATCCCGCAGATAAGGATTATCGTTGCCGAAATTTCTGGAATGCTTATCAGCCGTTTGCTTCGTTATCGCGGTCGCTTTCGCCTTATCAGATCTTTCTAGAAAATTTTCTTACGTACTAAATTCTATAATTTACATTTCGTTACAATATTATATAAGTAATTGTTTGAATTACTTTAAATAATTAAATCCTACAATAAAATTGGTAAAATGAAATATGATAACTTCAATCTTAAAGAAAAGGAGTCATAGAACTGGATTCGATTCCGTTAAAATCTCGGACCTTTCCATCTCTATTATTGCACTGAGCAGTTTCATACTAGATTTTCAACAAAGACGGGCTCGAAGGTCACGGGAATCAAACAGTCGGTTGAGGAGAGTTAATTAAGCTTCTGGTTGTTATTTATTTTGTGCCATAAATAATTTACAGACATACATGTATACAGGGCATTTATTTATCTCGTAAAATACGCAAGGTAAATACATTCTGCAAAAGACATATTCACCTTCACTGAAACTGCACGACACTAGGCGTCTCGATGTTGCAAAATTATTTACGCCTTTGCAAAGTTCCATTAATTTGGAGATCTTCATTGAAATATAACTTTTTTCTATTTTTGTTACTTAATAAGTGATCCACGTATTAATAATGTCGTCTTATTTTTATACCATTAGTATTACAGAACAGAAAATTTCTATTGATTTAAAATCATACAAATCTCCTTTTCCACTATTATGGTATTTTATCATAATACCGATATGCGAGGTATGACAGAAAACTAATAAAACTCGCAACACTACAAGCGATCTAGTAACGCTGCACTATTGTCTGTGATAGAGCACGTGTATCAGTATCTTCCCATAGCTAGGGATGTTCCGATACCCACAAGGTATCGATACCTACTCATAAAGCAGTATTCGGAAATAATTTTCGATACTACTCATGTGAATACCATTAAGGTATCGATAGTCTTTAGACATTTTTAGGGATGGCTGCTGTTTTGTACTATATGTATATTTTTTTGTCTATGTATTGTTTAAATGTGGGCAGATTTGAATTACCTACATACAAAAAAAAAGAAAACTTATTTTAAAAACAACACAGACATGTAGTATTTAGCGATTACTTAGTAGCGAAGCAGTAAATGATTACCATCTTAACCTGAGGAAGACGGATATTTAGGCTTTTTTTTTAGGGCTTGCTTTATCTCGCCTTGTTACTCCATCAAAGTGGGCAAATATTTGTCCCGTTGAAGTTTCACCTGCTGTTCGTTAATTGGTGCTTGCCAAATAACAAATACATATTTGTTTACTACATACCTAGCACCACCTTTTAAACAACTAAATATATTAAATAATATTAAAGAAATGATCATAATAATTGCATTTTGAAACAAAACATGAATATGACGTCAGCTTTTAAGTAGTATTTAAAATAACTTTTTCAATAATATTTATATTATACTAATTTTAACTCCCCCCTCCACCCTTTTAATTCGCTGGGGTTGAATTTCCCAAAAATCTTTCTTATTGCGAACATAGGATGAAAGAATCCTACTTTTTTAAATTTGGTGCTTCTAACGAAAACGAGAATAAGTCAGTCAATCAAAACTCTCTATGATGCGTGGACGAATTAGAACTACAACTTGTCTTTGAGAATTCGACACAGGTTGAGAACTACTTCATTCATCGGTCGACGGTAATGATGATTCGTTGAATCAAACCTTCGTCTTTTGTTTATAATTTTTTTGATTCGTTCAAAAATTGAAAAGACAACCTGTCAACCAAGTTTTTTATAAAGGCGTCTTTGACAGGCTCAGAAAAATGGTCGTGCGCGTGAGACCACACATTCCAGATAAATGAATGCTCCATCATGACCTACCCTCTCCGTCACAGAATTTTTGACCTCAAATAGCATTCTTGTGGTTCCCCAGTCTCCCTATTTACCTGACCTCAGACCCTGTGACTTTTTTCTTTTTCCTAAACTGAAACCTGTTCTCAAACAACGTCATTACTACTTTGAACGGGATAACATTGATGTTTGCGAACAAGAAAAACTTTGCTAAATAAGAAATCAGTCTTATTACTTTTCTGCCACAGCTCGTACAGTATTTCTTAAATTCAAAATATAGAAACTCACGCTTCTACTGAATTTTCGTTCCAGGTCCCCAAATTTGACAGTTTGACTTTTTCTCGAGAAAAGTTTGAAAATATTTTCTACTGAACAGAATTCAACGATGAACAACAATGGAAACAAAAAAAAAGCGCAGAGGCTTTGTAATATTTTACATAGTGATGTTTTAAGGACGGCCACTTAAAGTAAAATAAGCTAACGCTTATTACTTATTTATTAGACGTAAATAATTTTAGTGCTGCTATTGAACAACTCTTTGGGGTACCTCAGTATGTTACAATGAATAAACTTTATAGGTGTTTTATTTAAATTGCTGCTTAATTTAATCTGTCAATATTCTGTTTGTGTTTTCAAGCTGAGTTTCAGTAATTTTATTATCATTTAATTAAAAAGAAAAAAAATGGTGGGTATTCCATCTGACCTCCGTTGAACGACATGCAATGATGTAACATAGCTTCAAAGTTATCCCTATAACCTTATTTATGGCAACATATCTAGGGTCAACTTTCGATTTTGCATCAATAATTTTTTCTCGTAATTTAATACATGAATTTTAGTTATGTAGTGTAAATTTTTATTTTCAAATAGCCGAACTAATAGAAAGAAATTCAGGAAGGTGAAATGAGGTGATTTAGATAGTCATTCCATTATCGCACGATGTGCCTTTATCATTTTGAAACATAAGTAAATCTTCGGAAAGATTTTCATCATTTTCTAGTATTATATTTACTTCGAGCCTGTTAGCTATCGAAAATAACTTGCTCTAAAACTACCACTTCCGTAGCTTCCTGTAGACTACTTTTTTGCCGTGTCCCACAGACCTACAGATTCTATTTCCATACTTCGAGCCTGTTAGCTATCGAACATAACTTGCTCTAAAACTACCATTTCCGTAGCCTCTTGTAGACTATTTTTTTTGGCGTGTGCACTTTATTATCCACAGACCCACAGATTCTATTTCCATAAATTTTTGTATCAATTCTTTTACATTAAATTAAAATTTTTAGCGGCAGATTGGCTTTTTTCACACGTTATCTATGACCAAAATTTCGTAAACAATTAAATTCTAAATTTTCTGATTAAAGTTGAGTTTTTCTAATGAAAACGAAAAATTTTGTTTAAAATTTGCCGTTTACATTTTACTTGTTTTATTTTATTCTCACTCAAGTCCTAAAATTGTTCATTTTTTTACAGTGCATTTTTCTCAAATCCAAGAAAAAATCGAATTTTCTAGATTAAAGTTAAAATTGTGAGAAAGATAGTTATACAGAAACATCTGGTTGACTTCAATGCTTGCTTTTGCATGCGGAAATAAGCACATTTAGAACTAATCTTTCATTATCAATTTCTAAGCAAGCTTTAGTTTTGGCACAGTTTTCCGCCATAATTCCTTTAAAATGTTTCTTGAGAAAAAAAAGCATAAACTTAATAAAAGGCTTTTTAAAAAGATGGGATGATTGTGTTGGGCTATACTTTGAGCGGTTTTTACTCATCAGATGAAACACAACGATTAAACACCCCGTTTTTGCGCCTTAATGATATAATTAGGGTGTTCCATTTGGCTCCATTTAGTTTATCTTTATGAAATATTACGGCGACCTACAACCGCAGCACCGAACTGAAGGCGAGGCATTAGCTTGACCATTATCCAAGAACTTTCAACGAATCGTCCCTTTTAATAGGGCATATGTTATAATACTGGAAAAAGAAAGATATTGTTACATTTTAAGGGCCAATTATATATATATCGCTGTAAAACCAAACAAATGTATTAAATTTTTAAAAAGGCTTCACCAAAGTCATTTTCTATCACTTAAAATTGTATTAGAATTATTACTTCCTACTTACTGCTTATAAGTAGCACAAAGGAGGATTTCTAGTCAAAATAAAGAATCTAGACCTATAGAGATATTTAACATATTCAACCATTATCTTCAAGAAAGAAATTAACCTAATGTTCTCCGAGATTATGAGCTTCTGTCTGATGATTTTGAAGTATTTTTTATTCTGAAATAGCGGAACCTCCTATTCCAACATAATTCTTTGCATAAATACTAGTTGATACTCGAACTGTGTGAAAGAAGAAAAATGATTCTTTGGACATCTTTCCTTTCTAAAAACTCCGATTTTTTTAAAGAATTTGAATTTTTATTGGAAATTTTAAGTTATATTGAAAATGTCGAGTACTATTTCTCGTGCGACTCTCAACATTTCCACTTTTTCTCGAAATTTTGAGTTAATTTTAAAAATTTGGACGTCTTTGGAAGTTGTGACTTTCTTGAAAATTGCTAATTCTTCAAAATTTTAAAATTTTCGAGACATAGGTACATGTACCTACGAGTCACTAAAGCATGTCGGTAGTTCAAATTAACGTTATTGGTAACGCGAATCCATTCGTTTGTCTCTTATCTTTAGTAGCTCAATACGCCTAAAGAAGTTTTCACTTCAAAAAAATCAACTTTTTCAAAAAAACTAGAAGAATTCAGATACAGTTCAAAAGAAATTTCATCAACATATATCAATTAACATATATAACAACATATATTAATTAGTTATGTCTAAGACAATCAAAAATCAGCAAAATTCGTCTAGTTATTACCTTCTGACACCTCACATAACCATTTGGGTCCATAATGTTCAGCTAAGATCATTATGTGTAAACATAATTTTTAATAATTATTTAGTAATGATGATTTTTCTATTTTTTTGTTAATTAGTTGAAACTTATATGAATAAAAGCTGTTGCTCTATTAATAGAGACTGGATTATATGCAACATAAAAAGCTTGAAATGTGCATGCGTATATGCAAGCAAAATGCATAAAATATGCATCAAAAATGTTAAAATATGCACCAAAAATGTTAAAATTATCAACTTTTAATAATAATGCTGTTAATTAATATTTTAGGAAAAAACAAAGGGATCTCAAAAAAGAAGATTTTTGAATGAAAATACCAAATAGTAGAAGGTTTAAGATTAAAGCAGAATTTTGGAAAAACACCTATTTTAAGAGAAAAGGTCGAAATGTTAAGAAAAAAGATAAATTTCGAAGAGAAAGTCTAAATTTCCAGATATTTTAAGGAATTCGGTTAAAATTTCTAGGCATTGAAATTCTAAATAAAAAGTTTTAGAAAAATAAACCTAAAATAACGAAATTTCTAAAACAAGGTGACATTTCGACAAAAACGATCCAAATTTTGACGGTCGACGGTGGGAATTTTCCAAAGAAAGTCAATTTTAAGAAGAGGTGCAAATTTGAATAAAGTGAAAATTTGAGAACGAATGAAACGAATCGAAATTTTTGCAAAAAGAGGTATTTCAAGAAAAAAGACGAAACTTCAAGAAAATGATAGAAATTTCCCGCAGAAAAATAAATTTAAAAAAACAGTCAAATTTTGAGAATAGTTGCCTATGAAAAAGACGAATTTTGAACAAAAAAATCGAAATTTTGAGAAAAAGACAAACAACAAAAAAAGTTGAGATTTGTATGATCGCAATAGCAGAAATTTCGGAATAGACGGTTTTAAGAAAAAAGTTAAAATTTCGAGAAATGACGAATTTCAAAGGAAAAAAATTTAAATTTCCAAAAGCTAATTTGTAAGAAAAAGTCTTCATTTCCAGAAATTTTAAATACCGAATTTTGAAATTAATATGATAATTTCTAGAAAAAGGCAAATTTTAACAACCTAAAAAATATTTTTTAAAGTTCTGATTCTAGTAGGTAGAAAATTTCAAAAAAATAACGAAATTTTGAGAAAAATCTTGAAACTGAGAAAGAAAATTTGAAAGAAAGTCAAACTTTAAGAAAAAAGCAAAATTTTGTGTATAACAGCGAAATAAAAAAAAGACGAATTTCGAGAAAAAAATAAAATTTTGTATAGAAAGTCAAATGTTCAGGATATATGTTTATGAAAAAAAAGCATTTTGAATAAATCTTAAATTTCGAGAAAAAGATGAATTTCGAGAAATACAATTAGAATTTCTAAAAAAAATGAATTATGAAAAAGAAAATTAGAGAAAAAGTAATTACGAGAAAAAGATTAAAATTTCAAGGAAAAGGTCCAAAACTAGTAGAAATTGAAAATATCTCAATCTTCAATTTTGTTAACATTTTCTTAAGTTTAAAACTAAATGAAAAAGAATGTACCAATTTTGAGAAAAATTCTAAATTTTCCGGTTGAATATTTTTCTTGGTTGCTTAAGTCAGAGGGAGGCAAGTGGCTTACCATGACCTCAGAAAATATCCAATATTGAGATAAATGACAATATTTTGGATTTAAAGAAATCTCGGAAACTTTGAAATTTACAGCGAAAATTTTCTTTCTAATCTTTTTAGAAACAAATCAGAATTTCCAAATATTTTTTCTTTCAAACTTTCACTTTTTTTTTCAAAAGATCGTCCAAATTTTAAGGAAAAGGCAAATTTTAATAAACACATCGAAATTTGCAGAAATCCGGATTTTAAAAGAGTGGACATTTCCAAAACAGGTCTAATTTTAAAAAATGAACATTTTTGAAAAAAAAAACGAAAAATGTTGAGATAAAAATTCAAAATTTTAAAAAGATTAGATTTTGATAAAAGAAGTCAAATTTTAATAACAAATTTAAGTGTCAAAATAAAAAGAGAAATTTTGCGAAAAAAGATAAAAATTGAGAAAAAAATCTATTTTTCGATTGAATTTCAAAATTTTAAGGAAAAGACGAATTTTGAAGAAAAAGTGGAAAAGCTTATTTAGCTGACTAAAAATTTTAGATCAACTGTTTTAACCAAGGAGAGTAAATGCCCCACGCAGCGCCCATGTTGAAGTTAATGTAATATTTATTATATGAATAATATTTTTTGTAAAAAGGAACCACAGCATTTGGGTGCATTCTGCAGGTTACATGCCTACCCAACTCGTTCATTTGATTGGTTTTTTGAGTGCTAGATGCTAAAATGAGGTTTGGTCTTATTTTTTTTTGCAAAGGTTATAATTATTTTGAACTATATGCTAAAGACCAATGATTCAGAATTCGTGGCTTGATTCCTTTATGTAAAAGTCAAAAAAGACACAACACTTCAGAGCCTGGGAAATTTTTCAAAATGTTTTCAAAATTCACTTCAAGTTTCCGTGGGCCTACGTCGAACAATGCGAAGTTCATTTGGCCAACTTTAACCATTAACTAAATAGATTTAGTTTCACCAATTGAAAAATATTGTAAATGTAGCGAAAATATGCATCATCATTAGATTTTAGGTGAAATATGCAATAACCGGTAAAAATTGATTTAATATGCATTTGCATATGCAAATGCATGTAATCCGGTCTCTATTCATTATAATTTAGCAACACTACTATTTAACGTTTATTAGTCTATGATTTTTAGAAGAGTTCTCACTCTTCATCACTATCCGCAGAATAAGTTTTATTATCATTGGATTACATTCCTACATTAGAAAATGCATTCCGACTTACAACATTTCTTAGATAATTTATAGCATAGCAGCACTTCATTAGACCCAATTTTATAACCATAATGAATCACAATGAATATTTTGCAATAACATGGCAAGTCCTGAAGATACAAGGTTCTTGATAGACGAGCAACAACCATTACAACGATTTATTGAGTTTAAATGGGTATTTAAACCTATTTATTGCATAAAAAAGGAACTGACCGAGATAACATAACTTTACTAACAAAATGATTGCTGGGTTTTGCATTGGTATTTTTCTGAGTAGCATTGAATATACCCTCGCAATATCAATTGAAGTACTGATATCGATCCGATACCAATCTGGTCTGTCCAATTTAGGTGGGTATTCTTCCGAATATGATTAGAATTGCAGCAATTTATGGTTTGCGATGGAATTCTTATCGCGAAAAATTAAACCAATCTATTAAAATGGAGTTCTATTATATGCCAAAATTTTAATTTTAAAATACCAGCAAATTTCCTTGCATAAAAAGTAATAAATTCAAAAAACGATACATAGCTAAATTAAGAATATTAGTTAGCCTTAAAAATTGACAAAGTGAGACCAAAACACATAGGTTGCATCCCCTTTATGCCCGTAGGTGACACTTAATAAGAATGTTATTCGTAGTATTATTCAAAGTTATAAAAAATCGTTCATCATTCATAATTTAAGCAACACTACTATTTAGTCTATATTTGGACAAAGTGAACTTTTGATTTTTAGAAGGGTTCTCACTCTTCGTCACTATTCGCAGAATACGTTTTACTATCATTGGATTATATTCCTACATTAGAAAATGCATTCAGATTAACAACACTTTTTAGATAATTAATTTGTAGTATAGCAGCACTTCATTAGACCCAATTTTATAAACTTAATGAATCACAATGGATATTTTGCAATAACATGGCAAGTCCTCAAGATACAAGGTTCTTAACAGACGGGCAACGATTTATAGGGTTTTGATGAGAATTTGAATCTATTTATTGCATAAAAAAGGTAATTTTATACTGAGCAAGAATCAATAACTTATTTCTTCAAAAAAATTAACTTGCCGGGTTATTGCATTGGTATTTGGTGTCAGGAGGTAGCCGGATTTTTTGGTATTTGGTGTCAGGAGGTAGCCGGATTTGAATATATCCCTGTTTAAGTATTAATATTGCATTCCTGATCCAATCTAGGAGTGGCCTTTGGTCTGTTCAAATATTTAAATTTTGCAATTTGTAGGCCTTAATTAGGCATACTTTTAGGTGGGTATTTCTTTTCTGAATATGATTAGGGTTTGGCCAGCCAGAATTTTAGTGTTTGCGTTTTGGTGATTCTCTAAGTGCGAAATTATACCGTAATCATTAAAAAAATGGAAGTCTAGCTTATTATGCCAAACAATTTTATTTATCTTCTAAATTCACGCAAACGAAGATACGGATGAACAGTATTTAAAGTATGCAGACAAAATCGAGAAGACTCCTTATTATAACAATAAATAAACAAAATCTTCAAGAACAAACATGATACGATTAAGCTACGAAATTTAGGAACCTTAATTTAGGTTTTGAGTATTGCCTTACAAAAACATATGATACATATTAGTCGAGACAACAAAAACAATCAATAGATTGCCATCCCCTTATTACGACTGCCCGTATGAGGTGCACACCCTGTACATATAGAAGGAACCTTGTCTATTGCCTGTTATGTCATGAATATTGCTTATGTCAAAGCTTTATTACATCATAAGATCTTCCATCGATTCACAATCCTAAATAAGTCAGATAATGCATTTATATGAATTATTATTTGAGTTACTTTATTATTTCGCCCTTTCTCTGGTAAAGTTATTTAACAGAATTTTAGTGATCAGTTGAATAGCTTTAGGGTTCACCTATATAATCTTTTCATATCTGCTGAAAACTGTCATTGTTCATTGAAATTAAGCAACATTATATTTCAATGTTATTCAATAAACCTTCAATTAAATGCGACACAAAATGGCTTTTAAATTTTAGGTTAAAAGCTTTATGAATAATTGTACTGCTAAAACAATCCCTTATTATGTATGGTTATAGACTTTGAGAGAGTGCTTTTAAGAATGGATGGCGTTAAAATATATTTCTGAACTTCCACTGCACTATGTCGATCAGAAATCATAATTTCATAATATAAACCACTTATTTGTAAATATTAGCACATGGCATGATAATTAGTGAACACATTTATTTTATGAAAAGGTAAATTGTTGTGGGTAATTTAAATATTTGCAAGCAAATCCGCAAGTAAAGAGGAATATGTGGTAAACGGTTTAAACCCTTTTAGGAAACATTAAGCAAAACCACCAGGCACAACCGAGAGTGTTTCATTTTGTAAATATTTGGAGTAACATGTGGCATTTATTTACTAAAGAACATCCACTTTTATTATTTGAAATAATTAAAAATGACTATCTTTCCTAAACGGTAAAAAAATGTGGCTTCGAGAGCCTGCACACATGAAAATAAACATTTTTATTTGAGTTTCCAAGCTAAACTGAAATGTCAGATACACATTTCCTTTCTGCTATTATTTTAGTAAATTAATGTTTGCACAAAAAGCTTTCTTTAGTTGCGGCGTACTTTTAAGTTTAAATATTTAAATGAACATTACAAATTCGCATTTTAAAACAAAATTAATAATTTATCACCTACAACCTCTCCGTCATCACCATGACCATAACATTAACTATGTTTTTCAGCAGCGAAATCACAGTATAAATACCTGTCTGACGAATGGTTTTTGTATTTAAATAATTAATTAATTTTAAAAACTGTTGTTTATTTAGTTTATTTATTATTAAAAATAGGTATTTTTAAAAAAATATAGAAATTTAACCTACTAAAATAAATTTTCATAAAAACAACAATGACCAACGTTGTCTTAAAATAGGGCGTTAAATTTGAAGAAAAGGGTATCAAGCTTCCATGGAAATGCAACAAAATGCATTTTTTTTCATTCGAACAGTATTCGGACGAAAAAAGTTAAGAGAAAGCTTTAAGGAAATTCGGATCTATCTTGATAAAAAAACTATGGACGGATTTCTCTTTTTTTCCATTAAAAATATTCATCGACAGATTAATGGAAAACCGTTCATCACACGAAAAATGGTTATAAGAAAACAATGGCGTACCATTTTTTCGGTAAGAAAAAATTAACGTGCAGTTTTGAAGTTGGCCCTAGGATCGTTTTGAGCGATAAAAATCCCATTATGTATAATTTGGAAAATTGAAATACAAATCTGGTCCCCTGAAACGAAGAAAGATTGTATTTCAATTTTTAAAGATAACCAAGGACCAGTCCGTTCCACCGAAATGTATAACTTGGGACAAAAATGAATACTACATGACTAGCTGTAGATAATTCAACATAATGATTAAATTGAGGTAAGATCTGCCAATTTCTACCCAATCCGAACATAAACAAAAAGAAATGCCGTCATTATTTGGTTATAGCCGGAGTTATCGATCACAATATCCAAAATCCCCAAAATTGATAAAACGATTGACCTTTTGATGCAGCATTAATCAGAAGGTTCAGTTTTTTTGTTCGACAACTTTGCACTTCACGTCTCAGGGATGATGCTGATACAAACAAAAGCTGAACTTTGCTATAACTTGAATAATTTCGAAGAACGCACGTTATATTAAGGACGACACGTAAACAGATACCGTTGTACTCAAAAAATTGTAAGGCACTTATTTTTGTTAAAAAAATCAGGGGTCCTAATTTAAAACGCTTTGCAATAATGTAGCAACCTAAATCACCAGCAAAAATATGCAATATTTTTTCAGTTAAATAAATTCATGGTTTCAGTTATTTCATAACATTCGGTAGAAGTTAAATTTTAAGCTTATTGATTCTATAGATAGAAACATTTATGAAACAAAGTTATTGCCGCAACATTTTAAATTTATTCTACAATAATCGTTTAACTAAACTACATAATGGAACGTTATTACAAAATATAAAAAGTTGAGGTATCTAATTATTGGCTTACTTCCGTTCAGAAGTTTAAACTCATTAAATTTATTTGTTGGCTAGTTGAATAATACTGAAGACAATCAATAAATTCTAATTGATTTGGAGTCATTCAGTAAGACACTTCTAAGCGGTATCCATGAAATGATTAATAGAGGACACGTACAGGACGTGAAAAATTCAGCCGTATATATTAATGACAGTATATGTCAAAAGTATAATTTATATTTTCTTCCGGCATCACGGTACTAACTGCTAACGACTCGAAATATGAAATGGCACAGATGAGATGGAAACATGGTTTTATTTTTTATAGGAATTGCCTCCATATCAGCCGAATAAATATCAGAATCCACACGTCAAAAAATGTTTCACTTGTTGACTGATTGTTTTCCTGCTGCACAGTCACATTTAAAATTTATTGGTTGGAATGTGAAAACACCATTTCTGCCTTTCGGCCCGTCATGAATTTTTTTGTCATAAATTTAGTAGTGAATGCTTTTAAACTGAGACACACTAAATTTTTTATATATAGGTTTAGGGCAGCTGCTGAGGGATCTTAAATCCCAAAACGAGGTAAAATTTCATTTTATTTACTTGTAGTGCCTAAAAATGCAAGGCCAAGAACTTATTATTTTTCAAGCTGCAATTTTATTTAAAATTTTATATATGTCTAGTAACTTGCTCCAGTAATCAATTTATTATTTTGGTAGAAAGTTATGGCCAGATGAAGTTAAAATTTATTAATAATGCAGTTATAGATATGTTGTGTTCTGTTCTTGCCTTACTTTTTAAATAATTTTTAAGCTATGTTCTTGACATCCTTCGCTAAATTATTTAAGTAAAGAAAAATCGATTTTTTTATGAACTCTAAATACACAATAAACTCTTGATTATTAAGCATAACGAGCCATTTTAAATGATATTACGACGTCTTCAAGATTTCCTAGGGCGGTGAAGCATAGCAGACATTTATAAAGGATTCCAGATTATTAGCATTTCATTCGAACTTATTATAAGAACGTGCTCGACGATTAAATTGCTTGGGGTTTGTCTACAAGGATTTTCAGCAATTCAAATAGATGTAATGAACAATATTTACTTGGGAAATAAGCTGATCACAACTTAATTTATAAACGAATATATTCATAGTGCAAACTTAATATCGATTTTACCGATCACTGAATTCAATCTAATTACATAACTCAATGGAAAGTGTTACTTCAAACCCTTATCAAAATAGAACATTTTGTCTCATATTTAGGTAAAGTAAAACGTTATACCAAATTGGTTGAATTTTATTTCATCTAAGAACTCACTACTAATAGAAATAATTCACTTAAATGAAATTTTCTATTATAATTATTGCTTTTTACGGTACTTTGCATGAAAACAGTTGTTATTCGTTAGGAAGACTTCCAATAAGGTATTTAACTCTTACTTTTAAATTACCTTAAAATGTTCACACTGTTGTATTAGGCAATATAAATTATTTCTCCTTAAATGAAATCGCTTTATACAATAAAATGTGGAAGTGACGTCATTTGTATAGCAATTAAGTAGGCGTAAGTAACGTTTCGTATGGTGTGCTACAATTTTCATATGAAATTATAAGTTCTCATCGTTATAGGTTATATTTACTTTAAAATTGCAAGTTCAGCAACTATAAGAATAACACAAAAATTGCTTATAAGACTTCCAAGTGATTTTAAAAGAAGAAAGACTTGGTTGCAACTTGCAGAGAGACCTAAAATATCAAGTAAAAGTGTATTATATCTTTGCGAGCATCCTCTGCTCACCCTCCTTTCGGCTTGATTTTTGAAAATGGATCAAGTATGTGTTTAATCATTTCTTTTGTATATTTTTTACGGACTGTTTTGGATTATAACCGGTCTTATCTTTTTTTTTTGTATACAAGCTGTTTACTACTCCCTTATTAGGAACTAAATTGTTAAAATTGCCTAAATTCGTGTTTAATTATATATTTTTTTATAAATCCTTTTTAAAAAGTTTTATGCTATAAAACATTTATATATTTAACTTTCTTTAATGCCTAATCGAAAAACCTCATTCCATTCCCTTTCTGTTTGTTTGCTTGGAATCTAAGCCTTAGATCATCATATGAACCTTAAATTCCAAATGTCGTGTTTCTGTTTCCAATAGTTACGGTTCTGCATTGATGGGTTAGTTGATCGATCAGAAATCTTCACCCTTTAAAATATAGATTTGAGACATCGAGACTTTAATTTCCAAAATCGATCAAAGACGTGTTTAGATATGAATTTTTTTAATATATGCTTTACACGGAGTTGTGGATTATAAAAAAAATTTTTTTTGTGTATTTTTTTTCGCATATGAACTTTAATACCTCCCTTTTCTCTTTGGTAAAGAATTATTAAAATTGGCCAAATATGTGTTTAATTATTTATTTTATATATTTTTTGCATTACACTTAGGGTTATAGAAGGAGTTTTTAAATTTTTTCTATGCCAACTATGATATTATTTCTTGTCCCTTTCATAGATTTATTTACACAACATTTCCGAAAATCTTTTCTTATTGAGTTTCTACATTATGAAAGGGCCTCCTGTTCAAATTTCGTGCTTCCGACTTCCGCAGTTACAGTTTAATGAGTCAGATAGTTTTTTTTCTTTTTCGATGTACAGTTTGTACACCCCAATAAGTTGTGGATCATGAAAGGTTTTTCGATTAACCTTAGAGCTGCACTCCATCAAAGATAGGATCACGCATTTATCTTATAGTCATCGGGTGACGTTCGTGTTGTCAAATTTTTAGGCTCGTGTTTGTGGGTATTTGTGAGGTTTACGTAATAGTGCTGTTGAATGACGTACTTTCGTTCTTTCGTACTTCGGTCCTAATCCTAGGATTCCGACAGCAATCTTCTTCCACCTCGGAAGAGGCAACACTTTTAGCAGGTTTCGCTGGCAGAATCATTCATTCTAATCGCAACAGCTGTGCCATCAGGTAAAGCTTGTGTGTTTTAAATTTCATATATCTTCCCGATCTGTTTTTTTTTTCGTAAAATTAAAATGTGCAATTTTGAGGGAACACGTTTCCTTTATATTGTTTTGATGAATCTAATAACGCCTCGAGTATTTTTATTGGCAATTACTATTAGCTTGTTGATTTGTATTAGCCTATGTTTGAAAGTGTTTGATACTTTTAATTATTAAAGTACATATTTAATATATTTTGGTTTGGCGATTTGATTGATGTTTAGATTTACTTTTACAAAATGGTCAGCAATAACGTATTATTATATTTGATACCAATATTGGCAGTTGCTAGATGGTGTCAGGTTATGAACAGATTTAAGAATATTCTTGCATTTCCGATAGAATCTACAAATGCTCTTTGGTCGGTACTTTAGTATTATTGTTTTAATCAATTTATTATCGCTACTATTAGCACCAGTTTTGGAGATTAATAAATTACTTTTGATAATTTAAAAGTTCTGCAGACCTTCAGCTAAGTTTCCTTCGAGCATTCGTTCCCCAAGTTTTATTTGGATTTGCCTTTTCAGATATTATTTTGATTTAATTTAAGTATACCGCAGCTGGAAGGTCTCAACCTGTTTTTCAGCCTTTTTTTGTTTGTTTGTTTATTAAAGATTATGTTACGGTCCGATTAATGGTTTCATGCGCTTCGAATGCGCCCACATTCTCAACATAGTTAGAGTATCTTGATAGGAGGAGTTGCAATTGTAAGTAGGTGCTCGTTGATCACCCTGTGGTTTTGTTACAAGTGAGTGCGAATTCATTGGGACTATTCCGAGTGTTGGCAAATATAGCTTTCTCGATATGGCTTTCGAAGACGGGGAAAATTCTCTACCGGTCACATTTCAGTTTTAGTCTTTCGCCTTTTTTTGGAGTTTTGATTGGATCCTAAAATGAGGTTAATATAGACATGTGAATACTTTTTAATTTTTAGGCCTCTCTATGTACTAGAACATACTGTAAAAATAGCACTCTTTCGTGGCAGTTTTTACTGTTTAACATTTTTTGGATTTTTTTTCTTCATTTTAAATTTATTTATATAGTACTTTTTAAATTATTTGGTTAATATTTATGAATAGGATTTTCACGTGATAGTATCAATCAATAAATTGATTTTTTTATATGTATACATATTTAGAACCTACCAAACTGCAATAAAGCTTAAAATGATTTAACAAACAGTACAGCTCTAAATATGTAATAAAACTTAAAGCATGGTTTATATTCGCAGCGACCTAATAAACTTAATCAATACAGACAATTATGATACGATACTAAAATTTACGAAGACACATATGTCTATTAAAATTTTGAAAAGTTGTATCATTTATGAAAATAAACTTTCACTTAAGAGATCAAGCATGTGTGATATAATTTTCCAGTTAAATTGTCGATGCAAAAATTTAAAGCTGCATTGACTGAACACTATTCAAATATGAAAGGGTTTCATTAGCTACACCATATGAACCAAGATAATTTAATTGTGGTAGCCATTGTTTACTTTGACGCTTTTTCTAATATTAGATTACTGTTCGATATTTATTTTCTATTGCATTTGTTTCGCAGGCGTGTTGAATATTTTTGATGTGTAGGTGCAAAAGTAAATCATTTATATTATTCTTTCTGTAAAATAATTAATTATATAATTAATAATTAACTATTATTACGACTTGGTTATGTGCGATGCAACTTAAGTCACAAAGGTCGTTGGTAATAAGGCAATTATCGAAAGATTCGAATTTCAAATAACCTAAATATAAGGATGGCTTTATGAAAATTGGAACTCCCTATAGACGAAAATGTATATTCTTATCTAATCCTAAGTAAACAAAGTAATCTTTAGGGAGCGTTTAGATTGGACACTTTATTCCATGCATTTCTCTCTGACATAAGTGTCAACTATCCTGAGAGAAGCTATCCGAAACTTATCTACATAGCTGGGAAGAGATAGCTTCTCTCAGGATAGTTGATACGTCAGAGAGAAAATAGAGAGAAATATACGGAATAAATTGTAGTGTAAACGCAAATCTAGAAACCTTGTAAGGACACCAAATATTAAAAAAATATTATGTTACTATTGAAAAAATTGCATTTGCTATTATACGAAAAAATTATACTTTATCGCAAATCTTGTAAAATGATACCAACGAGTCCTGTTAATAACTTTTATTTACTTTTTAAATTTATATTATATTTGCACTCCTACCTCTCCTTTGGTAAGCCACATATTTTGAAATTACATTGATGATATTGTAATTCTGTGGTGCATAGTGACTCTCAGACGTCAAAAATGACAAGCTAAATCAAACATTCAAAATGTAAAAAACTATTTCATTACTTCTTAATTTCCGTTTTTAAACATACTATACGCCCCTCATGTCGTATTAAATAGAAAAATAGAATGCTGACCATCGAGCAAATTAGTAAGCCAGAGTTCGAAGCAAGATTGTTTAGAAAATTTCTGAATGAGGTAGAATCCACCAACCAAACGAGTTGCAAGAAATTTTTGAGGAAATATCACTACAAATTTCCCGTATCAGAAGATCCCCACACACACCTTCGCATACTTCACCTGCGAGGAAAAATTTGCCAAAGATTGTGCAATGCTGCATCTGCTGCAAATAGGCACCTAATTACTACTTACATGACCAAGACATATTACAAGGCATATGTGATTGCAATGAAGAAATTACATGCAACCAACATTGAGAGGATTAAATTTACATTGACTTACGGCATATTTTTAAGAGAGGTGAAACATCTTCCTAATCTGGCTTACAACGTTCTCACTAAGACACTAAGAGCAGCCATTACTTGCCTACCATCTTCAGCAGAGGAAGATGCTATTGAAATTATTGAAGGTCTAAGGGATTTGTCAGCTAAACTAAATGAGTGGGAATTACTAGAGACATGAGGGTGTATTTATTAGCAACCATAATTTAACATTAATAAATGACCACCATTAAGAAGATTAAGAGTTTTATTTGCAGTTACGATCTGTATTAATGGATAGTCAGTTAATGAGTTATATATTTTTAGTACAAGATATATGTAGGTACCATCATGTCAAAAAATGAACAAAAGTGTTCGATGTTTCGCCCACCATCTTAGAGGGCTTCTTCACGAACAAAAAAACCAACAAAGGAAAATTACAAAAATACAAAGAAAATATACAAGAAATGAACAACAAAATTTAAAACATCAGAGCACGTAACTCATTGCCAAAATGTCCACCATACCAGAGGCGAAATTGTTCCTGAAGAAGCCCCCTACGATGGTGGGAGAAACGTCGAAAACTTTTACTAGTCCTTCGACACGGTTCAATACCTGAAGAAGTATATCTTGTACTGACTCTGGCCGTGGAAACCTTATTTGAAAAATATATTTTTAGGTTTAAAAATAATATCGCAGCAACACTGAAATATAATAATGTGATTCAACCTAATTTTATTAATGAAGCCCAACATATTTGACTTACTTTTCACAACGAAGGTTGTGTTTAATTTTTTTAGTAACAACATTTTTTAATTGCAGATACATTGAGTTCGTTACATGTAGTTTCGAGATCCCTGCACTATCTATAAAGCAGAGACCTGGTTAACGCGGTGGCTTTAACTCAAACTTATCATTATTCTTTTGAAGATGCAGTTGGGTGTTGCTATCTGACAATACCGTCTTCTGCGTATATTATTAAATATCCGGAGGATTGTGTGTTATTTTTGCCCCGATCGTTTTACCTAAAATCATCAAGTTATACTATATTAAGGCAATTGCAGATCCCTAAATTATTACAATGATGTTTTGGTAAAATTTTACCTTTGGAGAGTGGTAAGAATTTTTACTTAGTCTGATCATCAAGCTTATTCTTTCGTATCATATATGTACAATGTACACTATCGTCCAAAAATTTGGAAGCAGGTACATTTTTGTAGAAGGAAAGATCAGGAGGGTCCAAAATCACTTCAAAACAATAAGACGAGTTTCTTAATTGTGTTTTTAAACAACATCGACTTTAAACTGCCTCCAAATTACTTCTACTTTAAATGAGACGTGTGGAAATCCAGTCTGGACTATGAGTATTCGGAAGCATTTACTGTCTTTTGACTTAAGAGTACATGTACTCATTAAAAAACTTAAACTAACAGCTAAACATACGGAACATAAATCAGAATAAGTTAAAAATAAAGATTTGACAACTGATCAGTGGGATACAGTTCTTTGGATGGATGGAATACAAATTTTAGTTATTGGGATCTAACAGGAGAGTATTTGCGCCCCGATCAAAAAACAAAAGAACATCGGAAGTGTCTACAGTGCCAAATGTCAACATTGGTGTTGGTAACCTAATGGTTTATGGGTGATCCGGAGGCAGCAAATCCGGGAAAATTAAGCAGAACGTGAATTACATAAAAAAGGATATCAAAATATCAAATACGATACGGTTAGAATTAAATAATGTTGGCTGTTATTTTACGTTTCATTAAGACAATGATCCAAAGAACCCCTTTAAAGGTTCAAAGTCTTTGTTCAAAGAAAGAAAGACGAAAAAAGGTCAGAAATAATGAAATTTCCTTTCAATCCCCAGATCTGTCTCCCATAGAGTTACTATAGGGTAAACTATAGATAGGAATGTCAACAATCGTTTGCCTTCCCGTTCCGAAAAATTGTAGAGATACGCACAAAACGAATGCCATAATCTGACGCATGCATATTCAAACATGTTTAATTAATATAATGCACAAACATTTGTGAGTGGGTAATAAAACGGAAAAGTGGTCATTCCGATGAAGCAAGGGTTTAATATTTATCTGTAAGTTATTAAACAATAGACTTATTTTAACATGTTCTATTTAGTTTGTTATAATGTTTTTATTCATTGTTTATAGTGCTTCCAAACGTTTGGACGGTAGTATATATACATTACTTTGGCTTAAAATGGACCTTACTCAATTTTAGTTTAAGGAAGTCTTTTCAGATTCTTTACATCGTTTTTTCTTTTCTTATAATAGAGCTGAGACATCAAGTTTCGTTAATCCTGTACATTGCAGCACAAGCCTTTTTCAAGGAAATCATTGAAATTTTCGAAGTTACAAAATATCACCCATTGGTTGGAAGACCGATTGCGTTGTGCATAATAAATTTTTTATAAATGTTATGTCCCACCTTATCTGCAATACATTAAAATATTGGAAAAAAAACTTACAGAGAAGCTCAATTTTACTCAGAGGAAACACATTACGGAAATTAATATGTCAAGGCAGAGCATCATGCTTAAAATACCAGTTTGTTGCTTTAATTGAATTTTTAGAAGATGCGTAACATACCAAAAGAATATTTTCCCCTCCGTCCTCTCATTCAAGTAACTTATAAAGAATTTCGTGAACTAATTATGGAATAATGCCGATGTTTACATGAATATTAATTCTTGTCAGCTGGATAATATTTTTACATACATATGTATGGTATACATTGAAAATGGCATAAATTAGAAAATATAAAAATTAATGAAATGAAATATATTTTCTCCGAAATCTTCTTAACAGAAACATTTATTCCAATAAACGTCATAAAAGACAAATACTTGACTTTAATTGTAAAAAATTTTCTCATTTTTAAAACTCGTTTATAATATTTAATCCAACTTTCCTTCAGACTGATTTGCAGTAAAACTTTAGAACAGAAAGATGTAGAGCAATTTAACACTGTTGAACGTTAAGCTGGAAAAATTATTCCTTAGAATTTCCACCTATTTCTTGTGAAACTAACTTTATTATGCAAGTAATGTAGAGAATAATGACTAATTAGGAGAAATACAGTAAAAGATATGATTATTTCATGCCACAGTTTTACTGGTTGAGGTTTTTTTATGTAGTTTATTTTTGAATAAGAGCACCGTCTCATTTTTATAGTTTTTTAAACATTTATGGTCGCAATATTTTTATGGCAAGGTGGAAATCAGATGAAAGATACACCGACAAGGTTGTTTGCTTACAACCTTTGATCAATTCTAGATAATTTTAAAATTTTCATAGAAATTCGCCTTTAGTAGTAAAACTTATATAGGGTGTCTGGGTGTCCCAATCATAATGACATTAATTTTAAGAAAAGATAGAGGTAGAGAGAAGGTTTTTTAACCCAGTGTTGGTGCGGTGGAGTTTAGCTAAGTCATTGGTACAGTGGGATATGAGGCTACACATACTGTGTACAGTAAGTTATAATGCTAAACATGTTGTTTACGATAGAATATGGACCGGAAAAAACTGTAAAATCAATTAATTTGAATGCAGAAATATATCAAAGTAAAATAAAATCAAATATGATCAAAAAATTTAAAAAATAGTTTTATACAAAATTATATAGAGATGGGGTTAAGCTATGAAAATAAATTTTATTTTAAAAAAATCCTATATTGCCAAGTAAAACTAAGTAAAACGAATCCAATTTTTTTCGATACTTCAAGTACCTACCTTATTTTATGCCACTGAATTGGGGAAGTTGTACAGATTAAAAAAATGTATAATGTACAAAGTGTTTTTTACCTTTGAGGACATTAAGGGTAGTAGGATTATTATTTTTATGACTTTGACCTTTTATAAGTTCATGTAGTGCAGCAAATTAAAAGATTTTATCATTATAAATGAAAAAGGTGTGTAGAATGAGTTTATTACATGTGGTATATTTGAAAAAATTGAGGGATATACAAATAAAAAATTATAACCCGATCTGTAGGGTAAGATGTGATATCCGTACTCTGAACTAACTACTTATAACTTTCATAGCGATTCTTTGAAGACTGAAATTGGCACCTTTTTTCATGATAAAACATATAAAATAAAGATACAAGAAGACTTGTGAAGCTGTCGTGCGTGTGCATTATACTATAACGTTCTAAAGTAAGTTGTGGTATATTGTACCCCACCGTACCGAGACCGGGTAAATGTAGGGTGTTTTAAGCAGCTTTGAATAGTCGCTAAACCTGAGGACTAAACGATACATACTTTTTGTTAGATCTTATGTAGAAATATTACCTAACTTTCAAATATCAAGTATACATCTAAGTTGACCTAATAAGGATAATGTCGAATTCTATTAACAGCTTTTAGATACAAAAGAAAATCTGATCTAATTAAATCGCCAATTATTCTTCATGGTAGACTCTTATTGTCGAAAATATTATGTTTATTAATTTTATTTAACATAAATCCCGAATGTCTTTTTTGCAATCATCTCTACGTTTCAACGGTGGGTTTTAAGCCATCCAATAATATACGGTTTTACATTTCAGTTTTAAATCAACTTGTAATTAATATTCAGATTGTTTGTTCTGACTTTTTAACGATGCAGGAGAACCTTTTGATGTATGTTTCATTTATGAGCTATGATTCGCTTTAAATTTAAAAAGCAAATCGTCACTTAACAAAGTTTGATTATAGGAAACGTATCAACTGTTTTGAGACCAAACAAAAAATGGACAGTTATGGGAACTACCGCTATAACAGTGTTACTTTTTTTTTTGAATTTTTCAATTGAAATATCAAAAATAAAAATACCATAAATTGTAAATTAAAATTGTTATTTCTAGTTTTTATATCTGTTATATTTCATATACGCTTCTTTAGTATGGTGGCCAAAAATAATGAAAAAGACAGCACAAAAACAAGTGAACATAGTTCAAAGGGATGCATGTCTGGGCATAACAGGCGCAATAAACACCTGCCCAACAGCAGCAATGGGGCAATGCTAGGTTTAACTCCTCTTCACCTTTTAGTGAAGAGGGAAGCGATCAAAGGAGCCTCAAGATTACTACAATGAAAACAATTTAAAGAAGGAGACTTCGGTGGTCACATGGGAATTCTCAAGGAATGTAGCCCGGTGATTTTAGCAAAATCGGTTGATTACATGCAACCCAGGTACGAATTTGATCATTCTTTTGAGGTGGACTTAGATAGCCACACTGACGCTCAATCAGTACCTGAGGAAACACACAAATTATCCATCTGGTTTACAGATGGATCAAAGACAGTACATGGGACTGGAGTGGGAATTTATGGCCCTAACTATAGGTTTTCTAAAGCCTTGGGAAAAGATCCAACTGTCTTTCAAACTGCAATGGAACTCTGCGCCTACGAGTGTCTTCGAAGAAGCCTGAAAGGAACAAAGATCTACATTAACTCTGACAGCCAAGCGGCAATAAAGGCTCTCAGCAGCTGCCTTGTCAAATCCAAACTAGTTTGGGACTGTCAACAAACGTTAAAGCAACTGGCTAAACACAACAGGATCAGCCTTAAGTGGGTGCCAGGGCACAAAGGAATACAAGAAAATGAAGCTGCGGACCAACTCGCTAGAGAAGGATCTGCATCATCATTTCTTGGACCGAAACCGGCTTTTGGTTTCTCCAAAAGTCAAATCAACAATGGGGTCAAAAAATGGGAAACAAAGTCGAGAATCTCCCACTGGAGACTATATCCAGGATTACGGCAGGTAAAAAGATTCATATCTGGAACACTTGGGTCTACTTAGAACTCAGCAAATCTGAATTGAGGATACTAACCGGCCTCTTAACAGGACATTGCCCTATGAGGTACCACCTCAAGAAAATGGGTCAGGCTGAAACAGACCTATGTAGCTTTTGCGCAGAAACTGCGGAAACTGCAGAACATGTGCTAAAAGGCACGTCCAATTTGTATGGGCGTCCTTAGACCCCTTAGATGTGGAAAAACTCAATCCCAGGTCCATAATAAACTTCTACAAGAGTTTGAACCTGGGAACTATATAGATCAGGGTATGCACAAAAGATCTCCTTAGGTCGAGGTGCGGGGTGGACGAAGAGAAACACGAAACGACCCATATATAATCTAATCTAATCTGTTATATTTGTATACGATTTAGTTTTTAATATTGTCTACTTTGGGTTATTGCATATTAAAAAACTTGTCACACTATCTAAATTCTATATTTGCATAGAAACATTTTAATTTGAATTATCTCAATACTGCCAATAATCAGTTACTGCAGTCTACCTTGAATGAGTCGATATAAAAAATATGTAGAATTAATTTTAAAAATTCAAATATATTAAAACAATTTTACCTTTATGTATCTATCAATAAGTGCTTTATAGACAGCTTTCCACGCCATTTGTATTTATAAAGAAATAATTTACTCAGCAACATTCAAATGATACATTAAATTTCGGTCATAAAAAAATTCAAAGTGTTATTAATTATTGATACCATTAGAAAATCCATTCCTTCTGAGTTCAATTAAACTGAGTAAATGTTGAAAACATTTTGAACCCATTCTTAAAAACGTTTACAGCGGCCTCACAATTGCCTTCTTGAAGTTCCTAATTCATTAGATTTCAACTGCCTTTTCTATAATCGAGGTTTCGCTCACTAACGTCTATTTCTGTATAAATAAACAGCTACTGCAACGTAATATAAAGCTGCTTATCGTGTCTTTTTAATTGTCACCTGTACGAAATTCTAATCTCAAAAATACCATAAACGAATTAATTAGTGAAACAAATAACCTCCAAAATTGACAGCGTTTCGCGTGAGGCATGTCTTTATTGCAGTTATCTCGCATGGCGCATTTCAAATTACGCCCGTCAGTCTACCACAACTTTGCCAGCATTTTTTCTTTTCTAATGTAGGCAATTTTTGCTTACGGAGAGAATAGGATAATAATCAAATTAAAACACAATTTAAACAATTATAGTATGATCATTTTTGCACATTCAATTTACGTGTAGGGGTAGATTATCTGGCAAGTAGTTCAAAGCGGCGTTTTTTGGTAACGTGAAACTAGTTGTTTGTCCCTGCCTTTAATGGCTTACGCGCCTAAAGGAAGTTTTCACTTCCAAAATGTATCAAATATGAGTTTTCGGCCATTTTAAATTGGGTGGGAAGTTATACCAAGTTTGACACCAGTTTGAAGTTCATTAGCTCCATAATATTCAACGAACATTACTCGATGGCAAGTTTTAGCAAAATTTAGCCATGACACACAACTGGCAAAGCTCAAGCTCCTAAATGATCCCAACATTGTTAAAGTAATGTAGCTACTTTGAAAACTTCATTTTCATTGCCAGCGGTAAAACTCGGAGCTTACTGCTATTCGAGTTATACTGCAAGCTGCTTTTCTAACCACCAATATGAAATATGGGGTCAGTAATTCACTTCGCAGTGAGTTCCACAAAGACGATATTCGGTAATGTGAAATGTATATTGTATTATTTACATACTTCCAAGATACTATATTCCCCTTTCAGATACGAATACTAAACTCTGACATTTATTTTATGCTTTCAAGGGCTTTAAAAGTTTATTCCCTTCCTCGAATTTATGGGTTTAAATATTTATCCTTGAAAATCGATAACAGTTGTAGCACAGGCATTATCCTCGATTAAATTTAAACGAAATACTTTTCTTTAAATGTTATATGAATCAGTAATAGTCAAAAATTAGGCCTATTATGCATGAAATACGCATTAACAGAAGTTAGTAACCAGAAGTAACATAATTTACAATTCATAATATTCAATATTTGATAAACCTAACATAGACGGTGGACGTGGGACGCGACTTACCCCGGCTTCGTCTGGGAAGACAATGTTTAGACTACAGCGTATTTTATTTACTTGTGTAGCATCCTTGAGTGATTCAACGGTAGCATGCAATAAATAAATAAATCATTATGTGAGTTTTGTTTAGAGTAATTTGTTTTCATATTTCTGAATACATATACAGTCTGTCATCTCATCTAAAAAATTTGAAACTTAGCAGCTTAGCAAAGTCCGTGAGGCCAACACAACTAACATATTCTAATGCACAGACCAATATGCTCCGGCATTTATTAGATTCAGAGTTTCGGTTCTAGAGACCCTTGGTCTCGACTTTGTTAGATCTCGTCAGTCTGGAATACACAACCTAAATCCGATAAATGCAATATGCATCTGGTGTTAATGAAGTTAGGAAACCAAAGACCGGTTTTGATCTTGTTACATCTCGTCAGTTTGATGTATCTAACTCGAATGGATACACCAAACTGACGAGATCTAACAAGATCGAAACCGGTCCTTGGTTTCCAAACTTTAAATCTAATAAATGTTCAAATCTATTGGTTTGTGACTTAGAATCCTTGTCTTCTGGAACCTTTCTAAAAAGCAATCTCTTTGCTAGGTGTTTGTGTTTCAACTGTTGACAGTTTAGTTACCTGTGATTCATTATACACGCCTAGAGGGCTGTAGTCCTTTACATCCTGATTGTAGTCCAAGTTGAATTCTCTTGGCATATGATTTCTATTAGTGATATCGCGATACTTAAAGACATAACAATTTCTACAATTTATTTTAGCAGTAAAAAAATGGCATTTACCCAGGTTAAATAAAAATGATATTTTTTCACGGTTAAAAAACTGCTACATTTTCATATAACCACAGGTACTATAAAAATGTAATGTTTTTTAATAGGCGAGTTGAATAAAATAGTTATATTACGTGTTCATAGAATTAAAATGGTTTAGAAAAGAATTATTTATTTTTTAATTGGCAAATCGTTTAGTTATCCTATTATTTGTTCTAAGAAAGTAGTAATTTATATATACAAATGTATACTTTAGTACAAAATTTTTATGAGGCCAATTTATGTTATGAGTGTAAATGTCTCGGTTAAGTATCGAAACTTCAGCGTTAACTTCCAAGTATTTCCCTACGACTTCGACGGTAAAATTATCATATTTCAGAGAATATCCGGAAGCCCAATGCAATAATTTTGATACTGGTAGTTAAATAAAACTGGAACTTTCTGTTTAAAAAAGTATAACGAATAGCTCCGGATATAAATTAAATTAAAAGTTTCAAAACCTGTTACGACACGTACTACGACTGCGGAAGTCTGAAAATATGGGACAAAAGAAGACACAACGTCACTAGTTCTACAAACATTGCAAGAAGTTAGACTTGAGCTGCTACTTAGACCTCCAATCATGTTGGATTTTGCATAAGCTGCACGTGACAGGGGCTGTTCGATCCAGATAAGATGCCCTAGGCCTGCCCTCATTCTCACAGCAGATTTAAAAGAAACTAAAAAATCTTATCGACTCGTCTAAGGCATTGCCATTCGCAGACTTACGGAACTGCATCTATTTGAAACCATTTTTAACGAGGCGACATTTAGAAGGCGAAAAATATAAATTCAGCTCCATTATTATTCTACAATTCTTTTGTAATTGTAGTAATTCCTTCAAGCTCTTAAGCTTGCCACCGACCTGTGAAACGTTCATTTCAAAGTCTTGAAACTCGTCGTGGAACTGCTTCAGTTCTTGGTAATTAAAATAAATGCATTTCTTATAACACCTAATGGTATTAGAGTATTTTTAGATTTATATTATTGGTAAAATGGATACCCAGTGAGTAAGTTTTATAACTTGAATTTAAAATTTCGACTTTTCTTTATTTTGAATTTCAATTTCGGGAAAAATGTAAAGTTGGACTTTAAATATTATTAGTTTTCAGTCAAACGTTTTAACTTCAGCAACGAACTCTTGGAATCTAGTAAAATTTTTAGATATCTACTTTATACTTAAGATTTTGGAAAGTAGGAAGAAAATTTGACTTGAATTTTTACTTCTTTTTTGAAATATTTTGTTTTCAATTGAATATTTTGCTTAATTGAAAAAAAAAATTCTTTGCATTCTGATTTCAGTAATGGGAAACATAATGTGATGAAAAATATTTTTGGCAACGTATGCAGCATAAGGTATGTTTATGATAGGGATAGTTTAGAAGACTAAAGTAGATTTTTATATGTTTAATTTGAGGGCAAAATTTCTACTTTTTGTGGAGATTTGAAGTTCAAAGGAAGACTTTTGAATATAAGATTAACATATAGAAAAAAAAATTCAAAAATTTTACTGAAAGTTATGAAACCAATTACCGTGGCGTGCATTTTTTGTTTCACCAAGGATTTAAAATTTCAACTGATGAGTATCAAAATATAGTTCTGATTTTTCAAAGCGCCTTAACTGACTTAATAAATATAAAATTTCTTAAAATCCACTATCATTTTGAAAATGTGTTGTTCCACGTAAACACATGCAGTTAGTTACACACAAATGTAATAGTATTTGATAGAGGAATAAATTCTACAAATGATACTGACATAAAATACACGGTGTTTTATTTAAAATTTACAATTTACTAGCGTTTAAAACTTGTAATTATTTGGTTATAATTCTGGGAGACCCCGTAGTCAATTTTTTTACATGTACGACATAAAAACTATCAATCAGTAAACCTAATTTTGGTTTTAACGGTTGACATACGTGTTGAGAATATAAACGTTAAAATTCTTAATACATTTTCACAAAAATTGAAATATCTCAAAATCCCTAAGGTTTAGGTGAGGTAAACCTTAAATGAAGCTCGCTTGCATTTTGACCTTAGAAACCGAAAATGTAAAAAAGTATAGAGTGTTCCATTTATAAAAGTGAAACTTTGATACGTTTTGTGTTTGTGAGACACCCCTTACATTGTGAAACTTATTGTAAAATGTACCGCTAATGAATGTCTATCGATCCTCAAAACAAGACTTTCTTTTAAAATCAGGTAGTGTAGGCATAACTTTCCGTATCATATGACGAGAATAACCCTGTATACAAGTTATAAATTTATTGCAACCATTATGGCAGAAACGAGATATTTATACGAGACAGTAATTTTTAGATGTTACAAATTGTTCAAAATGACCACTATTTTAGTTCAGAATAACTTTTATACAGTCAAACCTGTTTTTGTGCGGTCTTTTTTTGTGCGCTTTTTTTTGTGCGATTCTTTTTTTGTGCGGTATATGAATATCGACACATTGAATTTCGCCGAGAGATTAGGTCAATCTGAACTGTGTTGGCATCACTTTTTTTGCTGTCAGTGTGTATGTACACATTGCAACAGCCATTTTCATACCTATTGCATCAGCCTATTTCATTAGGCATGCTCAATGTTCTTATGCATATATGTATTGCATCAGCCAATTTCAATACATACTGCGCCATCTAATAACTTCAGTTAATTGCTGACCTTTTAACCATTAAGACAGGATTAATTTTATAGTGAGATTAAAGGTAAATTAATTGTTTTCCCTATTTAGATATAGTTTTTTATGATTTTTATTTTATTTTTAGTCATAAGTACTCCCTTAAAATGAATAATCGTAACCAAAAAAAAGTGAAAAGAAAGATAATTACATTAGAAACTAAAATTGCAATATTAAATAGACTAGCAGATGGTGAAGGATCCACAGCTCTTGGTAAAGAATATAAATTAGGTGAATCCACTGTAAGAGCAATACAAAAACGTGCAAGTAGAATAAATGAATCTAAAAATTCTGCAACAAACGAAAGTGGTAAAAGAATATCATATTCTAGAAATATTTTAATAGAGAAAACGGAAAAGGCCCTCATATTTTGGATTAACGACTCAACTCGAAAACGAATCCCCATCGACGGAGATTTAATTAAGGAGAAAGCTAAACAATATTTCAATCAGCTGAAGGATTTAGAACCGTCTAGTTCCTCATCCCACTTTCAAAACCTGAAATTTTCTGCCAGCAATGGCTGGTTAACTGGATTTTTACGACGACAAGCACTTCACAATGTGAAGGTACAAGGCGAGGCCGCATCCGCCAATGAAACAGCTGCTAAGAATTATTGCAAAGTCCTAGCCAAAATTATTGATGACGGTGGATATTGCCCAGATCAAGTATTTAATGCAGATGAAACTGGGTTATTTTGGAAAAAGATGCCCAGCCGAACGTTCATCGCCAAGTCTGAGAAAGCTGCAAGTGGTTTTAAGGCTGCAAAGGATCGAATTACATTCCTTCTTTGTAGTAATGCATCTGGTGCAAGAATGTTAAAACCACTTCTTATAAATAAAGCTTTGCACCCACGCGCGCTAAAAGACATAAATTTAGCTGAACTTCCAGTGCATTTCTTGACCATTAAAAAGGCATGGGTCACATCAGCTGTTTTTACAACATGGTTCAACGATTGCTTCGTACCAGAAGTTGAAAAATATATGAGAGAGATGGGTCTTCCTTTTAAAGTGTTGTTAATTGTTGACAATGCACCCGGTCATCCTTGTTTAGAGCATCCTAATGTACAAGTAGTGTTTTTACCACCCAATACGACTAGCCTTATACAAACATTGGACCAGGGTATAATCGCAACTTTTAAGAAACACTATGTGAAAATAACTTTCAGATACATTTTGGAAAAACTAGAAAACGATGGAATAAGCCTGACTGAAGTATGGAAAAAGTTTTCGATTTTAGACTGCATAAACCACGCCACTGCAGCAATTACTCAAATAAAACAACACACTTTAAATTCGTGCTGGAAAGCGGTCTGGCCTAAATGTGTCATTAATAGAAATGTAACCGACAACACGTCCACTTTATCATCAGATATCATTGTTCTAGCACATTAAATCTGCGGAGAAGGTTTTGACTCTTTCAGCGAAAATGATCTTATTGAAATGATTGAGGACGAAACCGTAAATGATAGTGACATTATCAATAACTTAACAGATCATGAAGACGGACAAGAAGAACCGGAATCTATTACAGCGGATAAAATATATGCAGGGATCCAGCTTTACAGCAAATTGGAAAAGCATTTTCTTAAAATAGATAACAATTCTCAAAGAAGTTTGAAATTCCAAAAAGAGCTTTGATTGTGTATATCTGGCTATCGCGACGTTTACAAACAGCTGACCAAACGACCGTCGTCGCAAAAACTTATCACCGACTACATGTTAACAAAAAATAAATCAACTGTAGTATCTTCAAGTGACGAAAGCGATTACGAACCAGTTCATCGCAAAAATATGCGCGTTTTGAACTACGACGAGTAGTATTGAATTATGTACATTTTGAAAATTTCTCCTTGTTTAAAATTAGAAATTAAAATTTTTTTAAATGTTTCAATGTGTAATTTAATTATTTATTTTGTTTGGAAAGCACTTTCTTGCTATTTCGTGAAGCTTTGACATATTTTCTAACTGAGACTTTTTTTATGCGGTCCCTCTCTACCGCATAAAAAAATTTTCTTTAATATGCTGTGAAAAATTATTTCTTATAGCTATTTATGAAGTTTTTGAATATTTTTTTTTGTGCGGTTTTTTTTCTGCGGTCCCTATCTACCGCACAAAAACAGGTTTGACTGTATAATGTTTTGGATTACTCACTGCATTATTAGTCATATAACTTCGAAGGCTATACTTACTTTATTCTTTTTACATACAATTTAGCGGAATAATTTTCTTGACCTGCAGTTAAACACTATGTCCAAACAAATTAATATGGAGGATATTTGCAGCAAGGTGGATAATGTAAGTGTTTAGTTTGGAAAGGCTTACTAATTTATTTCTATCAGTTTGAGAGTTTAATCGGTTTAAGAGGTCTTGGGGTTTAGATCAATTTTGATTCAAAGATAACTTCACAAGAACAAAGAACATGCTCCGAATTGAAAGAAGTGATATTTCCTGATAATTTTTGTTATTTGGACCACTTTTCTTGCTTACAGGTTTATACCACACTACTTCCTTCATCAATTTTTATAACAGAGTACCTTATACATTTGGACTAAAGCAGATTTTTGATAAGCTTACTAAAGCATTAACAATCAAAACAACAAAATAGTAGAGAAATTCCGGATAAAGTACAAAGCTCGGAGATGTCGACTATCCGATTAAACTCTTCTAAGCAGACGCTATTGTTTATTTAACCTTATCGAAAGAGGAAACGAACTAACATCGATTCTGGCCCTTCCCCACGTTATTAATTGCCTCGTTAAGAGGATTTGCTCCTGCTGTCCCTGTATTTGCTGTGTAATTACTATTACTACTTTAAATCTCAACTGTATCCTGGGTTTCGCCTATGATTTACCGTCGACGTAACTTTGCACATAAATTAAATTTTATCTAGATAAGTTGTGGTTTTCATATGTTGTGTCGTTCTAAAGGCGCTCATACATTTTAACACTATCATGATAAGCTAAACGTATGGATGTCATTATATTATGTTACAAAAAGGCCTCCTTTCTTAATACGGTGTAGACATTTTCACACTAATAAAATAAGATGGAGCCAGATCAAGGCAATAACACATGGAACATTTCCTGTACAGGACTTTTCACTTTATAATATCAGTTTATCAAGAAATAATCTAGTATGTGTAATAAATGAAGCTCGAATTTTGCTGCTCTTTTCTACGGCTTAAAGAAAATAAATTAATTTTGGATAAGCTGTTATAAATCAAAAGCGAAAACAGTAACCTTAAACATTTTGCACAAAAAATTTGACCATATTTTATTAACCAAACTACCTTTCATTTTCGACTGGAGACCTTCTTCGGCTTCGACTGCGTAAAAAATGTCTAGATCTCTACACTACAACAATAAAATGTTAATAAAACCATAGGTGCATACCAAGTTAGTTTTATGCAGTTAAACTTTCAGAAAAAAGCAGAATGTTTGTCTTCAAGCTCAACCTGTAGTGATGCACAAAGCTAGATTTCTTGTCTTGCTATCTAATTTCTCGTCTTGTCTTGCTGAGCAAGACAAGAAGTTGTTTTACTTTCTGTCTTGCTATTTTGTTCCTGGTTTGATTCTTTTCTTGCTAGTTTTTCTTGTTCTTGCTAGCTTATTTGTTTTCCTCATGAGCAACAGCAAAACAAATACAGAATTTATTGCTACAGAAACAATTTGAAAAGTACATCAATTAGTTCACATTTTCAACCCTTACTTTGTGGAATTCTCTAATATTTATAACTATTAAACTTTATCTAATATCAAAAAGCAACATATATTAAAAATTCCACAATGTTTCGATAAATATTTGTTAACACCGAACCAGGTTTCGCATTACTGCATCATAGGCGGTTATACCAGCAATTTATTTAGCCGTTGTTATGCTAACAAGCTCCATGGATCACAGACTTCTACGAATATTCCATCTAATCCGAATTCTCGTCCATAGCTTCAATTAGAGTGTGTTCAGAATATCTAGCTGCTCGTTCATAAGTGTAAATTGACTAGATTGTAAATATTTATGGATTTCTATGGCTTCCAAGAAATTAAGCGTTTTGGTATTATTGCAAATATGCAATACCTTTACTCTGTTCGCGAATGTAAGTTAATGTTGTCTCCCTAATAGATGCTTTGCAAAATTTGATCTTTTTTCTGGATGTTTATTTCTGAAGGCAGCAAGATGCTTCGCTGCACCTAATGTCAAACATCACGTTATTTTCACACGAGGTACAGCGAATATCTTGCTGCCTTCAGAAATAAACATCCAGGAAGATCAAATTTTGCAAACCATCTATTGGGAACATAACATTAACTTTCGTGCGCGAACACAGTAAAAGTATTACATATTTGCAATAATACCAAAAAACTTAATTTCTTGGAAGCCATAGAAATGCACAAATATTTACAATCTACTCAATTTACCGTTATGAACGATCAGCTTAATCTTTTGAACATACCATGTATCTCAAAAACGAGGCGTAACATGATCGTGAAGTGTTCATTGCCTAAATACTGCACCTAATAGCAATCAATCATAGCTATCTGTTTCATGGGTGCCGATACCGTTTTTAAAATGAAAAGAAAAACTTTTTGTTAAATTCATTTTTCTCAAAAACGAAAGCGAATTACTACCCTTTTACATTGTCCGTAAAAGGAATTTGACCTACAATATGTATAAAAGTTATAAGGATTTCAGATTGCTAAGTTTAATTTTTTTCTATTAAACTACGTTTTTTCCTAGTGAAATTTAAACTATTTGCAAGATCAGTAAGGTTCCATTCTGATAAATTTCAAATCGATAGATACAAGAATGGCAAAAATCGATTAAGAATTGCGACTTGTAGCGTGGTAACATACGTACACACAGACTGACAGTTGTTTTTCTTTGGGTCTAGTGAAAGCTCTCCTTTATCCAAAAAGCTATATTACAACTGATTCGGTGCAAAATTATCTGAGATATAATTGGTTTTATGACAAAAAATTGTGTTCTTTGGCATTTTTTGATAATAGAGCCGACCCCAACTGACGACCGTGGTGTGCAACAAAGAGAGAAGTTCTAATAGACTTCCTTATTTCGTCATCAAAGCAGAGCCGTAACTACTGCCCAGAAATACAACATTTTCATGATAGTTTTCTTTTATAATTTAGGTAATAAGAAGAGATTTTCAGAAGGGGTAAAAATGAGGTCAAATGGAAAGTTGAAATTAGCAGAAATTAAAATTAACAATGCATTTATAACAAAAAAATTGTGTAAATAATCCTTATAAGAAAATTTTTTTTTGGTCAATTTTAACAATTCAACATTTACGGGGCAAAGGACGTGAAATGGAGTGAGGTTATTATCGAACAATAAAAGGAAGAGGATTGCACTGTGTCAAAGAAGTACTAAAAGTGTTTGAGGTTTCGTCCACCATTGCAGCGAATTTCTTCAACAGCTAAAGAAAAAAGAAAATTGTTGGTAAAACCAAAAGTGCATAGCACGAGAATTGGTTTTACAGTTTTACAGACAAGATAAAATACTAAGAGTTTTACCTCTGATATGGTTGACATACTGAGTTACCGTGCTCAGACGTCTGTCTTGAATTTGGTTTTATATTTTTTCTTGTATGTTTCTGCTATATGTGACAATTTTTTTCTTTTAACAGTACTTTGACACCGTCCAATTGCGAAAGAAAGTTGTTAGGTTTCAGGAATATACAAATGATTCTGGAACTCATAACTAATTTATCAGGTGAGCAGTAAATCTTTTGCATCTTGCTATAACAAAAGCGTTACTCAGTTAATTTTCTTATTGCATTTTAAATACTCAATTCAATATATTTCGTCAGAGATTCAAATGATTACACTGGGGAATAGCAATTTAATTGCCTTAGATCTGTGGCTTCTTTTCGATTAATTTTGGCCCCTAAATACAAAAATGACCTTAGTTTCTGTATATCGCGTCAAATTTTTAATGAACAGGATGCCCTGTCCTTGTCTCAAAAGTCATATCAAATGCGTATATAAAGAAAAATAAAGGTAAAAATTACAATATAGTATTCACAAATAATAATTTGATTCATGCAAAGGCTAGATATTACTGTAAAAATTGATAAACAAATTTTGTGCCCTGAAACCAAGAAAGATTAAAAAACACAAGAACAGTTGCTCTAACGCGTTTCGATAGCCAAGTTATCCTCTTCGGAGAAAGACTCTCTGTTTGTTTGTGTTTATACAAATAGTAAAGTTTTTTTTACAAAACGTTAAACATATTAAGATAAATATTTTAGAGTTTCAATTTTAGTACTTTTTGTATGGACATTGGACATATTCGTCTGATGATTGATGCTCCAATAATAGTAAACTTCATTGCATATTTACCTTTGTAGCCCATCTGCCTTGATACCGTGCCACCATGCATTTCAAATTTTGATATAATCGCTAAACTTGCTCATCACTGCACCTAGATTTTTCAGTAAGTCAGGAAGGTGACTGTATAAAAAATGCAATATGATCCTTAAGTTGCAACTAGGCATTTTAAAGCTCTTTAAGCATTGCTGGACAATATTACTGAGCTCGTGTATTTCTAGTAAAGTTCCTGACAATGTTTTTGAATATCAACGAATCATTCTTTTCAAATTCTGTCATTGTTGCGATGAAAGGTTCGTTTTTAGCGAGCAACGAATCTGTGAACCATCAAACACACTGGCCTTTATCTTTTTGAATGACACCCTAGGAAATGCCATAATAGATACTTGAAGCAATCTGCTTCCATTGACATAAATTTAATAAATTAATTCATGATGCCCAGTTTTCTGGTTCAAGGTTCCTTCGGTCGACAAGTTGCTGGTACAGAATGTTTGAATCACTAGATTTCAGTTTACATCTTGGTAGTAAATTCCACTGCTCCCAATGGGTTTCACGAGATCTGTTGTTCCACATACACAAAAAACAAGGATCCTTAATATATCCACGTTGTTGGCCAAGGAAAAAGCAGAAAATTTACTATAGATGATCCATTGGTGCATGTGATATTGTGACAAGTTAATAACTCTCTTTATGCCTTCATATTGTTCACGCAAACAAAGTGGTCTGTTAGGAACTCGCCAAATAAATTTTTATTATGGAGGGGAACACACTTTAATCTTAGCTTTAAGTTATCGATTAAAAATCAAAATTAGTTACGTTTTATGGTTAAATTTTCAACATTTCTATTAAATCATGTACATTTTGGCAATACACAATTTTATTATCACTAAAGAAACTTTGAAAATATCGCACTGACTCTTGATGAAAATTATGATACCTATTGTAACAAAATGTACTTATAAAATTTAGATAGAAATTTAGTTAGAAATTTTCTAAAAAATTTGATAAGGGAAAGCGGCCGCGATAATGAATCAAACGGCAGATAAGCATTCCAGAAATTTTGGCAAACGATAAGTCTTACCTGCTTGTTCCCGAAGCGGGCCCTATATAAGGCGGTCGGATTTTCCGCAGTTAGTTAGAAGTCAATGAATAAGTCAATTAATTAAACAGTGTTAGTGAATTACAATTGTACTGTTCCGAGTTCAGTTTGGATATAAAGTGGTTACAATTCACCAAGTGTTAATCATTCGAACCGATCACGCGCAACACTATATATGATGTAGAGAAAAATCTAGACGTGATACAAGAAAACTAACTGCACAGCATGCCTGCTTAACTTCAAAAGAACTTAGAAATCGAACTCAACAGTTTCCCTGTGTTATTAGCCTAAAATTTGCTAGAGGTTTATTTTGAAAATTGTAATTTTCATCGTCAGATAGTAATGATCACTTTTTCACCTGACGATAGCATAACATGATGTGGACCAATCATCATAAATAACAATCACTTCATCTTGGAATTGTTATCAAAATAAATGTTAAATGTTTTAATCTGGTGATAAATACAATTATGACACTTCCTCGTATTACTATCCAGGATCAATTGTAAAGTTGTAAATACGATTAAAAAGTGGTTTATATGATGTATTTAGAAGTACAAAATCGTAAAGTTGCAACTATAGTCTGTATAAACCACGGAATAGCAATTAATGTAAATGGTAATTGCGTGCGTGCCATATTTGTTTTAAAAATATTATGGTAATGCAAAACTTTACACGCATCTTAACTTGAAATCGTGATGTTTTCTAGTTAGAATTGTATATCATGGAGACGTTTATGTATTTGTGCACTGTGATATTTCATTGCATACATGTTGCAGTTTAGATTGCAGAAAAATATATTAATACTTATTAATTTTATATTAATGACATCTGCAAATACTTGATCCACTGTAGGATTGCACTTGCGTCAAGAATGCGCAGTGATATAAAATACACGTGCATTAAACTAATATTGCTGTTGTTTAACAATAAGACTTTCTGAGATGTTTACGAAAGATACTTTTAACCAAAATGTGGGTAAAAGCTACTTTTTAGCCTTTTCAAAGAGGTTTTAAGGAAAAGAAGTAAAAAGAACTCTCTTTCATATTTTCTAAATTTTGATTCAACCATTTGGTACCTGTCGCACTCAAGATGACTTTCAGCTTTTTCTTAATTTCCATTTAACTTCCCGAAACTAATCCCCAATATTAAAATTTATTTTTTGAGGTTCACATTTGTGCAGCAGTTATTTAATATACGTGTTCAAAATTTTCAATTATCTTCTTTAAATAGTAACCAGAATGGACAGACCGATTCCATAAAAAATTGTTTCGGTTTGCCAATTTGCATATAGAATACTAAAAATGACGAAAGTACTAAATCTAATTTAATAAATTTGGCCTTTGTAGTTTATAAAATAAAACAAAAACAAAATATGGTAATTTAGTAAATAGCTACATTCAATGTAGTAGAGGTGAGAGTTGTTATTAAGAAGTTTATTAGATAAGCTCAATAGAAACCATTTTCACATTATGAGTGAATTAGATTTCAATTGAAGAAGGATTAATTTACAGCCATTTCTGGATAACACGTTCCTCAAGAAAAGTTAAGCGTAAATTTCAACCTAATATTTATTAACAAAAAGAAAGCTACATTCCAAGTTGGACTACTTCATATTTAAAGAGCTAAAGTGGCGAAAAATTTTCCTAAAAGTAATTAAAAATTTTATGCGGCCGCCTAAGAGATATTTTTAAGTTTACTATCCTGCGAAACTTGTAGACTTATTTCAATTAGAGCGACTTACTTCCGGCTAACTGAATTCTCGAGATAAAAGTCTTTAAACATTCTTGAAAAATTATTTACTAACATTTTTAATAAATTAAAGAATGCTGAAGTTAATTTAGGGAAAGTGTAGTATGTTTTATTTAGTGAAATTTTAAATAAAATATTTAATATATATTTGGACTTGAAAGTTAATTTAACTCTTTCAACACTCAGGGTATTACTGGTGCTGAAATTTCCTTTAACAGATAATTGAATTGATGAATTGGTGTAAATGTTTTAATATACTGTTATCTTTGGAATAACTTGGTTCGTCGTAACTTCGGTTTATTTAAGGTGAAATAAAACCTAATTATTTTATTTAGAGAATGAACTTTAGCCACTAATTATCCTACCAAGTGGTTTGTGTCTATAGTCGACATACAAGTAACTTCAAGACTGTTAAAAACCTGGCTAAAAATCAAATGTAACGGTAGCTATACGAACATGTTATGCCGCATATTCTATTGTCCATCGAATAAACTAATTACGGGGGTAAATCAAATATGAACCGGAAGTTGTTTTTAAAAATTTATTGGTATAAGATGCATATATGTAAGTTATTAACTATTTTTTCTACATAATCTCCTGATTCCGTTATGCATTTATCCCAAAGGATTGGGAGTTTTTTAATGCCATTATCATTAAAAAAGAAGACGTGTTTGCAGCCAGTTGCGCACAAATGACTTAACAGCAGCATCATCATGAAATCGCTCACCTCGTAGAGCTCCTTTCAGTGGCCCAAACATATGATAATTGCATTGCGATAATTCGGCACTATAATGAGGGTGTTCTAATGTTGCCCAATGGATTTATTTTTTGATGTGTCCAATTGGCTGAGTGGGGGCGCGCATTGTCGTAAAGCAAAATCACATTCCTGACCAAAAATTCGCTCCTCTTTCGCAGATAGGCACGTTTTGCTTCATCCAATAGCTGACAGCATTAACCGTACGACGTTCTTGCAGAAAATCGACGTGCACAACTCCTTTAATACCCAGCTGAGGGGCGAATTTTTGCCTTGACGGGTGAATCTTCTTCCTTTCTTCTTCACTCCATGCTTACTTGTTTAGATTCAGGGGTCTAATGGTGGACCTAAGTCTCATCATGCGTGATGATACGTAGCAAGAAACCACCACCTTTACGTTGAAAATACCCAAGATGGCGCTGACAAATCTCCAGACGTTGTTGTTTCTGTTCTTTAGTCAAAAGACGAAGTACCCACCTTGAAAGAAAATTTTAGAAACCCCAAATCATCTGTAATGATGGATTGAGCACTCTCAAAACTTATCCCTATTTGACCTGTAATTTCATCAACAGTTAAACGGTGATCGCCTTCCAAAAGGCATTGAACAGCGTTAATCTTGTCCGCAATCACACTGGTCCGAGGACGACGGGCATGGGGTTCATTTTTAACTTAGGTTCGTCCTTCCAAAAATTTTTTGTGCCATTCATACACTTGAATTTTCTTCAAACAAGTATCCCCAAACTGTGCTTCTAATCTACGAGGAATTTCGGCGGGCTTTATACCTTCAACGGCAAAAAATTTAAATTAATAATGCGCTGTGCAACGTGCGGATGAACCATTTGCTTACTCATAGTATTTTCAACTGACGAACGGCGAGAACGGAATCAGGTGACATTCCCACCTAAGATGTATAAATGTATGCACACACTCCCGATGCCCTCATGGCGACATTATAGAAATTCCGGTTCATATTTGATTAACCCTCGTATAACATGGTCAGGTGCATTTAAAAGGAATGAGTTTTTGGCAATGTATATTTATAGTCTTCTTAGCACTGACGCAGTAAATATTTCAATGGTAATGAGTTAAGATATATAGGCAACTTTTATGTGTATTATTTATTAAATAAATTGTTTGGGTTTTCAATGCCCACTTTCAGGCCCTTAGACCCTCTTATTGCCCCACCTACGTTATATTTACAAGTTGAGGTCTAAACTTCATTTTTCTAGAGCCTCCCGTTTGGGCTGTGCGTTGTCTGTCAGTCAGTGTTAGAGATTTCTTAAACAAATATATTCAAATAATAACAATTATTTATTGTCAGCAGATAAGAAAACTTGCATTGAATAATGATGTAGGAAAATAGTATTACATGCTGCTCTCTAGCTAATTTTAGAACAGTTATACTGTGTAAAATCATCATGTAACTTTTCAATTGCATGATCTGATAACACTAAAGAGAAAAATATAAAAGAACAATTGCATGCGGTGACTACTTATACTGTTTCCTATAAATAGCACCGTGCCACATGTAATATTCGATTTGGGTCAGCTTTGATGTATTACGCCCATAAAAGAAAATTTTTCGAACATAAATGGAAATGAGGGGTAAATCTCTATGTTGATAGTTACTTTAGACTATTTATTGAGAATGTCAGAGAATCAGAGAGAAAAATTTGATTAAGAGAAATACAGAAAAAATGCATACAAAATATACGAAGTATGTTCAAAAGGTAAGGTGACTTTTCAAGTTTCGTGGGCAACGTACATTCGATTATCGATTTTTTGCTGTTGTTGTGTTGGTACATATGTCCCGAACATATATTCACAGTTTCAAGTACATAGCATAATTACTTTGTTTTTGACAGATAAAAATGTTAGACGTATCTTGTTGTGCTCGGCGATTTTTTATTATTATAAAAAATGGAGCAAAGGATTTGCATCAAATTTTATGTGAAAAATGGAATTAAGTGTTCTAAAACACTTGAAATGTTGACAGTGGCGTACGGTGCGTCTGCTCTAAATTAAAAAAAAATGTTTACCAGTGATATAAACTCTTCCATGATGGCTGAGAAGAAGCCGATGACAAACCTCGTTCTGGACGCCCCAGCACATCAACAACAGAAGATATCGTCGAAGTTGTGCAGAAAATTGTTTTTGAAAATCGTCGAATTACCATAAGAAGAGTTGCTGAGGATATTGGCATATCGGCTCGTGTCATGAAGTTTTTTCGGATGTTTTGGGCATGAGACGTGTGTCACCGAAGTTTGTTCCGAAACTTCTGAATTTTGATCAAAAGAATCGTCGCATGAGCATCACTCAAAAGCTCTTGAATGACGTCAGTGATGATTCTGATTTGCTCAAAGGGGCCTAACTGGTGATGAATCATGGGTATATGGTTATGACGTCAAAACCAAAGCCCAATTGTCCCAATGAAAGCACCCAGGAGAGCCAAGACCAAAAAAAGCACGCCGAGTTCGATCAAATGTATGTCAAAGTTTTGCTCACTGTTTTTTTCGACTACCGTGGCGTAGGGCATCAGGAGTTTTTACCTTAAGGTCGTACATCAATAAGGAGTATTACCTTGGAGTTAAGCGCCATTTGCCAGAAGCAATACAAAAAAAAGTGCGAAATTGTGGAAAAATAAATCATGGCTTTTGCATCATCATAATGCACCTGCTCATTCATCGTTGCGTGTGAGAGATTTTTTGGCCAAAAACAACACAACAATCATGCCTCAGCCACCATATTCACCGAATTTGTCTCCTGCAACTTTTTTCTGTTTCCGAAACTTAAAGGGCCTATGAAAGGACGGAGATTTGCAACGATTGATGAAATAAAAACTGCATCGCTAGAGGAGTTCAAGGCTATACCAAAAAGTGCATATGAGAAGTGCTTTGGAGATTGGAAAAAGCGTTGGCACAAGTGCATTGTATCTGAGGGGGATTACTTTGAAGGGGACAGTATAAATATTGATGAATAAATAAATATTTTTTCATAAAATGATAAAGTTACCTTACTTTTTAAACCACTTCGTACATACAGTAGAATCTGAATTACATAATTTCTCCGTTTAATGGTATAAATTCGAGAAATCCCCAGTGTTATCCGAAATATAAGCTGTAGGTATGTCGGGTGTAACAGGATCATGGTACACCCCCCATTTTTTCTTTATTTATGAAGATTAAATTTTCAAAGTTGCTACACTTGATGTATTTATGAAATGTAAAAATTGGCATTCCCACTGCTGTCACTTTCGCTAAACCTGATACCAACTTTTGATTTATAAATGAGACACCCTGTATGTTATTACAGTATTACAATACACATAAAATGAGTAATTTTTAAAGGACTGGAGATTTTTTTGGTCCCATATTATTTTTGAGCCTAGAAGTCCATGACTCATCCTAAATTTTATTAAATGTTTTAAACATTTAATAAAATACTGCTTTAAACTAATATTTGCACTTTGCATTTACTTTTTCCTTATTTCTGAATAGCTAATGAATAAAACATCTATTCTGAAAATCAATTTTCATTCGCTATTATTTACAATATACTAGACCAGTATTTCATCCCCCATATTATTTTTCCGAAACATTTCAATTTAAGATTATGCTGGGATTTAATTTAAATCTCTTTTACGTAAATTTGCAGAGAGAGGGCGATTTTCATACGAATAAAAATAAAATACTTTAATACTGGCGTTAAACTTAATTAATTAGACTAACCTCTAAAACGCTAGCGAAGTAAGACGGTATTCATGTTCAACTGCTGTACGTTGTGCTTAATTCACTGCACACTTTTAAACCTGAAGAGACTGAATTTTACAAAATAAATTAAAACTGTGCACCCTTTGAATTAATTTAAAAAGAAAATACTGCATTTAACCAATTTAAGTTTTAAAAACTTTAATTACTTTTTTCTGGATCAGTTAATTTCTTTTGTGTGCTACTTCGCGCTCTTTTAAAATTCTAGGACTTTAGGAAAAGTTACATTTCTATTTAATAAAATAAAGATTTATTAAATTAATATAGCGATAACACTGATTTAATATGTCCATTTAAGGTAGAATTTAACTAACCTCTAAGTTGGTCAGAATTCTGCTAAAGGCAGTAAGTAAAAAAAAAGAAATGTTATGGTACTTACCATAGACATCCAAGCATCCTTTTTGGATCTTCATTTGTGATGTATTTATTTGACACATATAACACCCGCGATCTGATTCTTTTAATTGCCTTATTCTAAGTTGCCACGTTCTTAAATTGTCATGAGTAACACTAATTCTTGAATTATGCGTAACGACCTTCGTGTGAAGGCTTAATATTGTTTGGTCCTCCGCTCGCACCCATGCCACCTGAAAAAAATAATCATTCAATAAGCTAATTAATAAATTTTGAAGTCTCTTACAGACTACAGCATTCGCTAAAACCAAAAGTTCATACTCGTGAATTGGTTTGAGAGCTCGAATTACTTAATGTTAAATACAATTTCGTTGCCCTATGAAAATGTTATCATTTCCAATTTAATTTCTGGAACGATGCTTTATGTTGCGTGCAAAATATATATCAGAGTAAACTGAAATTAGTGGAACAGTGAATATATTTCCCATTTGTGTTTATTGCTTATTATGCCTATACGGTGCCAACTTCAACAATACAAACCTTTTAGCAAACTTTCAGTGAATTATTGTTATCTCCTATTAGTTATTATGAACATCATGCAAACCAGTGGATTGTAAAAGTTTAAAAATTGGTAAGACATGCCACCAGTTGTACATATGATAAGTCATTGCATTCATAACTAGTTTTAATGGTACAATATTGTATAAACTAATTAGGAGCAAAAGAGACAATATTATGTTTACTCACATAAAATTATTATATTTGTAAAATAAAATCATTGTTCTTCACATGCATCACATTTTTTTTTCAACTTGCATCGGGCGCCTTATAATTCTGTTATTGTTTTTGAATTGATAGTCACAAAAGGGTTCGAGTCGCAGTCGCTAATGTAAACAAATATCAACCTCTATGTTTGAAAGGCTTTCAAGTCCACTCGGTAGACAAATAAAGGAGCCCAACGCTACACGATCTAACTATAGTTTTATGATCGACTTTTCAGAATATCGTGAGAGTGATCTGCACTTTTTGTAATGGGTTCTTCAATGGGAACGCATTAGCTGTTCGTTTCAGAAGTGACCCGGCATACTTCTTTGAGGAAACCTCATCCCACATTCTCGCTGATCAGCCAATGCAAAATCTATGAAAAAAATGTAAATCACTTAATTCTTTATTCAAAAATGGATCTAGCGAAATCTTAATTAAATAAATTCGGAAAATTAAAGCAAAGAGACAGAATTGCTTTAATGTTTTGATGTTTTGATGTTTAAGATGCTTTGACCATTATGTTTTTTGGTACAACTTAGATCTTTTTAATTGTAGTTCCTAGATATTACGTGAAAAGTCACTAGTAAAAGATTTTTAGGCTTAAAATATGAAGAAAATCGAAAATAACAAAATTAGGAACAGTTTTATTAAGCCCCACTTAGTTATACCTGCTAATAATCCATGCTGAATAACATTTTTCAGCTTATTTTGTAGAACATCAAAATCCATATAGTTATTTACCTTGCTTCGAAAAAATAAAAAGCGATGAAAAAATATCCTCAACATTTGATATTTGAAATCCTATAGCTTAAAAACTAAAAGCTTTTCCTCATATAGGTATACATGAAACTTTTTAGCCATTTTTATACATAGAATGCACTGTTAAACCCTTTCAACCAATTTTCGGACATGATGTACATAAATAAAATACATACAGGAGACAATCTGAAAAATACCAATCAAGAATATCTCTTACATTAGAGAAAAATTACTATAAAGATCTGAAATATACAGAGCGGACCATAAGTAACGGTACACAGGGCAATGGTAGATTTTTTGAATAAAAATAATGTAATTTAGCTACATTTACCTTATACCAAAAGTTGATATTAGCAGAAATACAGGCTGTCAAAGTTGAAAAAAAAAATTCGATTTTTTCGTATAATTATGGAATGAATTGTAATATAGGCACGAAATTTGGCACAAGGAGGTTTCTTAAGTCGACAAACTCTAATTTTTTTTAATTACCAATAGCTGATAGGGGGCGCTACCTGCGCTATCCTGCATAATTCTAAATCATCATAACTTTTTTGTGGCCCCACGTATATTAATTTCAAATTGGTTATTTTATTTCTCCTAATTTTTTACGTAAAAAAGGTGTACTTTCTGAAAGTTGATACGAGCAACTGTTTCCAAGACATTTGCCTTTAAAGCTTGACGTGCCTTGGATTTAAATTACTAAAATATTAGATTTTCGAAGTAGGCTTGAAAAAAAAGTAATCATAAGACATCTTTGAAACTAATTTATGTCAAATATTACTTTGCTAATAATATTATTACCTAAATTTTGAAAATCTCTGTAAGGAAAATCCAAAAAATTAAAACGTAATTTATTTTCTAACATAGAGATGTGAGATATGATCTCTGAGTCCGCACAAGAAAATGTTTATAGCCTGAATGGTCAAAGCAGATATTTGGAGATAAATTTCAATAAAAGACCCCCAGATTTTTAATTGTTTACAATCCCTTTACATGAAAAAGGTCATTTCCCACATACTTATTTTTGAAAATAAATTTTGTTTCATTATTCACCTAAATTTGCTTTAGAAATTAAAAAAAAAATGTGTAATAATAATGTCAGTAGAGTAATATTTGATATAAACTACTTTAGAGTCCGTTTTATAACTTTTATTTTGAAACCTACTGCAAAAAATTCACATTTACATAACTTAAAATAAAGGTACAGCAAACTTTGAAGGCAAATATCTTGAAAACGTTTGCCTGTATCAACATTTAGAAAGTAAACCTTTTTTACGTAAAAAATGTAGTGTACATGAGGGCACAAAAAAGTTATGATGCTTTAGAATAATATAAGGTAGCGCCCCCTACGAGTTAGTGGCAATCTGCTAGCAAATTAGAATTTCTTGATCAAAGAAACCCTCCTATGCCAAATTTTTTGTCTATAGTGAAATGGGTTCATCAGTTATATGAAAAAATCACAATTTTTTTTTCAACTTTGACACCCTGTATCTCTGTTAATATCAACTTTTGGTATAAGGTAAATGTGGCTAAATCACGTTATTTTTATATGAAAAATCTACTCTTGCTCTATGTACCATTACTTATGATCCACCCTGTATATCGGGTGATTGGAGGGGGAATCAAAATGACTCATCTTGCCTCATTTGTTAGAAGGTAGTCACCCCACCTTATTTTTTTAATATGATCCGACCTTGATTGGCACATCATTGAAGAGCCCGCAGCTTTCTCTTTAGAGTCTTATAGCAAAATCTTAAACGGTAATATTAGTTTTTGAGTAATCGATGTTTAAATTAAGCAACATTTTTGAAAACTAATTATATGGATTATCTTTTAGACAAAAAATTCTGTCATAAAAGTTTGAATTACACATCGGGCAAACCAAAGAATGTAATTTTTAATTCACCTATCCTATCGTTTTAGGGACTAGCCAATCCTATTAAATCGTCTAAAATGAGAACCACCCCGTGTGATACCTCGTTGGAAATATTTATCTGTTTTTCCATGCAGAGAAATAAAAACTTTTCCGACGACGTATTACACGAGGTTGGTTATTTTTTTTAGAAAAATTAATAGGGTTGGTGAGCTCCTAGAGGAAGGGGGGTGAGTCAAAAAACACATTCTTTGGTTTCGCTGATGTGTATTTGAGATTTTTATAACAACATTTTTTGTATAAGAGTATAAAAAATAATAAGTTGGGGTAGCTACCCCTTAGAGGTAAGGCAGAGTAAGTCCAAAAGCTACAAAAAGTACTTCATTTTGGTTCACCGTCCAATCCTCCAATATATATTTTAGTTCGTTATGATAGAGGTTTTCGTCTAGGAGATATTTCCGATTTCTACTATTCAAATTGTCATCCTGTATAGACTACGAATAGCTTGTATTGTATAAGAGAATGCTTGTTAGTGTTATTCCACGACAGTTGTTTTCACAACAAGGTAGGTGGCGCTACATTTAGAAATTATATGAAGTCTATTAATTTGCAATTGCTTACTTGCAGGAACATTTTTCAGCATTCGAGTTGAATATGCCTAGCTGAGAAAATAAGATCGATACCGGTCGCTGCTTCCAAACTTTATTCTGATAAGTGGAAATGTTCTACCCCTTGGTCTGTGCATTATGGATGATAAAATCTTCCAGATTTAAACTGTCTCTCTTAGAAGTAAATAGAACCAGCTTGAATTGACCACTGTTAATGTACCTCAAAAACGAGGTGACACATTCTTTACATTTCAAGAGCTATTTAATATCTACAAAGCCCTAGTTACACTAATGCTGAAGTACTGTTCTGTTGTCTGGGTTTCAGTCCCAAAGCACACATTTGTTCCTTTGAATTACATTCAAAGAAGATTCATTTATATAGCTGATAACAAAACATTGATTAAGTCTATCCAGATCTGAAAAACAGAACGATGGTTGGCCACTTTTATTTTTTCTATAAATACTTTTATGGAAAATGTTGACAAAAACCAGTGTATCTGATCTCTCTAAGCGCAAAATTTTTAAGGCATACAATCTACTAATAGACTGAAGTTTTAAAATTGAATTAATAGGAATGAAGCACATAGAAAGGGCAAAACAGTTTATTTAAAATTGTTTTTTACTACGGGTGTTCCATGGTGCTACCTCAATATAAATTAAATGGGCTGACGCACACTGCTTATCGCCTGCCTTAAAGCGCGTTTAGGATCCTTTAGTCACAGAGAAGCTGTTCGACGTCGAACGTTCGACTGTCGTTTTAGAACTGACGCACACAGAAAGAGCAAAACGTTTTTGCCTAAAAAAAACGTTTTTGACTAAAATTGTGTTGCTCTTTCTGTGTGCGTTAGCCCTTATGTTGCCATAAAAAAACTACTCTACTGAAGCAAACCAAAGTATAGAAAGAAGATTGGTATGCTACTGTTTGGTTCTGTTTGTTAAGCTTTTTACTTTCACAGAAACATAGGAAGCTGAGTAATTTAATTACTTTTTTTTGACGCAATCATTTGCAAGAGAGCAATCAGTGGCTATGCACATATGAAATATGATTTTAATGTACTTTATTTATGCACGTTCGCAATTTGATGGAGTTATTAATTCAGCACGAGAGCAGATCACATTTAATCCCGTTACTAATGCAATTTATAATACCTTATTGACGTGGGTTATTGCTTCATATTAAACTAAAAGCAGTATTGATCATGAAATTTTGATAGTAATGAAAATAAACCTATTCGCTTTGCATGCTTTTACTCTGTTTGAGGAGTGAACAATTGCAGTTGCGTGTAACAAATATAATGGGTATAAATGATTAATTAAATGCCCATTATCCGATAAAGAAGCCTTTCTAAAATTAAATGTTACCACCTAAAATGAGTAGGTGAACAAACGTTACAAGCAGAAATTACATGATTGCTAAAGAATGTACATATTTCGATGTACTAAAAGGGCAATTTGACACGCACTTGTGGATAAAAAGGGAAGCTTGTATGAGGATTTATTTCTGTAATTAACACTGAAGACAGTAATGCAGTAAATATATTTTATAATAAAAGGGATTATTTTTACAAGTTGGAGTTGCAGGTTATAATCAAATTATTCTATACAGACCAATCGGATAGAAAGATCAAAAAGGGTAAAGCTATAACCGATTTCAGAGGTGACCGAGCTTATGCCTCCAGGGATGATAATATTAAACCCTCTCATGACCATGACCAATTTATTTGATTCAATTTACTTTCGATATGAGAACGAAAAATCTCAGTGGAATTATTCAACATCATTAAATTAACTTATATCTAACGAAGAAACAGCAGCAGAGAAGACAACTTGTCTAAAAATATGTTGCCTAAAATTGTATACAGCGTGTTGAGCAATTGATGTTAATTGATGGAAACATACAATGTAGCCCATTGAAAACATGCGCCGCAGTAGATAACTGCCAGGAAAGGATCTCGTCGAAAAGTGCTGAAATACATTGATTTTGTTGGAATAACTTTTGACGTAAAAGTAATAGACCAAATTTTGCCCTGCCCTAAGGAGGTGTCATACCTACAAATTTTTTAAATAGTGATGGGGGTCAAGTGATACGTCATTAAAAAGTATTTTTGGTCCTCCATACACTGCTCCTTCGTTTTTGAAATTCGCTTAATTCGTTTGAAGTCTTGAAGTTTCATTAATAAAATTTCCCAAAAAATGGAAAAATTGAATCGATTTTATTTAAAGTGGAGGAATTTTTGTTATTTTTTTTGGAGACTATTTCGGCTGGTTAACAGTTTTTGAGTAAAAACTGATTACATGTGGGCTCGCGATTAAAACATCTTAAGATAGGCCTCGTAATCGCTAAGTAGCTGTCTTGTGACAAGTGTGGTTTAGAGTGTTTTCAATGTACTGATTTTTTATGATTATGTAAACACTTTAATTTGAATTACCCTAATACTGCCAATAATGAGTTACTACAGTCTTCGTTGGATGAGTTGATAAGCAAAACATGTAGAATTATTTAACTTAATTCAAATATTTAAACAAATTTACCTTTATGTATCTATTAACAAGTGCTTTTAAGGCAGCTTTCCACGCCACTTGTATTTATAAAGAAATAGTCTACTCAGCATCACGAAAAGGATACATTCAACTTCGGTCATAAAAAAATAACTGGGTCACAAAAGCACAAAATTCAAAACATTTAACTGTGAGTGTTATAATAATACTCAAGTCAAAATATTTCTGGATTCTGGATTCTCGATTCGATGTGGGTTGCCTGAAGTTTAGGCCACCCTTTCCGGGCCCATTATGCTATCCCCGTGATTGAGGTGTCCTTGGTCATTGATTTAGCTAGCCAACCTTGTTGAGAAACTGAAAAACGCCCCTTGGATGTGCATCTCTCAAACAGGCCACACTAGGCCAGAAGTCGCCCAGCGTGGATCCTCTGATTGACACTAGTGCCGGGCAGTGACACATCACATGCTCGACACTCTCATCTTCTTCTAAACACCCCCACAGCTCGGATCGTTTATAATTCTCATTCTGTGGAAGTGTTTGTTTAATCGACAGCGACCTGTCCAAATCCCTACAAGTTTCCTGAGGTTATTTATTAAAAGCTGTAGGCATAGTTTTACCTTTTCCCTGCACGGCATACTAATAAACTATTGATGCCCATATGGCTTTGTGTTTACGATGAATTTCTTCGTTAAGTAGGGATCTTACGGTTGATCTAGCCAAGGGAAGGGTTGGTTCTGGTCCAACGAATTGTCCCTCCGAACCGTTCCTCACCAGTTTGTCAGCGCGTTCGTTTCCCTCTTTCCCAGAATGTCCTTTGATCCTTATTAGATCAATTGCATTTTCCTGTTATAGACGTTCTAAAGCTCTGTGGCAGTTCCATACCAGCACTGAGTTTGTTTTCACATTCCTCAGAGCCTTAAGCGATGCCTGACTGTCCGTCTTTATTTGGATATATTTTCCTTTAATGTTTAGTTGCGTCATTTGTTCGGCGCTGTATAAAATTCCCAAAATATTTAATAAAGGTTATACAATGTCCTAAGTTGTCCCACAATACGCAAGCTATTAGGCCGATTTTAATCTCGTCGCATCTGTCTTTCGAATTGATGCCTGCCCGTAATTTGCCAGCTTTAGTTTACGGAGAGAATAGGAATAATATGTAATAATCAAATTAAAACACAATTTAAACAATTATAGTATACACATTTTCACACATTCAGTTTGAATTCACAGGTGCAGTGGTAGAGCAATTGACTAGTAGTTCAAAGGAGCGTTTTTTGGCAACACAATAACCATATATGTTAGTCGCTTGGCGCGCCCAAAGAAACTTTCAATTTAAAAATATAAAAAATGGAAACATACAATGCCTGAATGACATAAACATTAGTGAAACAGGTTCAGAGTGAATATTTACAGCAATGCAGTAGATTTGCAGCGCCTACCAGTAATATTCCTTGTCAGAGATATATGTACATATATACTGTACACCAGTGGTGCCCAACCTTTTTTTTGTCCGCGGGCCACATTGGTTCCAGGTATATATTGCGCGGGCCAAAATCCATGCATAGGTAAAATATTTTTATAAGACAATATTACTAAAGGACATAAATTTATCAAATATATTGTTTATTTTTATTATTAATAATTCTTATATAATTCGTTGTTAATGACTAATGTAAAATTTGATGTTGTTTTTCGGATACCAATAACTTAATATTAGGGTTAAAATTTGATACGCTCATTCTTAATAGTGAGTGAAGATGATCATGTGTCATACGTGAACGCAGACATGGTTTGGCTCTCTTCAACACTAAGAAAGTTTGTTTGCGTACGTATGTGCTGGCAAATGCAGTCATCTTCATTCCTAGTTTCCTTAAATTAGAATAATTCTCTGCATGTAGTTCTTCATAAAACGTCGATAATTTTTTTTCTTGAGAGTTATCTTTCATGAATGTTTGACATTGTAACTCAATGAGTTCTAGTCGTAATTCAATTGGTGCCGTGGAAACATCGACTGAGAATGGATTTTCTAAAGCAGTGTTAACAGTTCAATCATTCTTCTTTTTGGGAAGCAAACATTGATTTGTTCCTTCTTCAGTTTAGAACACGTTGGAAAATGCACCAATATTTCCCCTTCAGCTTGTTGTATGAATAGTTGTAATTTGGCTTGAAATGCATTTATGTCCGCATATAGATGACAGATGAGTTTATTTTTCCCTTGAAGCTTGATATTAAGATCATTCAAATATTGCATCAAATCGCATACAATTGCTAACTCCCAAAGCCACAATGGGTCGCTAAATTCAGGAAGTGGTTTTGATTTTTCAGTAATGAAAACTTCAATCTCGTGTCTCAAGACAAAAAATTCACAGATTTCGCAATCCTTGCAACCAACGGAGACATTGGAAATGATAACACCAAATAGAAACATAATTAACACTTTATTTAACATACAAGGTTATACAGGGTATTTACAAATTTCAAAGACAACGTTGGAAGTTGATTCGGAATGATAAATAAATACGAATTACGAAAAAAAATTAATAAAAAATGTTTACTTTTCGAATTGCAGACTTTCAAAGTTGTTATAAAAAATAATTTAATTAATCATTTCATAACCTTTTTACCGATCGTGTTGAAATATGAAACCTTTATTTATTTAGATTATTAAGGCTAGAATCTTAGTGACGAAGACCCTTGTTTTATCCGACATCCCTTGTAATTCACCACGACAATTATCTATGTATCTTCGAAGTAGTAAATAATAATAATTATATAAAATAGGTATTGATTTACAACAATACGTATTACGTTAATTCTGTAATAAACCTTGTGTTATTTATTATTATTATTTTGTTGTTGCTTAATTCGTGAAGTTTAATATTGTATAATCTTAAGTATAGATTTTATCTCATCATTTTTATATGTAATTATTCAGATTACAAGATGCTCTTTTTCAAAAAGTTTCGGACTATAAGGGAGAAGTACTCTATAGTTCGCCAAAATTGATTTTCCGATAACATCTTCCAAACATTTTTAGACGGGTCTACTGCATTCCGAATATTGGGCTAGAAATCTGAACTGCCGATGTCGATCACTATTCGGGTATTTAAATTGATTGTTGTTAAATATTTGAAGGAACAGTACACTATGAGGCGCCGTTCACAACATAATTATTTTTCATGAATATTTAATAAATCAAACAATATATGTAAAATTTTAAATTATATAGTTTCGTTCTTGAAATATACTTCATTTCTGTAAAAATGAATATTTATATTCTCCTGATAGAAATTTTACATAAATCTATTTAAATATTTTATATGAAAGTTTTATGTGGTTTTAAAAATATTTATATAAACTGCGATACATGAAACGACCGTGAGAGGCGATAGTAGCCGCACGAATCGGGCATGGAGTATGGTATTATTTATATATCAATTTTATTTTTCGTTGTCGCCACCTGAATCTTGATTATATTTACATATTTATCAATAGCACTAAAATCTGACATAAAAAGTGACAGCATGCTGCTAATAATAATAATAATAATAACAAAATAATAATAAATAAATAAATAATAAAATAAAAAATTTTCAAACCTTAATTTAAGTTCCAGCGCTTCTAGCGCCCGCTAAGGTGGTTTGATATATCACACTTTATATAAATATTTTTGAAATCACATAAAATCTTTATAAGAGATATTTAAGAATATTTATATAAAATTTTTAACAGAAGATTAAAATATCCATATTCATTAAAATTAAATATACTGCAAGAAAGAAATAATATATAATTTCAAATTTAATATAAATTGTTTGATTTATTAAATATTCATAAAAAATTATTATGTCCTGAACGGCACCTCATACTACACACTTGTTTCAGTTAATAAATCTATTTAGATTATTTCGCATTGAAATCAGGATCATCGAAAAAAACATTAGAGGGCAGTTGAATGGCAAATTTATCAATCTTAAAAATTGAGGTTGGTTCTGTGATTTTGTTTATCTTACTCCAGATCACACGTGAATTCGTTTAGATGTGATTTGATTCATATGGTACATTACTTCAAACTCTTTTAAAGAAAATTACAATTTTTTAACTAATGCTGAAGTAATGATGTTAGCTCGACACCCTGGATTTAACAACGCTGGACATTGTTTAAAGTTACTGCACCTATTTCTAATTAAAACTAGAGCTGTACTGGTTGTACTGATTGCCATTTTCGCTTTGCATGATCGTTTAATTTTTCGGCTATTATGGGAATAAATAAAATTAATTCCCTTTTTTTGCCGAAAGCTCTAAAACCTTTAATACAGTTAATTAGTTGTCTTAGACCGGGTTGTGTGGTTTTTGTGAATTAAAAAATGTTTAAGACAGTTGGACCTGTTCTTTTATTTTAAGGCGATCTTGCATAATTAATTAATAATAATAATTAGCTGATACTGACAATGATTCAATAACGTCACTTGAATCTCCCTCCACAGAATCGCAAAGATAATGAAATTTCTTAATATCAAAAATACGCTTGTCGTAATGAACTGAACACTTAGATGAATCTAAAAACGAAAATGGGAAGCGATAAGGGCTTTAATTTAGCAACATATATGGTATTTAATTATACTCGTGCCGTTTAATAATAATACATTTCAATTTATGTCAGTTACAGTTTTATCGGATGTTCAAATGTATCAAGTGTGCTCTACTTTTTTTTTAGAAGAGAAGGTAGCGAACCCGGCACTCGATTACTTATTGATTATTTTGGTTGATCCCTCAAGGGTAATTTTGACGTCTTATTTATCCAGCGAGGTTAAAATTTTCTAATCTAAAGAAAATCCTCCAGAAATCTATTTTCTTTCACGTTTTTACGATGATTTGAATTACTAAGATACACAAATTTATAAAACAGTCTAGAGCAGTAACAATTTCCATTCTACATCCAAAAAATGAGAATTTTCCATCAGAAAGTTTGTTATGATAGCAATTCAAATGTATTAAAACCTTGCAGTTGTCAATCACTGATAATTTCTTTGGGATTTACGTTCATAAAAAATTTTCATTGTCAACTTATTGACTTTTTCATTTGAACGAAACTCAAAATGTCGAAAATTTGTCAAAAATAGATTTAAAGTACTCTCTCCAAATTTTTACTCTTCTTTACAAAATTATGCGTTTATGCTTTCAAAATAATTATAAACACAAATTTTGGACTTTTCCGAAATTTAATAAATTTTTTCCACAATTTCGACTTTTTTAAATTTTTACATCAAACTTGCAATTTTTGTGTTTTTTCTTAAAACTTCGGATTTCAAACGGATTCAAAATTTGAACATCAGTCTTGCGAGTCTAACCCAAGTTGTTGCATTAAAAAAATAAATATAGCGTATTTTCTTGAAATTATGACTTTTTTACAAAATTCCTCAACCTTTCAAAATGTCATTTATTTTAATCGAACTGTCAATAAATATTTATGTTTTGTTTAAAATTTTTATGTTAAATAATAAATTCTAAATATTTCTAAAGATTTTGACTTATTTTCGAAATTTTGACCTCAGCCTAAAAAATTCTTTAAATTACAAATATATAAAATCGAAAACTCAAGATTTTTTATCGAAATTTTGAAACGTCAACTTTTTTTTCGAAATTTAAAACCCCCTTTTTTATTAAATCATGAGTGGTGGGTTGCCTCAAATTTTAAAATCCCAAAATTTAAACTTTACTTTCTACTCTTACAATAAAGGTTTCAACCAGTGTTAAAGCTTTAATTTTATATTTTTAAGGTTTTAAATTTAATCAAGACTCTTTTTTTTAAGAACACAAGTCATTTATTTAAAATCTTGACTTTAAATGAAATATTTTAATTTTTTTCAAATGATTTTGATTTAGTTGCAAAGTTTTATCTTTAACCTCAAAATGTTGACCTATGTTTTGAAATTTTAGAACATTATGAATTTTTTGAAATCCTGGAATATTTTCCTAAAATTGTCTATATTTTTTTACTATTTTTCTCGCAACTTTTCTGAATTCAAAATTTTGGCCTTATTTAGCTATTTTTTTTTATTTTCGACCTTAATATCGAAGTATTCGACTTGAGATTTCGAGTGAAAACTTGAATATTCAAATATTTTTCTTTCGACTTTTTTCTATTTTTAAGGTTATTTCTGCAATGTTTATCTTTTCTAAATTTACAGTTTCCATTAGCCAAGTTTCTTCTGAAAGATTATTTTTAAAATTGAAATATACTCGTATAACCAAATAGACTACGAAATAATTTAAATCAAAATAATATTAAGGCATCTATGCTCATGGCTCTTGAAAGAAATATTTTAATACAAAGCGAAAACAATGAAATATTAAAATATATTTAATCTACAAGCAAAAATTTGTCAACTTTATTGTAAAAGTAATTTACATTTATTTGAGCCGTAAAAATTATAAGTGCAGATATTTTACCACATTCGTTTACTGAGTACTTCAAGACAGTACGTGAATTGGATTTAGGGTAAGAGTTTACAGCATAATAATGGAATTATAACCCCTCACTAAAGGGCCGCTGACTTGGGTAACCCGTGTAAACTTCAGAACTTTTAAGTTTGCGCATCTTTACATGCTCACAATACCGCCTACTGTGTTCAGTTTTTGTTAGTGGTGTTTTCGTACTTAACTCACTAGATTCTCTATTTTCAATCTCTCGTAAACGTTTTTTACGCTCTCAATATGTCTTACACTTTTCGCTATTTTTCATACTCTTAATATCCATAGCTGATAGCCTTATCCAATGAAACGTCACTGGGTTAAACGAATATGGTGCACTGCGGTGAACTGTAAACTTAACATTCTCTCATAGAGTGTGTGAATATGTCGGCCTCTCGACGCCGAGAGCGCTCGACTGGCGATCCGAGTATGTCCGACCGACCGACACCTTGTTCTTCAAGCTTCAACGAAAACCCGAAACTTCACCCCATATCTCAACATAAACATTTCCAATGTTAAAATCGGTTGAGAACTTTGCCCCTACTCAACCGGCGGACTTCAGTGTGGTACAACACGTAATCATATTCACACTCAATTTCCTTCAAAAATTGTTTGAATATTCTGTGATTCAGAGAGCGAGATTTGATGGAGTTCACCGATTTTACAACAACCATCATAACATGTTCCAAATTCAGCTGTTTTGAACAGAGATGTTGCTGGTGGATTATGCAATGGAACGCCATTGGTGGACAATTGTTAGAATCCGCGACCTTTTGCCGAAGACGGGCAACTAATTCGTTGTGTCGTCCTATCATGCTTCTTGCACCATCAGTAGTTACTCCTACAAATTTAATTCCAGCTAAGCTCAAGGACATCAATGACTTTAGAGACTTGTTTAAACAAATTTTCACTTGTAGTTGTTCCATGCATGCTTTTCATGCAGCTAGCTCTTCAGTTATTTCAAATCTGCTGGAAATTCCTCGAATAATCAATAATAATTGGGTAGTGTCACTCACGTCTGTCGATTCATTAACCGCAATCGAAAACACTTCAACCTGTTTAACTTTTGCTGTCAGTTGCAGCAGAATATCTTTCCCCAAATCTTCAACGTGTCTCGTAATAGTCATTGACGATAAGCTTAGTGTTTCAAATGCGCTTTTCTTTTCAGGACATAGTTTCTTTTTTACAGCTAGAATGCACCTTTTCACACATTCTTCTTCGGAAAAGGTTTTTGCTTCCTTACCCAAAATATGTGCTACCCGAAAACTTGCTTCAATGGCGGCTTTGGTATCATTTTTCCTCTTGTTAAACAAGTTTGTCAATTCAACAATTTTTTCACGCAGTTTGCGAATTTTTTGGGTGCGGCACACACCAACATACGAATCGTACTTTAATTTGTGCTTGGTTTCGTAATGTCTTTCAATAATATGCTCTTAAATTGCTGATATTGCCTCCTTACATATGAGGGACACAGGTTTCTCGTTATGTTGAACAAAAAAATATAAATTTGTCCATTTTTCTTGAAATATTCTTCACTCTGAATCAATCTTTCTCTTTTTTCCTGCCATATTTTATGGTTAAATCCGGATTAACTATCAAATCAAGCGACAGCGGCGAACTGACTCAGTTACATGTGCTGCAGAGCTGCAGCTCGATGCGGCCCGCGGGGCGTAGGGTGGGCAACCCTGCTGTACATAGTGCTTTAGATATTGACTAATGTTATCATTACAATTTAAAACTAACAATAAATGTTAATAGAATTTGTCTCCTTATTAGCAACCATTGATGACTGAAGCATCCAAGCAAGTAGCGTTCCTAAGGAACTTTATAATTTATTATAAATGCTGTGCTACTACTAAGTCTTACGGTAGAACTGTGATAATAATAATGCTTGCGAAAGGAGTAAATTATATCAAAATCTATCGCTTGGTTAATTCTGCTTAGCGTCCTTTTCATGGAAGCGAAGTGACATCAAAGCTTTGATCGGAGTAAATCTGTGAATCTTCTAGCAAAGTTAGCAAATAGGATTTAAATTCATATATTTATTGTCAAAAGATACATATTCATCAGTATAGCAGACAAATTTTGTTTTTGCAGGAAGAGTTAAATTATTAATCCTTGCGTTTTGAAGAACTTGAACTCACACCAATTTGTGTAACTTAACTACACAAGGAATAATAAATTTAGCCCAATCCATTTCGATAAAAAACATGAAATTTACGAAAACATTCCCAGTTAGTAATTTTTTTCAAAAAGGTAGTTATAAAAGTGGTATACTATATATACAGGTTCGTATTTTAGAACCCAAAATAAGACGAAAAGTTTATATAAATAAACATATCTCATCTTCCGAGTTACAGGGTGTGGAAGTTTAGTTCCCGATCATAGTTTTTAATTAATAATTGCGAAAGGTGTACAGATAATTGAATGAAATTTGACACAACTCCATACCTTTTCATGCCCTTTCCAAGAACCTAAGAACTAGTTAACACAACTTAACCAGTGGCGGGTATATCTAAGGAGACGGTGCCTAAAACGCGCCTTATTTATTTTGTGCGCATTTCTGTAGCAGTGCCAAAAATAGAAACTACAAACATTTTTACATGGAAAAGGTACTTTTGCTGAAATTTGATGTTGTCAGCGGTAAAATGTATTTTTATATTTCGATGCATTAAAAACGTTCACCCAAAAGTCTCGGATGTAACACATAGTTGGCTTTGAAATTATGATGAAAAAGCAATTGCAGAAAAGCTATTAAACGGACGAAAGCTTTGAAATTGTACCATTTTAATTTTCTTTGTCAGTGATTATAATTTTATGCTTTGCTATTTCAGCCCGGATCAGTAAACTATGGTCACTCAACAAGCCAATACAAATTGATAAACAAAAGTGTAGGCTGTTTACAGTTTTAATTTCTTTTTCTTTGTCTTTGCAGAGGAAACATAGACTCATTCTTTATTTCAAAAATCCAACCTTGTTAGGTTAAAGTTTTAGTAAAAGCATGGAATATATTTTATTATTTATTATTTGCGTGCATGTTTTTAAGACATTTATTATAAAATGAGAACAAATTTGTTACATTAAAACTGTAATGGGAAGTAAATTTCAATTAAACGTTAAAACCTAATCATATCATTGGACAACGTACGTTACTAGGATTTTGTATGTTTTAAAATCTCAAAACCTTTGGGACTAAATTATAATCTTTGTGCTGGGATAAGGCAAATCGACGAACGTGGGTTTTAGGTTTTTTTACGCTTAGCAGCTTTCCAGTTAAACTCAGGAAATTATTTGTCTGGTTCCGTGTGAGTATCTCCGGAAGCGGAAATAAGATGCGAATGAAAATCCAAACTAACTAAAAATTATATCTCGTATTTCTTAAAATGCTTTGCTAATCTTCGTTAATCTCGATGCTGCAAGCGCTGAATAATACATAAAACATGAAAGAAAACTTAATTAAGTGTAAATGGACCTATTTATATTTTGTAGTTTTTGCTGCATGAATAACTTGTTAATAATTGGTAGACCCCAAAAATACCGAATAGCATTTGTAAGAGGTTCATTCATTAGGTAAATGTTACAAATATCAATACATGAATTAATACGTGATATCTTAAAAACTCATCAAATAAGTTTATAAATTATTCCAAACTGTATTCCTTTAAATCTAAATGAAAAATGGTGTCACATATTGCTGCGCCAAGCTTGTCGGGGTATTACATATAAGCAAACTAAATACGACACAATTCCATTATAAAATTGTATAATATATGGGACAAATAATCCCTTATTGATGTCACTCTATCCAAAGCGCCGTCATATTTTATTGAAAAAATACATTTCAGGAGAGTTTTCGTTAGATTTGGATTTCACGTTATTCGTCATACAGACACGTAATAATGCAATATCTTGAGTTGTCGACTCCTTTTACGTTTAATAAATCCCTGATTCTTTTATTCTGCGAACAGGAAGGTGTCAGTGGGATATTTCTGGAATATTTTCACTCGAACACACACACCTGCCGATTATCCTTTAAATCCCAATTCGAAAGTAAATGGCTGTGCAACTACCGCTGTCGACGCATTTTTAAAGATTCAATTACGGCTCTTCAAATATAACAAACTATCTTGACGTGCCCAGAAAGACAACTTTGTTTTACGCTTGAAATAATTTTATTAAATGTGTTATTTCAGGAAAGATTTTGTCAGTTATTTAATTTATTTTTATATTTGATTTTACTTGTAATAAGGTGAATTTACAAGTAATATAATTCTTCTGTAGGATAACAATAAAATCTATGTAATCCATGGAGTTCAATGTGTGCTTATAGGTATAAAAGTCACAGAGCGTCGCCTTTACTCTCCGATTTGTCACTCGGTGATTTATTGATATACGTATGTTTAGGCCATTAAAACAATCACTAAAATGATTGTTGTTTAATTCAAAAAAAGACGTAGAGATTGCTGTTAGGCAAGAGTTCCAAAACAGTCAAAAATATTTTATTAGCTGGATTAGATTGGATAATTCAAACAGAAAGACTCATGCTTTGTTCTTAGTCAAGGTTTTTAGATTTATCGAATGAAAAAGGCCTTAAAACATTAATTTGAATTTGTATTAAACAATTTTCGTAAATAAGAACCGTTAGGTTTAAATTTGAAGGAACCAGATGTGGGCTATTTTAGTATGGTGTCAAAAATTTCAAGTATTACGTATCGCTTCGATTGCCTTCCTATGGTATTGACGGTTGCAACTGTGAAGATGGCATATCTTGAGTTTCCAAATCTGTTAAATTTTGTGGCAAAAAATGTAAGTTTGTCTTTAAAAATGTTAATTCAACTTTGACCGCATACTGACCAGGCCCTTTACTAATTTTTTTTTCTCACTTTTTATGCAAAAGGCGTCATTTTCTAATGCACTGTTTCTAGGGTTACCACACGCAACATATGACATATAAAAAATAGGTTTTGCAATATTTTAAGGGAAAGTGGAAATTTGATGTTAAACACATTTGATGACTAAAAAACAGAGTTTTGTTATCTGAAATGGTAGACTGAATACCGTTGCAGACCCTAAAGGATGGCGACTACAAAAAAAAGGTCTTCAACTTCTCTTCTAAAATACGGGAGACAGCATTTCCTTAATCATAATAGGGGATATCTCGTAGCCTTAAGTGTTTCCCAAATTTTTTGTGTTAGTAACACTTTTCACCATTGATTAAAATTTAACGACACATGAACATTTTTGTCTTTTGATTAGATAATTTTCAACTATTCAAACGTAAACATTTTTGAAGATCAAACAAACTCACCATTACTTAATCATTATCATTCCGCGGCCTTCACAAATTTTGAAGAAAAAAACTCAGTTATTCTGACCTAGAAAATTTGATAATTATAAAAAAAGGGTACGACAACAGATAATCTCTATTACACTCCCACCTAGTAATGAACTTTGACGATCCAAAAAATGGGGGTGAGAGATTTTAAATTAGTATTTCAATACTTTAAAAAATAAAAACTTTTATCGTATCATTGAAAATTAAGTGTCCTTAAAATTAAATCTTTATTGATAATTATTACCCTCATAATATTTACCAGCTTCATAATAACTTAGTAGCACATAGTACGTTAATTGCAATTATAATACCTTAGCTGTCGTAATACCCTAAATACAAATTTTATTTTAAAAGTTTGTTAATTTTTTTATGTCGTCGTTGCCAATGATACGATGATACGATGAACTCGATTATTAGCGATTTAAACAATCTCGGACGTGGCCAGACGACTCGGCTAACGTCTCGTCGCCCGGTAACATTCTCGATTATTATAAATCGCATTATCATCTCGTTACATTAATAGCTGTAATATTTTGGCGACACACCTGAAAAACTCAACAAATGTTAAAAGTGTTACTTTAAATAAATTAGATATTTTTTCTTATTTCGGCCGCAAATTTAATTTTTATTGTTTGGGAATTATAAGAACAAGATTTATTTTCATGACTGTTAAAATGACTTTTCGAAATCTATCGCTGGCTCTCGGTCTATAACTTTTCCCTTTTTGGGGAATCCTAAAGATGGTATCAAATTTGAGACTTTCTGTATGTTACATTAACGTTTGCAATAACAAAGAATTTTAAGAGATAGAAAAATTTTAAAATTTTCTTTCCACATATGTACTTTATGACTAAAAGCTATGGAAGAAAGTTGTTAATAAAATGCTCATAAAGAGCATTGTTTTGTACTGAGTACGATACAATGTAGCTAATTTTACATTTTCCCAAGGGAAGGCTGAAAATAAACGCGGTGATTTATCGAGTCGACTTATTGACAACAACCTCAAATCAATATGTATTGGTATATTTGAATCGACTAGGAAGTTGGCCAAATAATGAAATATTTAAAGCATGCCGCCTTCAAAGTCTTACATTTGGTGGCAGATATGAAAAATTAATGTCCTTTGGGTACGTGAAAACAATCCCAAAGCATTTTAGTCTATTGTCTCTCTTCAAGAAATCGTCTTTTATAAACCGCAATTTAACGCCCTTTTCTGAACACATATCGTAATCTTTCCTCAAATTTGTTGTTGATTTTGTTTTTGCATTAGATGACATTGGAAAAGAAATAGGTTGTTGGGTAAAGCCATTTTGCTCATTTTCTGCAACGTTGTCATACATCTCCCGCCTCTATAACATAAAATTAGTTTCGATTATACAGGAGGTTCTGTAGTTTTTAGACAGAGGGTAACATTCTTTTAATATTATTAATTATAACCTGTATGCAATATAACCCATTTAGTTTTGAGTCACCATGTAGAACTTTTATTTAATTTGCGATCTTAACGGGACTTTTTAAAAATTTTAGAGCTTGATAAAATATGTAAATACTTTCGAATGCCTACAAAATTCAAAACTCACTACATCAGTTTTTAACAATAAAATTATAAGATTTCATATTAGCAATTTTTTAGAAAAGAACTGTTTTCACAGTTGGAGTCACCGTCCCTGAACTAAGTCTATACTAAATTTTATTTAAAACTTTTAATAATAACCATTTTATAAACAAGGAGAAAATACCTATTAGATACTTCCGGAATTGGACCGTGTTAAAGAATGACCAAAAAATGTTAGGCGTTTTGTTTATCATCATAGGGGTCTTCTTTAGAAACAAAAAAAAGGAATAATAAATGAAAATTACAATAAATATGCAAGAAAATTATGTGAAAAATGAAAAAAACCCAAATTCACAACAGCCGAACACGAACCCTTAGTATGTCTATCATACCCGAGGCGAAACTCTTCCGAAATGAAAATTGGTGCAAAGGACAAGACTTTTTAAGCAGGAAAGCGCCCTAACTCAGTATGTCCACCATACCAGAGGCGAAACTCATCACAGGATACAGCCAGGAATACGACGAAACTAGTTTAATTTAGGAAGTTGGGTCATGTCCTGTTATTTTGGATATCTATGTGCAGGTTAGTGAAATGCTTTAATAATTTAGTAGGTTCTACTTTGCCTTTCCTCTCATTACATACTAAACTTATATTTATAAAATGTTGCTTGTTTCATATATTTGATTAATTCCGAGGTAAATATATTTTTCCATTTAGATAGCAAATAGAAAGTTGGTACTCAAACATTAACTCCTTAGTTTTATTTTTATGTATGTAGGAAATAGTAACAAATAAAACAAAAGGTCGCATGTCCACTAATAACAAACCGTGGTCATCAATTTACATCAGGAACGCAGAAAGATCGATACGAGAGCCAACCGGCCGACATCGCCGTCGCAACGAGTCTGCACACTTCAGGAAGGCTGCACGATGTAGCCTGGAACTTCTATAACTGTCTACGTGTCCACAGTGCCGACACTAATTCAAATAATAAATCTGATGTTGCCTGGACTGTCCTCCTCATCCTGTCTACCCCGTCAAATACCACAGATTGCGCACCGCTTGATAACATTTAAATTTATCATTTCGCATTTCTCCGGAAGAAAATCTTGGAAAATGTCTGCTTCTGGTGCAGATATAGGAAGCGAAGGCACACATATGAGATTTTATTTAATAGAACGGGGATTTAATTTGAAGCTGGTGACCTGTTGAGACAACCGCACAATAGTTTATATAGAGCATAAAGCTTTCGACAGGGAAGTAATAAAAAGAGGACAATTGTTCTACTCTGCCTAAGGCTAATATAGCGTTGTCGTATGGTCTGCGTTTCCGGGCTTTTCAAATTATTTTACGTATGTACAAAGCGAATAAAGTGAACAAAACTGCTTTCTGATCCAAAACTGGGACACCATCAAATAACTGGGACTTGTATTTCTATCATGTTATGCATCACACAAAGCCTTAATCTGTTAGGTATTAGGTTACGGGGATACATGACATGAGTTATTTTAATCCAAGTTTAATATGTCTCCTTACTGGATTGAATATTTTATATGTATGTTTTGTTTTATATATAGTATAAACATAGATATTGTTACCAGTAATTGCGCAGATATTATCTTTTGAAGCTAGGAGTTATTAGTCGAGCTGGTGGTGGATTGATTTATATGTTATATTTAAAAATATGGTTACATTACAAATATATTTTTTATGTCAAACCCATTAAGGTAATCGTCTTTAAGCTGTTGTTTTCCTAGAACTTTGCAAAGTTTCCACAAGTCAAACGCTGAATGTGCAAAAGCAAAAACAACTGTTAAAGTTGTGTCTTCTTACGCATCTCTAAACAGCCAAATTATGCTACACTTAATGGGGTGCTTTATATTCCTCCGAGATGCCTAGTTAACATCAGTTTAGATCTTAGAAAGCTTCTAAGAAGTTGGGATGGTCGAGCTATTTAAAGCAATTATGTCGTCCTCAGATTAAATCAGCTGGTTTAATTACCTCTTTAGTTGGCAAAAAATCTCGCTTGAAACGTTAATTAAAATAACGCTCTACGACGACGCTGATTTAAAAATGCTTTTCAAGCATTGGGTACCGCGAACGTGCTTAGTAGTTGGGTATTTTGTTTTTATCCCACCAGTTTTAATTCTAGGTCACGTGAGAACTTGAGTCAATTTGCCAAACCGAAACTTGTGACCAAATCATATATAAACTTGTCCATTCTTTGTCTCTCAAGGATTTTATAGTTAATAATGCAACAAAAAAACCGAAACGCAGAATATGTAATTGGAGGAAAATGTTTTTAATAAAAGTCAAAGTCTCCATTTAAATAAGAAGATTTAATCTCCCAAGCATATTTTACAATATGTGAAGATTTGTTTTATAATTTAATAAATTCAAACATTGGCGCTACTGATTCCCCGTTACCCGTTACAACCATGGTAGGCGCAGAACCCACCATCGACAGTAGATAAGGCAGACATTTGAAAGATGCGTCGCCGGTGCTAGACCGTGCCATCATGTTAAAATTATTCAGAGTTACAAAGTTGTACGATGACGAGCGAACTCGCGACCGATTGGTCTTGATCTAATAAAAGCGCTCCTTCCGACTCCGGTCGGAGCTCTGTTAGCATGTATTAGCTCTAGAATTACGGTTTCACTATATCCACCATGCCCGGCGAAACTCTTCTGAAATAAAAAATGGTACAAAGGACATGATTATTTAAACATAAGAGAATGATATCTCAATGTGTCCACCATACCAGAGACGAAACTTTTCTGAAACTAAACAATTTTGTCCTTAGTGCCATTTTGATTGCTTAGTAACCAAAGTATTTAGTCTCTGGTGCGATGGGCTAACCTGCCTTCTGTCAAAATAGTCCTCTGCCTTGAACCATTTTTCATTTCAGAAGAGTTTCGTCTCTGGATATGAGGAATGGTGTGGACTGAATATTGATTTTCTGGATACATCGTTATAAATAGATGTAATCACATTATTTTCTTGTTGGTTTTCAAGTGTGTAAAAATACAAAGGGATTAGAGGACCAATAAGAGGTGAAAATTTGGTCTCATTCTGCCAGTATGTCTTTTGTATGCACATAATGATGCGATAACGCGATAAGTGTCTCATGAAATACATACGAATTAAACCACCAATTACTCATCTTTCAAGGGGCTATTTAACCGTTAATTTGCTTTCCTTTTAGAATGTATATATTTTTTTCTTTCGATGTTCTCTCTTTATTAATCCTTTCGAATACGTAGTCAAAATGAATGATGTGATCACTGAGACACCATGTATATACCCCAATATAAAAATATTACTCTTCTTTCTAAACGTTCGTTAGGTTTTATTTTCCAGTTGTAGAAGGTAAATAAATTGTTTACGAAAATGGAGGTTAAATAAGGTCTAAGGTTATTTTAGAAGAATGATCGAAATGGACCATTTATTTGTAACGAAAAATGATAGCAAAGCTACCCAGATAATCCTAGACGAAACATATAAATTATTCTAATTGAAAATATTTCAGACACAGGTGAATCACCAATACTTCACCAGTAACCCAAATTAAAATGCCCTCCAATGCAATAGAAGATCCCTTCCTAACATACCAGCTTGGTGGTAGAGTTAGCTGAAGCGTCAACTGTTGAATAATAAGCGCCATTGATTCGATTCCCATATTGACTGTTTAGTGTTGCAAGGGAATTAATTTATTCTGTTGTTTTTCACCTTTAAGCAGGAAATTTAAGAAATGATTTTCGGTAATAAACTCAAGAAACACTTCTAATCCATTTTTCATCCTAAAATTGCTAAAAGAAATTCTGCCTGCTGTATTTGGCAAGAGTTCTACCGCTTTTATCATATCACTTTGCTAAAAGTGAATTTATTTATTCTGAATTACCTGTACTCAGGTTAACTATAATGATCATTTTTATTTGAATTCCTGCCAATATTTGGCTGAGTAGAATTTTGCTCACGATAGATACATTGAACGTGAAGTACGATGCGGCTAAAACAACATAAAAGAAATTCTTTGGGGTATAAATGTTATGGCACTGATAAAGATATAGATAGATATTCATCTCGATAAACACACCAGAAAATGGGTAATTTTGTTTCAAAGTTTTTTGTGAATTATATGGATAGCAGATATTCACGTAAATAAGTATAAAATTTTTGATAGAATCAAAGGTGCACGCCATGGAAATTGATTTTCTAATTTACAGTTAAATGTTTGCAGAAAAGCAGAAAGTTCCTCTTCAAGTTTAAGACATAAAAATTTTCTTTTGGCTCGAAAACTATTCCTACATAACATATACATATATCTTATAGCACATGCTTTTCACAAAAATATATTCCTTATCATATTGGAATTTCCTTATGACCAGTAACAGTGGTTGTAAATAAAAATGTTTTTTCGGCAATAAGCTTATTGTTTAGTGAACTTACTTCAAGAATTTAAAGATAAAATTGTCAGCTAAAAGTCACTGCGCAATTTGTGCAGCTTCTATTTCGATGACTAACTACTAACTAAATTTCATTTCTGTCGCAGTTTCTAGCTATTTTTCAGCTATTTTACATTGTATATCAGTAGTGATTATTATTTTTGGGCTATGTCAGTTCCGAAATAAATAAATTTGACGTGTCAGCTTTCACACGCTTGTCTTAATTTCGTCATCCTTTGAACAAAGTACATAAAACAATTTTTATGGAATGAAGAGAAACAACTTTTCTTTAAATTAAGTTTTATATCTTACATTTTTCCACTGAACCTAAGAGGAACTTGACCTACAATATGTATAAAATTTATAAAAATCTGAGATTTCGAGTTTCAGTTTCCTCTAATAAACTATATTTTGATTTAATAAAATTTAAACTACTTGACCAATCATTTTCAAAGTCAATAAAATTCTATTTTGAGTAATTCCAAATCAATAGAAGCAAGAATTACCTCCTGAAGCATGATAACAGACATTAACACAGACTGACAGTAGTTTTTCAATGAGGAATTTTTGAGTTTACCGTAATTTAAAAAATGTATTTAGCACCTATTAAAAAGCTATATTACAACTGATTTTCTGCAAAAAAAAGTCCTGTTTTTTATTTGAGATATTTTAATTTGCAGAATATAATCTTCTGCACCTCAGTTTGCTTCTAAATGGCCTGTGGTTTATTGATTAATGAATATTATGTTCTTACCAATAAAGCTATAAGGTTCACAATATTTACAGTGACTCACAGCTTAAATGATGCAGTTATCATATTTTAATATAAAAGCGCATATAAAAATAACCAAATGACAACTGGGGGAAATGTTGGTTGTAGTAAATAGGGGGATGTATATGTAATTTATCTCTAAAATAATATCAATACAATGTTGACAATAACCAAAACATAAATGAAAATTTGTGCCCATATCACCAGAATTACGGAAGAATTTTCCAATTTTGTCAATTGTTAGATGTTTATAATAGTAAATTTATGCCAAATGTTTGTAAAACAGACACAAATAGATGTGCGGACCATCATACCACAATTGAGAAGTCACAAATGATGATTGACCATTCTAATAATGGTTATAACGATACAAAATTCCTAAAATGGTTAAACAGGTCAAGAAACAGTTTAACATATTATGAAACATTACAATAAACCAAAATGGGACCTTAAATAAATTAACAAAAGTTTATAACAAAATTTTTACTTAATACGACAAGGAGCGGATGTAAGAACAAGCACCAAAATCCCCAAATTAAGTTCTTCAAAGTTAACAATAGAAATTCATGACATCAAAAAACAATGTTGCACAAAAAATACGACCTGTTTCAAGGGGAGTTCATTTACACGGAGAACAGCTTGGAATATACCCCTCAAAAGAAAACTAAGAATGGAATTCACTCAGAAGCATCTTAATAAATGAATGATCTGCGTGAAGTCAGTAAAATTGGCGGATGAAACGAAATTTAACCTTTTTTCATCAGATGGGAAGATAACTTTAAAAGAAAACCTAAAGAAGGATTAAAATTTAAGAATTTGAAATTTACAGTTTAACAAAGTGGTCAACACGTGATGCTTTGGGGTTGTATGTCTTTTGTCGAGGTCGGCAAAAAGCACTTTAGTGACCGTATAATGGGTTAGTATTATTATTTCAATATTTTAAAACAGTTCCTACAATATGGTGCTGAAAAATTAAACATTCAACAGAATTTTCAATTTTATTACAACAACCCAAAATTTTCAGAATGTACTGTACGAGAAGGGTTATTTCAAAATTGTCTGGCGTCTCTTAATACACCACCCAGTGGCGTGCATACATTGAAGCCAAAAAAGCATTGCCTATCGTAGCAAAATCAGAAAAAGAAATGTAAACGTATACTTGTATTAAAAATAATGTTTCATTACAGCGAGACAAAATTTCTTTTATTTAATACTTCGCTTCTCCTTTCTACCTTCATGGAGAACAAACCTTTTCAATTAATTTAATTTATTAACGTGGATACAGCATTCCCATAAAAACACCATTATAATATTCACAATGGGTAGCTTATAAGACCTATGAATAGGTACCCATCGACAATACTATAGCTATAGCGCTTATATGGAGATGTAAAGGCTGCACCTTTTGCACCTAATATGTTAATATGACAGCGACATCTTTGTTGATGTAGACGCACATTACGGTAAAATTTTCTGTTTTGGTAAATCCCCTAGATATTATGTTCTAATGCAATTTGTTACTCTTGTGGTTCGGGTGTTTTATGTTTTGTGATGTTTATTAGTACAAATTGAATTTATTAGTCTTTTGTAAAAAAAAATTAAAATAACAAAAATAGTACTAAATTGTTCTGTTAGTATTAGTTTATTGGTCCATTAATGATGGCACCAAAATTTACTGTGAATACGATTATTGTGTAAACGGTTTACAGTAGATAACAAAAATCATTGCTGTCCAGATTATTTTAGAACAAACAGGAAATCATCGTGACAGGACATATTATTCCTTCACTGCGTCACCTGCGTTACCTAGATATTTTAATATAGTAACATCTTGGATAATTATGGGCGCTTATTTTCAAATGGAAAAAATGTGTTGGCTAAGAAGTAAAACATGATGTTCCACTTAACGTGCGAATAAGATCATTGCAAGGATTTTCTGATCTGTAAGAAAACGAATCGGAATGATCGGATATCAGATTGCCTACCCTGTCCAGAAAGCCACTGCACGCTACTGACACCACCACTATCATCTAAAATTAATATAATAGAAAATGTATGGTCAATATAAAAGAAAAAAGTCGCTAAACATAACGCGAACAATAAAAATGGGTCAAAGATGATCATTGAAGAGCGAAAGGCAATTTCTTCTCAATACACCCAAATCTTAGTAGAGACAATGCCTAAAAAATTACAGGCAATTATTGATAACAAAGAGATATCTTTAGATTACTGATAAAGTACAAATTTATGGAATTTTATGATTAAAATTATGACTGCATCATTTTAGTTGTGAGCTTTATTCTATAAGTGCATCTTTTTGTTTGCATTTGTTTGTCAGGTACATTACTTTTAGAGCTTGATATACAATAAAGTTTGAACTATATTTGCAAAGGTTTATAACTGTTACTAACTCTTTGTGTTTAGTTTTTTTTTGTATGTTTATGCCAGTAGTTTTATGTGCTGTATGCTCATTTAATCTGTGAGTCACTGTATTTATTTAAATGCCCGTGTTTCTGCAGTTAAAACAATTATATGAGCCATCCTAAAAACATAGTGTAAACAAGAATGATATCAACCATGGCAACCGAGGGTACTCGCACAAGGTCAGCGATCTCAGGGATCGAGTGCGACAGGAGTGCTGAGGGAAAAAGTGCTTGCGATGAACCGAAATGCGGCGGCTGGGTTGAGGCATTCATTCGGGGTGATTCATGGGAGACGTATGGGCGCGGCTAGCTAACGTTAACATTGATGGTTAAATGTATAGATTTTACTTTGTCTTTTCAAATGTTACAGTTTGATATTTTTGTAATAAACGGTTGTTTACAAGAATTATTTTAAAACGTGCACAATTTGTTCAACGAACTGGAACTCATTGATTCCACTCAAATGGAAATAGTCTGGAGGGACATTTGTCATCTCTTTAATTCGAAATTTCAATTTTACATTTTTCTTTACAAGTATGCCTTATTAATGGATAATAGTGTAACATGTAACTAATTTGAAGTATTCCATAAATGTTCCATCTTCTTTAAGACGAGTTAAGTTAAACATTTATTATTCTGATGACACGGTCCTGTCCGTGTGCGTAAAAGAAATCGTTATTTAGCGTTACGTAATTTATTGACCCTTCATTTGTTTTCAAATTTAGGTTGTCCTTCAACGGTAGTAGCAAGTTTTTGGCCCATTGAAAACCCCTTAAAGGGTATAAGCTTCAAAAAATAACATTTTGTTTATAAGGTACAAAGCTTTCGAGACTCATTCACCTCCCAAAGTAAAGCTGTAATTCGTCATGGAAAGTATTTTTGACTTTCTATGAAAGAAAAACTCATTTAAGAATTTTGCTTTATGAAATTCCGCTAATAAGTTTCCCAACATTTGCAAATGCTTTTGAAAGAGGCTTTGTCATCGAAGTTTAACGTATTAACCCAGGGATACAGATTATGTTGTGTGCCGTTTATTTTGTTGTATTTAGGGTGTACCTTTAGAACTAAAATCCGGTGAGCTAGGGGCCATTCAGTTTTTCAATCTTCTGTTATTTGCCGATCTGGGATCATTCGGTCAAATGATCACACACAAATTATGAGCAAGGGCGAGATGATGTAATATGTGTGAATTTTAATTTATCATGGAAGTATGCGGCTTTGTACTCTATGATATTATTGGAAAGCTCCTTCAGCGGTGTTTTGAATTAAACCTGAATACATGGGTTATTTGCGTGGTAGTTACATTAATATCCAATTCACGCACATGCATAAAATCTTAATATTCTTAAAGAAATGTCAGTCATACGTAATGTTTTAATAAGTTGATTAAATTAATATTAATAACTCACCACTCATTAAAATAAAATTTTTAATAACAACAAATACACACATTTTGCTTCAAAAAATTCTAGAAAAAAGGATCTCCAAAATTGCACTGTAAATATTTTTGTGATGTGAATAAAATAAAAGGTTTTAATTCAGGTAAAAAACCTAATATTACATAAAATATTGAAATTTTAATATGTTAGGATTTTCCAGAATTACGATCAAAGTCACTTTTGTTTAATTCCAGCAGTAAAATAAATCTTATAAGCTGATATTGTGCTATTTTAATATTAGTAGTGCACTTGTGCGATAACCATTCGTTGCAGTGACATTGGCTCTTGGGTATTACCCATTGAATATTGGTAATTTCATGTGTTAATTTTGTAGCACATATTCAGGATAGTTCTTTTTATTTTGTCCATATCCAACATTTTGCCATCAACAGCTTTACTCGTTATATGTATGTATATTTGCCGGCATATGTCGTATTAATTTAATATCTCTATTGCTTTCTTTCTGATTCAATATTTATAAAATAAAAGTTTTGCGAAATAGTGTACAAGCAGATTTATTTAAAATATTTAACTTCCGATCATAACAAACAATTTGCCAAATATGTATCTAGACATAAACAATTTAATCGAACTAAATTTCAGACATAAAAAAATTCCAATTATGTATTAATTAGTAAAAACTACAATTACTGGAAATGAATGGATAAAATAGTAAAAGAAGGTGGGAAACAATACGTTTAATACTTACGCTATAGAAGAAGAAATTATCCGTTTGTGGAACACCAAAAACCTTGTCAATGATAAATTTGCAGATATTTTTCTATTTGAACAAAACTATACTTTTATTTTGGGTGTTGAAATTCGGGTCCGACTTTTCCTTCGTAACGAAAATTGACTTGAATTTTATCCAGAATATTTTTACCTGGCGTTGGACACTCAATTATGCTGTATTTTGTATACAATTCATGTAGTGCTTAATGATGCTTAAACAGTTACATATGGAATATGATAAACTGGATAATTATAACATAATATGTAGCAATTAAAAATCAAATAATTAAAATTAAACAATCGCGAGTTGTCGAAGGAGTTTTCGGTGGGGTGTATTAAAATGATAAAAGTGTTTCCCAACTCTACTGTGAATAAATTATAGCGAGCTCTTGTCAATTATCAAGCTCGACAAATAAAACTGGCCCAGTGCAACCACTTAATAACCGCAGCTTAACAAATGTTCCGATATGAGCACCGAAGAGAATCAATGGCAAATATGGTGAAGGTGCCAGGCAAATTTAGTTACAGGGCAGGGCAGATCTATAACTAACTTAGATTTCGAGATTTTACCATATTTCACAGTGCTGATTCTATTTCTTTTCTTCTATTTTTAAGTAAAAATTTTCAAATATTTAAAACTTATTGTTGAAAAGCTTTTAAAATGTCAGACTCTCACATAAGGTAGTATTTTCCATTTTCTTTTTTTAGTAATTCATAATGGGGAAACATTACGTGCATCATCTTGGTATGTTATTAAGAGATAACATGGATAACTTTGTATCATAACAGATTGACTTTAAATAAGTATCACTGAGTTTTAAACAAATAATTATTTTCCTGAAAAAGTAAAAGTAAAATCGTAGGGGGCTTCTTCAGGAACAAAGAAAAGAAACAATAAATGAAAAGAAGAATATGGGGGAATATGCAAAAAAGAAAGAATGAAAAGAACAATTTCAAAACATCAGAGCACGGTAACTCAGTATGTCCACCATACCAGAGGCGAAACTCTTCTGAATTGAAAATTGATACAATGGATAAGAAAGTTTAGACAGAAGAGCACGGTAACTCAGTTATGTCCACCATACCAGTATCGAAACTCTTCTGACAGGAAAGAAGGAAAGGGAAACTTTATACATCATTCGTTTGCGCGATCACTTCCGAAGATTTCCGATGGTTGGTTTCCAGATGGAGGAAAGCATGTAAACGTCGTCTCTCTTGATGTTTTTGGGGAATTTTTGGATTTCAATGGCCTCGCGTATCTTTCTGTTATAGTAATTGGGAATATTGGATATAACTGAAATATTATCAAAGAGAATCTTATGTCCGGTCTCTTGTTGATGTTCGGCAATGGCTGTCTGCAAAAATAAACCATACCTTAGACATCTTTGGTGCTCGGATATTCGCGTCTTAAATGATCGCCCCGTTTCTCCGATGTACACTGAACCACAAGAACAACTAATGCTGTACACACCATTAAAAAAAAAGGATAACATTTTATCTTAAGGAGGTGGGAGGAGCTGTTGGATCTTTGAGGATGATGAAAAAATGGGTTTAATGTTGTGTTTTCTCAATAATTTTCGGATTTGATCTGTTACTCCGTGAACATAAGGAAGAAAGGCTTTAGAAGAAATTATTGAATTTTGTGAAGGACGAGGGGTAGGGTGAAGATGTCGTTTAATGACAGTTTCAATGTCGTGCGATTTGTAACCATTGTTGCGGAGGTTGAAACGAATTTTGTTCAACTCGTCTGAAAGATTTATCGGTTGTGAAATTGCTACAGCTACTGAAACCAGTGAATTTACAGCAGAACGTTTTTGGGTAGGGTGATGATGGGACTCTGCATGCAAATAACGATTAGTATGGGTGGGTTTTCGATAAACGGAATGAGAAACGCGACCGTTTGGTAAACGGGTGACCAGTACGTGAAGAAAAGGAAGAGAACCGTTATTTTCGATTTCCATAGTGAAGCTAATGGAAGAATGTAAACTGTTTAGGTGTTCCAAAAATAAATTTAGCGAATCCTTGTCATGTGGACATACAATAAATGTGTCATCTACATAACGAAGCCAAACCTTAGGTTTTAAATTCACAGTTTCCAACGCAGTGTTTTCGAAAGATTCCATGAAAATATTTGCTACGACTGGGGATAAGGGGGAACCCATTGGGGTGCCGAAGACTTGTTTATAGAAGCTGCCATTGAAAGAAAAATAAGTCGATGTGAGGCACATTTCAGTTAAATCATCTAGAGAATCTGCATTCTCTTTGGCTGAAAGTAATTGACGAATTATCGTCATGAAGTCGGAAACTGGAACATTAGCGAATAGTGAAGTGACGTCAAAACATTACCAGTATGTCGTTGGGGTCTAGGGTTAACTTCGGACAATAATTCGACAAAGTGTTTAGAATCTAGGACGTATGATGATGTGTTTCCGGTATATGACTTGAGGATGTTTGATAAATATTTCGAGACATTAAAGGTAGGTGAATTTATCGTGCTGACAATGGGCCTGAGAGGAATATTGGGTTTGTGAATTTTGGGGAGACCATAAAGACGAGGTGGTTTGGAATTCTCTCGGAACAAGATCTCTGAGATTGTCTGCGGACAAATTTGAGGAATTTTAGTTTGGACTTTAGTTCACGTTCAATTTTGCTTGTTGGGATCCCGAGGAAGAGGAATATAGGATCCGTCATTCAACAGGGCGTTAATTTTGGATACATACTTGGAATTATCCAAGATGGCAGTTGCATTACCTTTATCAGCCGAGAAAATAGTGATTGAAGTTTTAAGGGCACATCTTTCTTCTCTAGAAATGTTGGACTTTGGTAGTTTGGCATGTTTTAGTATTTTTGTAGTTTGAAAACGAATATGATCTGCTGCCTCTTTGAGGAGAGTTATGATGGAAGACTCTACTGCACTTGATTATTTGCTCAGTTGGAATTTTTCTTGGGGCGACAGCAAAATTCAGTCCTTTAGATAATATTGTATGTTCGTTATCCGATAGTGGACGGGGAGACAAATTGTCTACCGTTTTTGCGACTAAACTATAAGTTTTGACCTTGGGACTTAGGGATTCGAATTTCTTCTTGTGTTTTAGATTTTCTAATTCAAAAGTTCTTTAGAACTGATTATAGGATATGGCATCGAAATGATTCCAATGTTCGACCGACAATCTACTCGATAGTTCCAGATGGAGCCCGAGAAATTGTCGGGAGATCGAAGCCAAATCACATTTAATCCTTTTAATTATATCCCGAACAAGAGACAAACCAGCTTTATGAAGAATTTTGAATGAAGAATTAGTTCTAAAGTTATCTTTAATTCTGAAAGATTTCGGAATTAAATTGTGATCCCTGCAAAGCGACAGAAAAGTTAGATTAGAAATAAGTTTAGAAACTTTATGACGAAGTTTAGAGAGTAGAAGGGTTTTGCGAGAAATTTCCTCCCCGTAGAGGTTCTGAATATGATAATGAAGGCTTTCACGACCAGAGTTAGTACAGGATATACTTCTTCCGGGATTGGACCGTGTCAAAGAACTACTAAAAGTATTCGACGTTTCGCCCACCATCGTAGGGGGCTTCTTCAGGAACAAGAGAAAAGAAGCAATAAATGAAAAGAAGAATATGGGGGAATATGCAAAAAAGAAAGAATGAAAAAAAAAAAGAATCTCGATTCTACAAATTGTCATCAAATGGTTGATCTATAAATAATATACAGCGAGATTTAAAATATTGTGAGCATATTTTTGGAATACAAATAAGACTTTTTTCCTAGACATATATATCTTAAAGTGCTTTCTCTTCGAGTTACAGCGATCGTGTTGGGCAGCCTATGAGCGCAAAGAACAATTTTTATAAAATAATGCAGTTTACTAAAAAATCTAAAATCCCCCTGAAGCTTAGATAGATTTATATGATAATTATTTTGATAATACTCCCCTTTAGTAGAACACGATTTTCTTGCAAACGGTTAGTTGTATCAAAGAAATGAAAGAAAAACCAAAATGTTGTCCAAGAAAGTGTAAACCTCTATTCTTTTTTTAAAATTAAGTTTACAGTATATTTGAATGAAAAAATGAATAAAGGATCTAAAAAAACAGGAGCTTGTTAATTTTTAGAAAATTTTATTAAAAACTTTAGTCACAATTTGATATAATCGATTTCTCTTGCGCAACTTTCGATGGTTTTACCTCGGGAGGGAGTTCATTTTAGGGCACATGTTTATTTAAAGAAAAAGTCTTATTTTTATTCCTCAAATACGCTCTTATATATATATATATATATATATATATATATATATATATATGCATCGAATTTTGAACCATCCTCTATAAGGAAAAATGTTCAAAAAAATAAGGCAACTTACCGCGGAGTTTTTGATGAGTTCTGTGGGATAAAATAAGTTACAATAGTTAGGAAAGCTCCATCCAGTAACAAACAATAACAAAACTCCGAACAAAACTCGGACATCATTGATACATGTACAGCAATGATGATTGTGACTGAGATTATAATTATTGCGAATTTGCACATATTTTTAGCAGTCCAAATGGCATTTAGTCAGGTTTGTAACAGTGTGATATTCTCGCAATGATCATCTTGAGGTTTAAAAATAATTTTAATCGAGATATTTTAAATTCGTTTCCTGATTCTCAGGGCCTAAAAGCTTAGCATTTTATTACGCTATTTGGCATCGACGGTGTTTTGCTACCTCTATATGTAGGAAGAACGTAATAAACGAATGATATAAATTTTGAGGCTAGCTTTCCAGAACCATGCTTTTATCGTTAAAATTTCCTGATAGAAAATTCATCTTTACAAAATAATATATGCCCTCCATTTGATTTCAGACACATAAGCATAAGTGGATTACGTTGGTTCAATTATCTGTATTTGCCATCAAATGATGTCACGCCAAGCTATCGCCAAATTGTCTCGGTTTATTCAATTATATTTTGGAACATACATTTTTAGAGTACAGTGAAGTTTGGCTATAATGACTTTCAAGGAAAATGGAAAACCGGTCATAACAGGCGGACATCATAAAAGACAGATAATATATTCTTCTGATTTAACCTTTTTTTAATAAAATAATTATTGCATAATATATTTTAAATAAATGAAATACACCGGGAATACATTTTGTATCAAGTTTATTAAAATTTTGTGATACTTATAAGGGATAACAGATGCATAATATCTAGTGTCAGTCATTATAAGCGATAAAATTCATCCAAAATTACGTCAATGTAAGCTAAATGGTCATAATAAACATAGTCATTAAAAGCAGACCAAAGTTCATATAAGTTTATATGAAACCAAATTTTTACTATGGTTGCGGTTGAACGTTACAACGGATTTCACTGCGTATGAAAATAAATAACAACTCTAGGCTTACAAGTTATTCCATTTTAAATCTAACTTTGAAGGAAGTATCTTCTATAACTTGGCATGGTTGTTTGAGGTAAAGAGTTTACGTGTTTTGCAATTTGCATCAATCTGCAACTGAACGGAACTAAAAACTAAAAAGATGATCTAAATTAATCAAGTACCTTATTACAATAATATATTCTGTTATTCCAGTTTAAGGAAGTAATCGAATTAATTTTCAGACGGAAAGGCAGAGAGGATTGTCACAACAAGTAGTAAAATTTTTTTGTCTGCTGATAATCAACGTTCATTATCTATTTAATAATGTCTTCAAGAAAAATCTACATTCCAGCAACAAAGAAAAGACTCTAGTGTATTATATGTAACCGCACTATTTTAATTCGCTTTAAATATTGCTCAGTTTGCACAAAGACAGAAAATTATTTCTGAAATCAATACTGCACATGGATGTAAATATGTTAATATACCTGCTGCCATAAAAGATGCAGTAACGTTGCTACTTAAGGTTATTTGGGTTTATTTGGAACGCGGTGGTGATTGTGACGTCACACTTTGGGATTCAAATATTATCTGTTACATTTTTAGTAAACTTTTGCCACATCTGAGCCCTAACTAGGTAACACATACAATACATTTGGTAACAAAGGAAGTGAGTAATTTATTTATGTTTATCAACATAGCGTAAAAATTCTCTTTTTGGTTTTATCAAAGAAAAAGTGAAATACAGCCTTTTTTAGAATTTTATGTAACTTTTTTATTTATGGCCCGATTCAAAACAAAACCCTAAATTTTTTTTGCTCAGTTTCTTAGAAGTTTTTATTTTTTTCTTTGTTGAATTATTTTTGAAATAGTTAAGCCAACTTTGTTTTTTTATGGTCACATATTAGATTTTATAATCTTAGAATGCAGCAAAATTTGCTGAACCATTTGCTGCATTTCATATGCATAAAATATTTTTACATTTAAAAAATCCTTGAATATTATCGGCTTCCCAATTATCAGCGACTACTACGATGGAAATCAGACCTCCATTTTATGCTAGCCGGGCAAGATTGCATTTTTCTTCCTTATCTTAAAGATAATGATAATATAGTCTATTTGTTAAAAATTGAGAATTTTACTTTTCACTAACAAGCATAGTTCAAATTCTATATAGACAATCATAGTTGTAGGTAGTCTAAAATATTGAGGATTTTTCACACTGAAATATAAATTGGATGTTAAGGGGTAAGCAAACGATACAATTTATTGATACATAAATATCATCCACTGACCCCAGTGTTTCAATAGCAGTTTCACATGTTTTCCGGTTCATAAGTTTCAATACAACTCCACGGTCAACAAAACAAATAACTCTGCATATGTTTGTCCCTTCCTATATCTTTCTCGAGCGCTTTTGCGACTTCTACATATATTTGAAACGTGAGCCGGTAACATTGTAAATATTGCTCCATACTTTATAGAAATATAAATGTCAAGATGTTAAATTTATTTTTCTACATTTAAGTGGTTGTATGAAAGAAATATTTTCCAAGCAATTGAATGTGTTCTGGAGCCGGTCCACAAAAATATGATAAACGACCCACAGGGGACTTATGATTTGCATCGCAGCAGATGATTTCCTATCCAAACCTTTCTTCGAGTCCCGTCATTTATTTATCCATACCATGACATCTTGCATTATCACATTTCTATGCTTCGCATGAAATTATGAAGGATCTTATTATAGAGATTTCCTTAAAATTGATCTAGCATGATCTAAGGCAACACTGACATGATGGTGGTATGTGTGCATAATTAAAATGTAACTAGAAGCGGTAATAAATAATAATGCATAAATAGAATTTCAATTAAAAAAGTAAAAGTGCAAACGAATTTTCCTTACAAAAATCAGCAAAACAAGATTAGAAATGAGGAAAACACTAGAAACGGAAAAAGTGATTGAAATGAAGCAGACTTCAGCGAGATATATTTTAATACTTTATAATAATTTTAAAGCTTTTAAGGTAATCAGGCACCTAATTAAATTCTTAAGAACGAAGAAAATTTTTTGAATATGAACACTTGCCGACATTTATTATCAGTATTATAAGACAAAAGTTTGTTGGGATTGGAGCATGTCCTACTTTACCTAATAACAGTCTTCAACCATTCTAGTATTTTTATTGAAATGGCACAAAGGTAGGGAAGCGAGTACACTATATAACTAAAATTCTATATTTGCAATATTTGCAAATACTGGGTTTTGCGAGTAAATATTATAGTAACTCCCATTATTACCTATTTATTCGAAAATTCAAATGCAAAGAAGATTATTTGCTGTGACAAATACATCGAAAATCTTAATTTAGAAGCAAAACCTTGTGAAGCCATGTTACAGTAGACTCCCGCTAAAGTTGCGCTCACCGCACTGTATCGACCGATAAAGTTGCTACTCCCCGTAATCCCTACCATTATCGAAACATATATATGTTCTATTGCTCCTTGCACGGTTGAATGGGTTATTCAAAAGTGGCGCTAAAACTCGGAAGTCCAATTCGTTGTTCGAAAATTAGAGTGGGGGAATATCCGCGCAACTTTAACGATCATATCCTGACAACTTTAACGAGCGTGCAAGTTTAACGGGCGCAACTTTTGCGGGAGTCGATTGTAGACATATATCTGCTATTTGCTTTATACCAGGATTTCTTAACCCCTTTATGCGCAGAGTTGAATTTTTCCTTAAGAGGCTGATACGAAAATGCAACTCTGGGCATGAATGGGTTAACCTGGGGTTCGTAACGTAAGTGTCAGGGGACTGTATGAAGTAATGATTCGGGGACGGTGACTGCGGACGTGATGAGCTTTTTTTAGTCATTAAAAAAATTGCGGACTCGTTGGAAGACACTTGGTGACTAAAAATATTTCCTAGAAACAAAAATTCACTTAACTTTATTGTTGTGCAAGTTTTTCTTTAATGGCTTTGAAATACATGATGCAACTGGGCTACGTAGCAAACAAAAATAAATTGACTTATTCATTAGCGTTGAGAACGAGGGTAAGGAATCCTCAAAAATATACCTGCCTGTCGGGCCGGTAGAAATTAATAATGATAATTAAATATTTTAAACATTTAATATTACACGTTCCTTTCTATATTGTGACAATATTGATCTTCTGTTTTCCCTCAGTCTAAGAGGTGGGAAGGGCGCAGCTGTCCTCTCTGTCCCCTTGCCTCTAACATGATATGATGTCATCAACTTAATGAAATTAGAGGCAACGTGCAACGGTTTTGTTTTATTTTAAACATTCTTGAATAAAACTGTAAATAATAATCAGCGACTAATGACCTTGCCGCAATAAATAAAATGGAAATCTAAAAAATAGAAATAGGGAGCGGGAAATGTCTTTCCAGCACTTCCAGAGAGATTAAGATGTTGCACGATTTAAACACCACATTAACATTTTCAAGGAGTATTGCAAAAAAGTCGTTAATGCTTGCTTAGAAGTGGCAGTTTTTATTGCGTAGTATAATCGCTAGTGCTTACGAGAGGTTGATGGTGAAAATCTCTTTAGTTTCTAGTTTTTATCAAAGCTCCTAACTCCTCTAAACGTTCATTTATCATCTCAGGAGTCTAACTTTTACAGTAATAGCTTATTCCATTGTATTTATATATGTGCAAACTCCCTTAGAAAGGGCAATAGACATAAAGTACTATTAATGAACAGTGAATACTCCTACAAGATTTAGGAAGTCTGACAAGTTGACAAAATTAGCTTAATGACATTAATTATACGATACAGAATTTTTACTGGACGCTTACTATTTTAAATTGATTTTTTGAAAATTCAGCATTTACTTCACAAAGATTTTTCTAAATATAAATAAATATAAAGCGACATTTTACCTCCCAAATGCTATGACACGACCGTCGACGATATTTTTGAAACTTGGAAGGTATTTTGCCAAGTCTGTCGGCAAGATTTGAGGGTGAAGCGTGTAATTTTTCGTCATATCGGGAAAGTGTGTCCATTGCTATTTTATTCAAACGAATTCATAATCATGCAAACTACACAGTTTTGTTTATAGACATTTTTACCATAGGATTCATGTTTTTGCTTTAATTATATTTAACGGCAAACTTTTAATTTTGCTCCAAAATGGCTTTGTTTCGTTTTTTTTCCGTAAGTTTAGTTTTGGAGGGTTTATTACCTGCTGTAATGCCTATATCCGTCACAATTCAGATTATTTGGATTAACTTGATCAAATGCTACTTTAGTAATTAAAAATGATGATAATCGGCCCCAGACGGTTTTTTCCATTGCTTGTTAAAGAGATACAAGATGCAGATAATTTCAAAGCGTTGATTTCGTTCTAAACTTGTGAAATGGTGAAAAATCAGCGAAGAGCGAGTCGGGCTCGCATAATTAGTGTTCCGTACCTATTACTACAGTGACCGGTCAAAAATCAAAAAAACATTAATATTAAATCATTTTTAATTATGTTCGAATTTTCTTGTGTTATAATTAAAAAATAAATAAAATGTGTAAATTTTAACTACACACTTTTTTCTACAATCAATCGCAATATTTATGGAGTTGATAATTGTGTTGATAATGGCATTTATTCACAATTCGCAATGAGTCGATGACTAACACAGTACTATATGGTTCAAAAACCCTTGGAATGTAAGCACCTATTTTTCCATAATTCTTTTTTTTTTCAACAACTATTGCGATATCGAAAAAACTGCAATTTTCCAATAATCTATGACCCAGCATCTACTAACACTATTAGAATTAAAATTTTGTCCTTAGAAGCCTAGGGGATCAGGGGGTTACATAGTTTTCGAGGAAAAACTTTTTGTGACAGGTGGCATTTCCTTTTAAGATACGGAGCCCTAAAAATAGATGGAAATATTTCTGATGGCCCAATAATTTAAGTTATAACATACCTATCTATTATTGTAAGTATATTAGATGTTAATTTTTAATGAGTGAATCAAAAAAGTCTGGTCGTCTCTCAAATTAATATAATTATCTGACATGCCATGAACAAGTTCCATTATTCTATTTCTGATGTTTCCTGAACGTTTAAAATATTACCACGGAAATTCATCAACAATGCAAATGAACTTTTTGTAAATAAAATGCAGTAAACATTTGATCCTGTCGTTATTTGTTTTTATTAAACTTAATTAATTTTATGGTTGCGCATTGATTTATGGTTGGCATCCGAAAACTACGCACGGATTAATTTTGCCAGCTATTTAAATAAATTAGTATCCAGGCACTTGTGTGCAATGTGCATAACCTACAGTACAATGCAAAAATTCGAACAATTTATGAATTACAGATCCATCATAAAATACCAATTTGTAACGAACTTAATTAAAATCAGGAAAACAAATATCCACATAACAAGTTCTCAGCGATAAATTAATATAAAAGAACATTTATAATAAACCGTTAACATTCAACTTTATATAGTTTTCAGGAACAGGGGTGTAAAGATACTGATCCAAACTTTTAAAAGCAGTTTGGGTTCTTTACTAGGTAGCTTATATTATTTAGAAAACTCTTCTTTGAAATATTGGCCACCAGTTATGAAAATTTCAGCTTTTGTGACCAATAAAATGCTTTGATTCATACCACAATACGTGCTGCACAATAAATCGATACGTGACTTGAAGTGAAACATTAGAAACAAGGAAAAGCCCATTTTATAAATGATACTCAATTGTACGAAATCTTTGAAAAAATATAAGCATTCAATAATCTTTACTTGCTACTGTATCATTACGTAAAAAATATGTTTTTAATGTGTACAGTTATAATCCGGTCCAACAGTAAGGCATAAATTCATTATTTAAGGAATTAACAATTTATCAGTAAAATTCTGAAAGAGGTCGGTTTTTAGTTCTAAAATGGCATTTTTTTTAAGCATAATTTTATTTCTTGCCCTTCAATTCCCTTCAAGAGACAGCTATTCGTTTACATTTTTTAAATTCAACAAGGGTGCGTGTGGTAGCTCATTTGATATGGTTCTTAATCCTCTACCAGCCATTATAGGATTTTTTAAATTTTGTTAATATTCCTTAAGGAAATTAAATTTGCAAATTTTAATATGTATTAAAATGCATACAATCAAATGTAACTCTTAACTTAAAATTCACTTAAATTATGCTTAATGTGCCAAATATCTGTCAAATTTATCTTTTCTAATTGATTTTGTGTCATAGCTTTTCCTTTTAAATTTATCCTCATAAATTACAAATAAAAAGAAGTATAATGTTTCCTACTTCCTAAAAAGGAATCCTTTTTACTTTTTTTTTTCTTGTTGGGTATTTTGCTGCCAGCGACACCTTTAAACTGAACGAATTATAGGCGGTTATACCAACAATGTGTTTAACCTTTGTTATGCTAACAAGCTCCATGGATCAGAAACTCCTACGAATATTGCGTTTAATCCGAATGCTCGTCCAAAGCTTCAATTAAAGATAATTAAACAATTAGCTTAAAACAATGGTTATCTGGAAACAATATTAATATTTAAAAAAGAACACAAATTAGCTAATGTGTTTTTTTTTACTAAACAACCAACCAACCACAAAAACAAAGTATTTTGCTATAAAAGATTTTGGAAACATCTAAAAAAAATGAATAATTATGACACAAAATCAATTAAAAAAGCCAGATATTTAGCATATAAATATACAGGATACATTTGATTGTATACACATGAAACACATTTTAAAAAACTTCAAATTTAATTTCCTTGACGAATATAAAAAAAAATTAAAATCTTACATGGCTGGATAGATAATAATAAAACCTTTTCGAAGAGCTATTACACGCGCCCTAGTTCAGTTTAAAAATAATAAAGGGATTGCTGTCACTTCAAGGGGGTTGAAGGGAGAGTCATAAAATTATGCTTAAAAACTCTCATTTTGGAATGAAAGATCGACCTGTGTCAGGATTTTACTTATATAATTTTACGTAGATAAAATGAACTTATACGTTATTATTGGACCTTGCTGTATAGAGTTTGGAAAAAATTACCAGTGATTCATTCGACGAATTCCATAAAACCGTACCAATACCTATCATACTATACCACTGTTGAGGAACTTTTTGACTTAATCTTAATTTTATATTTATTAGACGATGTCATAAATGTAAGGATCAATCCTTATACAGCTAAGCTCACCGGAAGTTACATTTTAATTAAGATATGAACCAGGAAGCCGATAAAACCTAAATTCGTTATTTTAGAAGGTAGGTTCCTTTAAGTTGTTAATACATTTTGATGTATTTTTGTGAAACTTGCTAGGCATAAAGGTCTTATAAACTTCGCTCTTAGAAAATTTAACCCTCATAAACTTTGATAATTTTCTTTAACAATTTACAAAGCTGTTAAGATCCTACAGTAGATTTGAAACATTTCTCTGAATAATTTATAAGCACAATAATTAATGAGGTTTGATATACGAAAGATAATGTTGGAGATATAGAGATCCTCAAAAGGGATTTTAAAAGAAATTTGTCATTTCTCAATTATTTATAAAAGAAAAAACAGCCAGCAAGTTATATTTAAATTCAATAAATTCTTACATTAGTGGTTTATTTTTATTGATTTTTTTAACCAGGAAACTTTGTGCAAGTGCATTGAATAATTCGTTATTTATGTTGAATATTGATTTCAAATTTAAACCTTTGGAAAATTAATGGCAGCTAACAAATATTTTTATGGATATTTTAAATTCGAATTGAGCATGAAACACTTATAACTAACTGCACACGTTATATAATGTTCATTAATTTCATTTACACAATTGATACAATTTTCCAGTTCTTTTTATATTAAATAATTAAACTGATGATACATTTATGCCATATATTTGTTTGTCGGCTAATAATCACTTGTGTAACATCTATTCTGATGCATTAAGCAAATGTTTTATCAATATACAGATAAAATACACGTTAAGCGAAATAAAAAGTCCATCAAAGTTGAACACGAACTGAATTGTTCAAAATAATAAAATTATACAGATTGTTTCTGCTGCGAGAAGCATTTTCAACAGCTGTCTGCACGGGGGAATTTGATATGGCTTCTACAGGTCGAAAAAGAGGTTAACAATTGAGAAGCCCTAGCAATTTTCAGCTGGTACCCAATAGAGTAGTTCAAATAGCATGCAACCCTAGATTAAATGTGCGAATAACCAAAGAAAAAATTATTAAATATAGAATGTCTGATCTACTTTAAACAAAACTATGATGAAAATATTATTTTTTTGCTATTTTTATTAACTATCTATTCATTATTATTTTTATATCTTGTGATTCTTTTTTACAAAATGCTGTATTAGCGCCATAAATTTGTGATAAAATTCAAAAACGCGATGTTTAATTATCTTTGTGGTATCACCATAAAAATTAGCATTAAAAAATACACAACTTTGCTAATTTAACTAAAATTGCATCTTTAATAACAAGAAAGTTAGCAAAACTGTTCATTTTGAACACCCTGTATTCTGGGTGAGTTATTATTCGGTAAAGCTGCGTGACTCCTAGAATTATTTTGATAAGAAAAATCTTTTTGGAACAAAAGTATATTTTGGATGTGGCCCACATTCTAAAATTATTTTTATGGATGAATATTTAGTTACACACGGTGGTGCATTAGAGTTGCCTTTAAAAAAATTTTTAAATCTACTCAAAAATACTAATTAAAATAATATTAAACAAGAGATGTGCGCGAATAATTGTTGTTGAGACATCTGGAAAAAATCATGGAAACGTACTGCGAAGCTCGCAATGACTAGTAATTTTAGTACAGATGGGTTGAGTATATCGTTATCTTAAAAAATAATGTAAATATAATTATGAATAGCCTTTGTCATTATACACGCGCAGATTGGCAAATATCCTTCTGCTAAAACTACCTAGTCTTTGTTTGCGTTTAGGTTAGAGCTAAGAAGCCATGGTCCAATACTACTTTACTATTAATATTATTATTGTATACAAGTATACTAAAATATAAAAAAAATCACTAAAACTATTTCTAGAGTCTAACTCTTCTAACATTCTAACAAAGTAATTTAACAACAACGTTGTCTATTTATCTTAATATAATTTCTAAATAAAAACAGATGTGTGGGTAAGATGATAAAATTACTCGAAAGATATTCCTTTTCTAAAATTTATCTTTGAACTATCTTCTACAACCTGCAGTTGTGTATCAAAAATGCCTATAGAAAGTGCTCTATTTAAAGACATAGTTTGAAGTCGGCTGGAGAAAAAATTTTTTTTTTTTAATTTTTTCAAATTTTGATTAAATTCATAATTTTAACTTTTATCTCAAATTTAAAGTTTGCACCCGAACATTTAGAATTTGGATATTGTTTTTAAATTCTGGAAGATTAGATGTTTTTTTTAAGTTCAAGTTTCCTCTTAGTGTCCAACTCTTTTTCTAACTGACAACAATGCCAATTCCTACGTTTTTCATTTTGGGCAATTTTGGGAAATTATGTTGCTATCTGAATATGCAATGTCGAAATGCATTTGATTCTTCCGAATTTCGAAAAAAATTTTTTTTGCTGTAGTTATTTATCGTTTTTTGAGTGTTTTATCTTTATTCTCAAAATTTCGAGCTTTTTTGGAAATTTTCAATTTGAATTAGATTTTTTGTTAAATGCGAAGTATGTTAATACTTTTACTTTTTTTTTTCTCAAAATTGAAAGTTTAAAATCTTGGTATTTACTTCAAACCCACAAATATTTTTTTAAACTTCTATTCTTTCTAGAAACTTAAACATTTCGGCAACATTTTTGTGAAAGATGTCAGATATTGAAATTTTGAATTTAATCCTGAGTTTTTTGATTTTGGAATTGTAATTCGAAATGTCTAGAAAAGTCTACAGAGTGGACAAACTCGTTCTAGAAAAAGTTTAATTACGATCGTGTTTATACTTAAAAATAACCAAAATTCATTATTAAACATTTCTGAAAATATTAACTTTTTTTAAAATTTTGAATTTCTGAACAAAATTAGGAATTGTTAATTCTTAATGTTCGAACTCAAAATTTTTAGTTTTTTAAATTGGAAATTTTAAAAATAAGTTGTGATTTAAAATTACTCTCTAAATCCGAAGTAAAAAGAAGCCATAATTTTGGAAAAAAAAAGGTTTGAAGTCAAAATTTTTCAAAAAAATCTCTCTCATTTCCAAAAGATAAAATCTATTAACAAAAACTAATAACACTCAACATTTTGTCTTGAAACAAAATTGAAAAAATAACTTTGATATTTCCTGAACCTTTTAGTGTTTTCTCAAAATGGCCAGGATATTTTTTATAAATTAAATGTCTAGAAAGAAAGCCAAAATATTTTGAAGAAGTCTGAATTTTGAACCAGTGCTAATGTAAAAATTTTGAAAAATAAACTGAAGTCATCAAGCTCATTTATTTCGACTTAAATCTTGACATTTTTAAACTCGTCGTAAAAAGTTGTAAAAATTTCATAAATTAAGTTTTTCTAAAAATATGAATTTAAAGTTAAAATGTCGTGATTAAAAGTACAATAAATTCTTAACTAAAGTTGAAATTTGATAATTAAGATAGAAATTTCAATAGTTTTTTAGAAGTTTTCACTTGGAATTCGAATTTTGGAGAAAAAAGTCGAATTTTCCAAATCGTAACCGAAATATAAACAAATCAACTTCATAACAAAAAATTTCGAAATTTTTTATTATGAAGTGAAAACTTTTTGAAAAAATTAAAAATTTCGCATTAAGCTAATGGGTTAAAGCTATTAAAAGAATCCTGAATATTTCAACTTAAAAATGCTTAAGTTTAGTGTAAAACTCGAAATTTATAAAAGAATCGATATTTTAGACATTTTTTTTTAAAGTTCAATCGCCATGTCAGAAAAATTATGGAAGAAATTCATAAAAATAACTTATTAAAAAATGTCTTCTCAAAATAATGGCTTATAAGATATTTTGATTTCTTAGTAAAGGGCCTAACATTCAAAATTTTATTCAAAAACCGAATTAAAAATTTAAATTTTTAGATTCCAAAACTGTAAAACTATTATTACAAAATTCAAGTATATCTCAAAATTTGGTGTTAAATCTCGAAAAATCGCTTGAATGAATTTCTAGTTCTTCTCAAAATTTGAATTTTTTTTCAAAATAGGGAGTTAAAGCTTGAAAAACTTGCAAATTCAACATTATTTTAATAAAATTCAAAGCGTAAAATTAAAATATTTCAAATAAAAAAAAAAAGAAATTTCAAGAAAAGATTAAATTTTTCTAGAAACGAAATCTCAGCTTTAAATGTCAAAATTTTGGAAAAAAATTTGAATGAGTTTAAGGTAAAAATTTTAAGATTTAGGCCGAAAATTCGAGAATGAACTCGAAATTTTAAGAACTTCTTCATTTGAATATGTTATACTCCTTCTAAATATCCTGAGTATAACCTAAAATCTATTATTTTTTTTTAAATTTCGACTGAGATATTAAAATGTTTTTTTTGTTAATTGTGAGTTCTGGTCTGTTAATGCCTTTTTTTAAAGAATATTTTACCTTTTTGGTGCCTTCTTTAGCATTTCGTTTTTGCCGAATTTAACATTTTGCTGACCTTTTTACCTTACGTGATTGTGCTTAAAATCCGGTCTCTAATAAAAGGAAATGGCGCCAAATTTGAAAAAAAAACTTGCATTTCAGTACGAAAACAAAATGATCAATTAAAAATGGTTTTTGAAAAAGGTCGCACATCTGTAAAATTCAGTTCTATCTAGTGTGAAGCCAAAAAATTTCGGGGGGGGGGGGGAGTGGGCTGCAGCCCCCTAGCCCTCTCCCCTGACATAATTAATGCTAAGGTAAGGTGGCTACAAATGGTGCTTTTACATTAGTATAGATGTCGATAGTACTGTAGATAACCCTGTACATATGATTTCGATCGGATGTTAATAAATTGAGTGAAATGTGTTTTTACTAGATACAGCATATTAGCGTAAACTTTAATAGTATTAAATAAAATAATTAACCTGATATTAATTAATGGTTAAATGAGTGAATTTACGATTTGAGTTGTTGTGAATAATGTATCACAGAATTTCGGTATCAGTTTTATCACATATTAAATGTACTGAATCTTCCTAAATTTAACTATTGAAAAATGGTTACCGAGAAGTTTCAGCACTACGATCCATTTTTATGTATTTATCAAGCAATTTACTAGTCATCCCCTAAAATTTAACGAAATTTGACCTGAAAGAAGAGCATCTTCGGATTTTAGTAGCACAACTGATGAGAAAAATTTCAAACTGTTCAATTTTAGAAATAAGTGGTTTTAATTCCGGATTTGACTTATCGGCTAGTGTAAAATAAAAATTAAGTGTTCCGCATCTGCAATACAGCCCTCGAAAACCCCTTTTCGCGGCCGTTAGTCTTAGTAATGGTTATTAAATCAAAGGTTACTTTTGTATATAATTGATAATTTTCAAATTGGCATTTCAAAAATCCAGAGAAGGGTTGTTGCATCAACGTCACCGTAAATATAATAGAAATGGTGGCCCCATTTTATTTTACTTTATTTAACCATGTCTGTAAGTGTTGTTTTCTAAAAATACCACTTAAAGAATGGCATAAAGAAAAATACCTTTCTGTAGCTGTGTAAATTGCATAAGTACAATGAATTTGAATATAATAAGTATGACAAAGGCATAAATAACTTTTTGTTGGTAAAATGGAAATTGAAATGACAACTGTCGAACTTCCCCCTTATCAGTCAAATAGAATTAAACCGTTTGAGCACCTTAAAGCCCTTGGCACAAATTATTTCGCGTTTCAAATTCCTTATCTTAAATGCGAATTCAGTTGTAATAGCATCTTCTACTGCCTTTGTACTATCAGGTGGACAGGAGAATAACCCAAAACCTGTGTTTTGTCCTATCCTAAATAACTTCAGTAAACGAAGTTTATTTTGAAGACCCTTTTCAATGCTTGTTTCCAAATAAGAAGTTATCGTGAACTAGTTTGCTTGAATGTAGACAGCTAACAGTAGTAAATAGTAAACTTTCAGTCGGGCATACAGAAGGTCTATACCATTACACGAGTGGCTGCCTACGGAACGTCGAGATCGAGAAGACTGGGGAGAGATGAGATTCTCTGCTGAATTACAACGAGACTTCACAAGACGTACGACTGTGGTATACCGTTGAAGAAGCGTGTGCAATGGCCTTGTAAAAATATAGTCTGTTTGGATTAAGGGCGAGGGGGAGACTTAATGGGCGAATACTTTGCAGTTTTTATGGTTGAACAAGTGGTAAATGTATGGGATGTGTGTTTAAATCCGCCATAAAACTACATCGCTTGAAAATATATTATTGTGTTTTGTGGGAGCAAACAAATGATATTTTTTCAAATAGCATCAGATAACCATTCTGTATACAAAATTCCATGCTAAATCAAGAAAATTGTTGTCGCATTTCCATAATATTGTTAAAGCAAAGAATATAAAATGAAAACCCAATTTAATCAAACTCTGAGTTGTGGATTTATCAAAACAATCAAAATTCGAATTTTTATCTTTTTGAAACAAGTGTGTGATTGTATGAACATTATTTTTATAAGATCTGCGATATAAATATAGGTAAATTTTTTGTAACGTGAGCAAAAATGACTTTCTCAGGATCTACATATCATAGGTATAACTCACCGGATCAACTGTCAACTTCTTATCATTTCATCTTCATACTAACAATAATGATTTTTCTGTTTGACCATAGGCCTTGTTTGCATACAGGGAAACAATGATTGGTAACTTATCTATCTCTCTTTTTCAGGTATTTTTGTCTCAGGTAGATACTGGCTCTGATTTCTCCAGGACCAAATTTCACAAGAGATATAAAACAATCACCTGCCAACTTTTGTGAACCCTATTGTGTTTGAACGTCTTTTTATCTATGGAAAATCATTTTTGTTAGTTTCTAAACTTTAGAATTGTTTTCTGAGTGAGTTTTTGTTTGAACTATACCAGTTAACGCGTGTTTGAAGTTCATCATTTTTTCCGCCTTTAGAGTCAAGATTATCTTTTGTAAGCATATTTGCTTATAATTATCATTCTCAAATACCTATCAACATTTATTCTCGATATGTATTATAACGAAGTAAAATACAATAATTATCGATTAACACACACCTTTTTTGATGCATAACTGACAAAAAGGTTTTTTTCAATCTTACTATAAATAAGAAGTCACAGCAGTTATACAAAATAACATTTTTGGCTTTTTTTAAAATAAAACTAGTCGGTATTTAATTTTTTTCTCAATGACATATTAATGAATATTAAATTCCTCATTATTTTATCTATTTAAGTGATTTTTTTATCTCCACTAATTACGAAGATGATTATTAATTTTCTTTAACATTTCTGCTACCCAGTTTGAAAATATATAAATTTGTATTGATGAGTGTTGAAAACATTCTGAAATATTTTTTTAAAATATGACTACGTGATATCTAAATTTCTTTAAAACTTCAACTCATGACAGTTGACAAAAAGTAGGTTAGTTTATTTTACATAGAATAGGAAAAAAATGAAACAGAAGACCAAAATTAGACCTGAAAATTTTGTAAAATAAATTAAGTATAAAAGAATAACAAATGTAAAAAAAAAGATTGTAGCACTGGACATCGCTGTTTCGCTCTGATTTGAGCTCGCTATCGAAAGGGAACAATGCAATGAGGAAGAAGTATTCTATAATGCACAGACCAATAGGTTTGAACATTTATTAGATTCGATCTTGTTAGATCTCGTCAGTTTGGTATATCCAACTCGAATGCTAATAAATGTTCCGACAAGTAAGTACTAAAACATTCACAGGCGTCAAGCGAGTGACTCTTTAGGACTACCACCTATTGGTCCATAGAGAAACTATGGCCATCGCCAACAATGTCGTATGCAAGAAGAATGCAACGTAGACTACAAATTCATGCAGCCCTTCCCAGGCGTGTATAGTGAATCATAGGTAGCTGAACTACCAACAGTTGAAACACTGCCACCTAGCGAAGCGGTTGCTCTCTAGGAGAGTTCCCAGAAGACAAGGAATTTGTAGTCTAGGTTGCATTCTTCTTGCATACGAATGTTGGCGATGGCCATAGTTTCTCTATGACAATAGTGTAGTACTAAAATCACTCGCTTGACGCCTGTGAATGTTTTAGTACTTACTTGTCAGAAATTTATCAGCATTCGGTTGGATATACAAACTGACGAGATCTACAAGATGAATCGTATCTGGTTTTCAAACTTCGAATCAATAAATGTTCAAGCCATGGTCCTGTCACACTATAGAATCCTTGTCTTCTGGACTTCCTAGGGGACACCTTCGCCAGGGGGCAGTGTTTCACTGTTGGTATGTTAGTCGTCCTGATTCCACTATACCGCCTGGAGGCTGCATGAATTGTAGTCTGGTTGCAGTTTCTTGCATACGAGGAGGAAGTACTTGAAAATAATAAATTAAATTACATAAAAATCTTTTTAACATGAATAGAAGTTTCATCAATGATTTACGGTGGTAAAAATTTAAATATTTGAAGACCGATTCACAAAAAACAACTAGTCCGAGGGCTAATACTAGTCTCTGGCTTATACCCTTTCCGCCATTGAGCTATACTTGCTCTTGGTGTTCCTAAGCGCCGAAATTTCTTCAGTTTACTAGTTAGAAGCACTCACCATTTGTGGAGTCCGTTCTTTCCGTTAAGAGAATATGATTACTTTAGACTTGTGTCAACATTCATCAACAGAAATTTAAATATTTATAATGTTTCCGACCAATAAGAGTTCACCGTGAAGAAGGTACTCATGTTATCTTTCTTCCAGTGGTACACGAATTAACTACTCCAACAAATAGTGAATAGAAAAGCAAGTTGCATTTAATCAAAAAGCTCCAAGCGAGTATCGGATATTGTAAAACAAACAGCAATTTGCTAACAGGAAATATTTTTAAAAATTATACGTTTTGAAACTAGGAAAGTTTATCCAGTAAATTATAAGGAAATTAAAATAGATCATAGTCAACCGTTAATGGAGATATTAAATCCACGCTCGAGGGCGGAGAGCTTGAAATACCTCAAGGAATTTTCTCACACAGTCACGCAGACATGCTCTGATTTAAATTACACGCTGAAGTTTGATTGAAACTAATTGGAGAACGCAAATGCAATTAGATGCTTAAATAAGTAATGGAAACGTTAGTGTTACTATTCCAACCACCAATTACCCCTTGGACAGGCTAGTTTATTCATAGATTTGTTTTCGTCTTATCAGCGACGTGCATCACAAAATGGGCTCCACCAGATTATCCGTGGCAAGCTGCAGATAATTGCACGATTTGTTTACTAGCCTTGGCAATAAATTTTCCTCTTGTAGCATTTAAATAACAAATTGCGGCTTCGGTTTCGATTTTTAAGTAATACTGAATTTACGTTTGTGAGTTTGCCAGAAGCCGAAGCTCCTATTTTGTAAACGTTTATGAATATAAAGTCATAATAATAAATATATCCTTACAACATCAGATGTTTACCATTGTAAATCTTGGTATAAAATTTGTCGAATCGTCTCCATATTTGTTCGAAACCCATTAGCTATCTGCACATAGAATATATACAGTGTTAAAGTTCTTAACACGAAAATTGAGTTCTAGGTCATCTAATGTATTTCCTGAATCAATCAGTTCAAGGTCACATTGGAGAGAAATCTATTTTTGTTTCGTTAAATAAGGATCTTTCCAATTAGCAAAGCCTTCATATATGAAACTAGAGCCAGTCAAAGAAGAAGAAGGATGCAGATTGGATTACGCTTTACCTTTTATATGTAAAAAACTCTTCTTTTAGCATATTATCTTTTATATATTTCTACATGTTGTCTCAGAAAAAGATTTATTATTGGATTTCAAAGCCAACTAGAATGTAGATTCTTCTACCCCAGTTGTTTACCTATATATAGTATTATTTTACTTTTTTTATTTATTACATAATGTGCCGTTTACACTCTCAGACATCGCAAGTCGATGTCTGAGAGTACTTCCAGCGAAATTGCCTAGTGTAAACAGTCTCTGAGAGTGCTCTCAGAACAAGTCGTAAACTTGCGCAAGTGCTTGCCGCAATAATTACTTGCGTAGAGAGCGCTCTAGGCAAGTTCAGATTTATTTTCAATTTGTTGGAAGTTGTCTGCAAGTGGGTTGTGCAAGTCGAACATTTGGAGGTAGAAATAGTCGTGTATGGTCAATAAATATATTAGCTTATTTAAATGAGCTGCGATGTTTAAAATTAAGGCAAATTTTTCTTCTATTATTACTGCAAAATTATATGAAAAATAAATCTGAAGAAAAGTAAATAATTTTTGATTTATTTGAAAAAACTAGAAAAAAATTGTTTTTTTTATTTTTATCGAAATTTATGCAAGAATTTAAAAAAAATACGTTATTAAAGCACTTCTTTACAGGATTTGGAAATACTACTACTAATTTATTATTCTTATTAAACATCCCCACTACATCAAGCTTAATTTAAGATTCTTTTCTTGGATTTTTACAAATTTGGGGGGAACTTTTTTTTTTAATTACATACGTATAGTCAAATACTTATAGGTTTATATGTGAAAGGGTTTATTTTATTAATTTAGCTAAAATTATTAGTTGAAAATGTAAATAAAAAATAGTTTCTTTTTCGAAAAGTATCATACGTGGTTTTTATTTTTAAGATGCTTAAAGAACATAATTCTTCTGTAATTTTAAGAAAAAAAGTTTATATCAACACAGCTCCGGAACCGATTTGTTTTTAAAATGCAGTGTGTTTAGAATTAAGAAACAAATTGATTTTTTTTAATACTTTGACATCCCTTGAAATTTTTTTTTTCAATTTTGATAGGTACTAGCTAGGTATAAAATTAGAATAGTGGCTGGTGAAACTCTGTTTCTACGACGGTACATTGTTTGCACTGGATATCACCGAAAGCAATCTTTTAATTGGGACAATAACGGGCCACAGACGTTAAACTTCTATTTAAGAGAACACAAACACAATTAATCACTTAACGGGAGGTTTAAATTATAATGTCCCCTAGAAATAAAATTATACTTGCGGCACTCTAACTTGCACGACCCACTCTACCATGTAAATGCCCAAGCAATCAACTTGCAGATAGTAGGGTCTGGATAGTGCAGGTAGAACTTGCTGAAAATGCTTGCTTTTAAAAACTTGCTTAAATGTAAACGCTCTCGCAAGAACTATCGCAAGTTACTATCCCGTGTTAACGGCACAGTACAACACCAGTGTGAAAATTTATCAATAAATTGTCTCCTTTAAATGCAGTAATAGTAATGGTATGTTGATGAACATACAATTCAGCACTACTTTGCGCATTTGACTGATTTTCTATCTTCACTAATAGCGAAGACACCCATATCCAGTGGGACACCCTGTATAACCTATCAATCCGAAAAATAAAGTTCCTCAATATGTCTATTGGGTATATACCATTTTACTGTTTTCTGATAGTGAATTGATATTTGTGAACCGACTTGGTGAATCCATTTTGTTTGTCCTTAAAATAACAAAAAGGCGAATATTTGCATATATTAGAACAAAACTACTATTCTAGAATTCTACATAATTTGCCCCTAAAACAGACGAAAGAGGAATTTAGATAACTTGTAAAATCTAAATCTACGAACAACAATGCAGCAAAACTTGAACAATATTATAAAGTTTTAGGACGGCACCTTAAGGGTCAATACATTTGAGGCTTGTTATTCCCATTAACCGAGATAACACACAACTTTTGAAACTTTTCCTGCACATGGCAATTATCGTGCTTGTCAAAGTTTCTCTTTAGAGATTTAACTTGTTGATGTTGCCACAGATAAAAAGTTCATGGAGAATTAATTCCATGTAATTGGATTTGGAAAAAGGATTTTAATCTTTCCTAGATACAATATGTCAAGTTCGATATGACGTAAAGAACAATTTTTATAAGCCCGATTTTACTACTTGTAATAATTGGGAATTGACTTATTTTAACTTATACTGTCAAACATTAGCTCTAATTTTAATTTATTTGCCTTAATATTATTATTACATATATTCATTTGAGCGTTTCTGAGATAAATGTATTGCAATGTGACGAAGTCAAGAAAAACATCTCAAAGTAAGCGAGAACAATAGGAGCAGAGGAAAGAGGTTTACACTAAAATGCACTTAAGGCATGAATAGACTCTTATTAAATAGAATGCAAAACGAATACTCCAGGGGTAACGTGTGTGTGTGTGAGTGTGTGTCCTGATTTATAGTATCGCTCTTCGAAAGAGGCTAAGGCGGTTTTCATTTCTTGTTGTCAGGATATTTTATTGCAGTGTTCTACACTACGAGCACCTTCTATTCTAAGTGATTTCCAGTTATTTCTTGCTTGAACTGACACTAGAATGGCAGCACGCTTCATATTATACATCGCTTGTGCCGGTTTGAAAAGGGTCATTGCAGTAGATGGAAAATTGGACCGCATACCCTTTTTCGTTTGCAGATTATTTTACCTTACTCACAAATGTAATTGCATTTATTACACAGAGGAAGCATTAAATTCAGCTCAAATCCAATATCATTGGTCCTCAATCCTCATCATCTCGTTGGAAGAACCTGCGCTGTCATGTCGAAATTTGAACGCTTTAGATATTATCAATAGGTATTAGAAAAAGAACCGAGAATTTAGAGAATCAAGAGACATAGACACTTTAAGAATTAGTCTGTTGGTAAGCTTAATTTTTGAAGAATTTCAAAATACATATAACATAAATGCTAAATAATGTTTTCTCTTCTTCGACCCCTTTCTTTGGAACTTACGAGCAGGACAGATAGGCCATATAAGTCTTCTAAATGGATATAAACCAATCACAATATGCGTTAAGAAAACGTCATTTTTATATTTCAAATTAGAGAGTAACCTGTCAAACTAACATTTGTTTTATATTTGTGGTTTGGATGCTTATAGTCGTGTGGAAACAAATTTATTGATTGAAATACACTATAAAACTTTACACACTTTTTATTTATTGCAACTAACGTTCAATATCTTATTAGTCCTGTCATCTCGAGAATAGGCGTACCACGCTCCACTCTAAATTTTATTTCTAATACCAAAGTACATTTCATTATTAAACAGTCCTTAGCTCCTTACATTTTATGATACAATTCACCAAAGAAAATATTTAAAATGAGTGATACTAATGTAGAGTTCATAAATTGCATTCCATCTGACATTTGAAAAGCGGCAAATAAAATCTACGAATGCGGCGTCGTGCTCAAACTTCGTTCTCGTGCAATATGGACATCACATCCGCCTATTGTTGTGCAAAATTATTATTCTTTAGTCTAGAATTGGTTAGAATATTCTAAAATATATCTTCAAGTCTTAGAGATTGATGGAAGTCTTTTCGAAAGTCTTTATGAATTAATGCTATTTATTTAAATTTCACCATTATTTAGTCTTCATATTTCAGACGTTTTCACGTGGATTTCAATATTTCAACTAAGTTCATACAAAAGAAATACTAATTGCGTTTAACAACTTATGTATTTAATTTTTTCCGATAACGCTAATTAAATTCAGAATAACAAGAGTTTTTAAAATTTGTTTTAAAAAAGTTAGGACTATTAAAAAAACTGATGCTAGTTATACTCGAAGATTAACTGTAGAAAGAAAAACTGTTTAAACCTATTTAAAGCTCCAATAATGAAAATTGATTAGATTTGCTATATCATCAATATTAATGCAAAAAAAAAATAAAACAGAAAACCAAACATTTGCATTTTTCAATAATAACTCGGAAAACTAAAATTGTACTCAGTGTTTCTGGGTATCAATTTATTAACCTTTAAATAGCGCAAACTATTCCTCGTTTAACCGAAACCGTACTACTGCCCATTTATGAGATATCCTTATTGACCCTCTATATACATTATATTCTTGCGATATATTATTAAACAAGAATTCTCCATTCTCCTTTTTAATCTTTATGGAAGAAATACAATTTGGGAAAATGATTTATTAAATTGGGAATGCCATATAAATAACCCTAATTCCCTGAATTTGTGTAGCGAGAATATAAAATTTAGAAGTTAAAACAGGAGCATTTATAATTTATCCAGTAGACATCTTAAAAGCAAATCAAGAGTTTCTAAAAATATTTTTCAAAGCGGTCTACTATAATTCAATTTATTTAAATGTATTACTTGAAATAGGCGTACTTACCTTATACCGTCCTAAATTACTGACCGTACACGATAAAATTGCTTCTCGGCCAACGGGAATTGTTAAATTATGTATCGGAGCCAAAAATTCAGGTTCATCGGATATGCGAGCTGTCGACCAATCTTCTGAAATAAAAGAAATTATTTAGTTTTTCCGCTCGTCCAAAGTCACGTGTGTACGTTACAAAATAAGGCCTTTTTCATCTTTTAAATTGGGATCCTAATGCAAGCTGACCCAAAAATCTGAGTAATTATTAAATTTAATTAATGAATTTATCCGGAAAATTCTGAGGATTTTAAAAAACATTACTTGAAAAAACATAATTTTAACTTTAATTATTAAATATGCCATTTTCTCCACAAAATTACTACGTAAAGGACTACCTTTTTATATTACCAGTTAGGCAACACGAAAATCTATCAAAATGAGCTAAAAAAGTTGGAATGCTATTTAAAAAATTGATGATGACGTCATCCTTAATTTTTTCGGGTCTCAGGATGGCATTTTAAAAACACAAAATTGCCTGTTCAAGAGATTTTCTTTAAATTGTTAAATAACGCCAATAAGAATGTTGTTTCCTCACCCGGTATTGCAGTTGTTTGGTACCATATTTTTTCTGTTGATTTATTTAGAATATTTTTGTTTTTTATTTCCCAATCCTAGAGTTCTAGTGTGATATTAAATTAATTCAATTTATTAAGTCAAGGAATAATATTGCCGCAGAACATCAAGTCGAAATATAATTTACAGTTTTGTAAGCTAAGGGTTTTTGTCAAGTCACACTGCAATTAAACGAAAAAAACTTCATTTTTTACTAGATTCCGAGTTTCTCGTATAGAATAAATATTGTAATTTGTTTATTGCGTGCAAAACCAGAGAAAACCTTGCTTATATATCCACGTAAATGTCTACATACTGCAATTTTATTTAATTTACAAATTATGGCTTTCAAATAGAAGTGCCAAGTAGTGTGTTTAACGAGACTATCATTTTCGACTTTGAATATTAAATATTTGGTATAGTTAGTACGCAGATACTAAACAAAAGATGATGACTTTTTTCGCGAATACGTGTCGTCCGAAATCGAAGTTGGGGTGGTTATTCCCAAAGGGGTGAGTCAAAAAGTACCTTATTTTGGTCACCTCTCCGCCGATATGCATTTCAGATCTTTCTGATGATATTTTTTGTCTAACAATAAGAGATATTCCCAATTGCAACTTTTCACATTGTCACCCTGTATAGATTATATTATATTGTTTACTAGTAAGGTTTAACAAAACTTAAATAACATTCACTAAGCCGATAGATGTTGATAAATTTCGAATCGGCAGAATAAAAAAAATAGGCTGTTAAAGGGACTGCCGACAGAAATGAAAACTTAAAACTGTAATATTACACTGTCATTTTTTTAATTTTCAATGATTTTTAGGATATCAAAGATAAAAATTTCAAAATCTGTAAACTAATTATTACTCTAGTTCTTAAATCTTTTATATTTTATGTGGTTGCGAAAGCTAAATATAATAGTAGTTTATAAATTTTAATGTGCCCTATTCCAACTAAGCAAGCGGATTTTTTTGTTATTAAAGTTAAATTATTTTTGGTGCACCTAAATAAATACCGTAAACCACGGTTATTTTGTCCCCTGAGGTGTAACATTGTCCCAACCAGGGAAGATAAGATAGGACTCCGAAAAAGCAGAATGATGGCTTTTTCTAACAGGTGGAACAAATTTCTTGAAGCCCAAATAAGCGGTTTTATTCCTAATAGGTTTCGTTATACTTAAATTCCAATAAAGCTGATCTAGCGCGTATATTTTTAGCAACAAACTTTCATTACTGCAAACGTTACAAGTTGACCCAAAAATCTGGCAAATGATACACAATACATGTAGATCTTTCTGAAGACTCTGAAATCCTTTAATTTTATGCCTCTTAATTGTGCTTTTGAAAATAACCTGTTTTAAGAATGTCTACATCTTTGGTCCCCTTAGACGAGTTACAATTCGTCCTTTAGTTGTTGTATAACTTTTAGATGTAATTTTGGAGTGTCTAACAAATATAAAAGAAAATTTGAAGGTCGCTCTTACGCAGACTATAGTGATCAAACGCTAAAATCTGATAAAAAAAAATGGAATTTATTCAATAAATAAGTATTAAATTTTAGACTGATTAGGACTGCCTAAATGTAAACATTAATTTGGTAGGAAAAATCTTCTTAGGTAGACTGAAAGAAAAAAGAGCGAAACGAAGCACCTAAAAAAAACTGCAGAAAAAAATTGATAGTACCAACAGATCTGAGTATTAACTAATGAGCTTTCTCGCAAGAGAGATAGGCCCAAAAAAAAAACAGACGACTCTCAGATTTATTACCAAAATAGCTGTTACCCGCGACTTCGTCCGCGTAGAATTAGATGACCTTTTTTCTAGAAAATATGAATATGCTATTTGACTTTCTCGAGGTTCAATTTTCTAAAAAAAAAAACCTTCCACGTTAGGCAGTGCCCATTTACCGGTATCCGTCATTAACACAATACTACTATCCCAGTTTAGGTTTCTATATCCAGATATTTAGATTGTCGGTCAATGGTTAGCTAAGATACCTTCTTTAGTATTACATGTGCAAACGTAAAAAGTAAGTAACAGAAATATAACTTTATGTAATCAACTATCCAAAGTTACAAACAGTTTATGCAATTTCATAGTTTGTTAAATTAAGACATCGATTTGTTTTGTTTTAGATATGACATCGATAATAGCGCTTCTATTAAACATTGTTTTATTTTTGGTAGTTGCTCAGCCAGAAAAAAAATCGATTTCCATTTTAAGCAAAGGGTAATCATAAGATAGCACGGCGGAGTCGCATTGATAGATACAACGCAACACATTTTCCCATTTATAAAATTAGTTTAGATAATAAAATGAATGGATCTAAAATATTACGTAAAAATAAACAGAAAAACAATATACTATAATCAGCTATCCGAAGTTACAAACAGTATCCACAAAATCATAGTTTGTAAAATTGACAGAAATTTTTTTAAAGTAGAGCTGTCAAGTTTCCAACAACAAAGTCGTGGCAAATAGGTTTACTTTGAAAACGAAATTTTCAAAAAGACTTAAAAATTTCAAGTCTAAACTTAACATTTATTATTTTTTCTCGAATTGAAAACCTTACAGCTTACAATTTCGACATTAAATTGCACACTAAAGCACTGAACTAAACACTGTGGCTTGTGATTAAGTCCAAAGAAGGTTTCACCCCTTTACCACATCGGCAATTAAATAAATAATTACGCGATACGTATTTCGCCAGCAGAACTGCATCTTTTGCTAATCGTTTAAGATTAGTGCGCTTGAAAATGCCAGTTCTGCTGGCGAAATACGTATCGCGTAATTATTTATTTAATTGCCGATGTGGTAAAGGGGTGAAACCTTCTTTGGATTAAATTGCACAGTTCAAAAAAGAAAACTGAGAAGTTTCTATATTTCTCATAAGAACCTTTGTTCTGAATATTAAATTTACATTCGAAATCTCACCAAATTGACATTTCTATTAAAATCTATAAACCTCCATTTCATGTTCAAAATTTCTTCGTTTTCAAAATCGAAGTCTTAGTAGAAATTTCGAGTTCAGTCTTGAAATAAAAAGAAAAACAAATTGCTAGAACTGCAACTTTGAATTCAAAGTTTTACTCTTTATTTCGATTTTGGGAAGAAAACTGAATTCCAAACTCGAAAATTGAACTTTTTTAAATGATTTTGGTTGAAATTTTGAGTTGAATCTCGAAAAATTTTTTCTCAGAACTTCCATACTGTCCACTTTAAACTTAAAATTCCGAACTTTACCTTTTATTTTCTTCCAAAATTTCAAAGCCAAAAGTGCAGTTTAATTTTCAAATTTTACCTTTTTGTTTAGATTTTCAATTTCAATATCCGAATTTTAAAATTTTTTTTTTAAAGCATTCTTAATTAAAATTCTGGGTTTAACATCTAAAGACTTTTTTGATGTTTTAGCATCAGCTAGATAAACTAAATAAATTATCAAATTTATAAAAACAAATTCAAATTTTCACTTGAATTTAGAAAAAAAAAGTTAGACATTTGAAGGTATTTAGTAAAAATGCAAATTTTCGATAAACTTTTTAAAATTTTATAAGAATAAACAGGAAAAAGTTCGACTTTTCAAATTTAAACACGAATTTTTTTTAAAAAGATATCTAAATTTTATCAGTACATATCAATACAATGTATATTTTGGTATTAAATAATTTGAGAAATATTCGTGTATTTAACTTTTATGGCAAAATTTTACGAAAAAAGCTTTTAACTCAAATTCTCGAAAAACCTCGAAATTTTAATAACTAGTAAAACTAAAAATTACCAAAAGAAAGTTAAAAGTTTGATTTTGAAAATCAAATTTTAAAAAATAATTTTCAGTTTACAGTACAATTCTGAGAAAAAATTAAAAATAATCTTCAAATTTGATTTCAAAATCAAAAGATTTCCAACATAAAAATAGGAAAAGTATGAATTTTGAGTTTTGAAAAAAAATAGACATTTCGAAAAAAATAAAATCTTTATGAAAAAATCATGTTTTCCCATAAATTTCGAGAAAAATGTCGAAAGGTCAAAGAAAAGGTTAAATTTCGAGTTAATGTTTTTAGTAAATTTGAATGAAACTTTTATTTCTTAGAAAACGTTTAAAACTTGATTTTTAAATTCAAATATTCAGAAAAACAAATACAAATTGTAACTTTTTAACTCGAAATTATGGAAAAAATAAAAATTTCGAAAAAATACAGAGTTTAGGAATACATGTCAAGTTTAAACTGTAAATTACTAAAACAGAAAAAATGAATTTAAGAGAAAATAGAAAATATACAAATTTTTGGAAATTCCAAGTTTGAAGTTGAGATTTTTATATAAATAGTACCTGTTTCTGTTTAAACAAAGAATTTTCAATAATCAAAAATTCAAGGTCAAATATAATTAACCATTTTTTTTTGAATGTTTAATTCAGCCCAAAGAATTATTAGGTGGGATACAGGACAAATAATATTGAAATCTGGAGAATTCCTACTGAAAGATGGATACTATGAAACCTCAAGGTTCGTTTTTTCTTAGTGTATTTCAAATGCTCAAACTTTTTTCGAAATTTGGGAAATTTAAAAACAAATTATTAAGTACAAAAAGAATTCTCTGTCAATCGTTGTTTTCTACAAAAAATCGAAAGGAAATGATACTTTAATTAATTTGAATAATAACATATTAATTTCTTGTTAGAATTAAATATTATTCCAAAAAATTCTTAAATTATTGTTCCAGTATTTAGATTTCCACAAAAAAATTAAATTTTTAAAATCTCCTTCATAATATTTCGAAGGTAATAATTTAATATTGCTTCACGTTCAAGTTATCAAAAAAACTCTTCAAAAAGATGTTTAGAATTTAATTTTGAGCTCCAACACCAAATTTCATTATGAAATTCAAATGTTTAACTGTTGTATATTTTTTTCCGCAATTGTATATGAACATTGCGGACAAATGTTACAGAATTGTGTTTTAATTTCGCAGAAATACATTGTTAAATCAAAAATGCAAATTTCGCAATGAGACTCAAAATTTATAAATTATGAATAATTTGTCTTTAAATCCTACTTAAATTTAAGTTACTTGCTTCGAATGTATATACCGGAAACGCATCATAACGCGTCCTAAATTCTAAACACTTTGTCGAATTGTTGTCCGAATTAACCCTAGACCCCAACGACATACTGGTAAGTTTTGAAGTCACTTCACTATTCACTAATGTTCCAGTTTCCGACTCCATGACGATAATTCTTCAATTACTTTCAGGCAATGAGAATGCAGATTCCCTAGTTGATTTAATTGAAATGTGCCTCACATCGACTTATTTTTCTTTTAATGACAGCTTCTATAAACAAGTGTCCGGCGCCCCAATGGGTTCCCCCTTATCCCCAGTCGTACCAAATATTTTCATGGAATCTCTTGAAAATACTGCGTTGGAAACTGCGGATTTAAAACCCAAGTTACGGTTTCGTTATATAGATGATACATTTATTGTATGGCCACGTGGAGAGGATTCACTAAACATATTTTTGGAACACCTAAACAGTTTACGTTCTTCCATTAGCTTCACTATAAAAATCGAAACCAACGGTTTCTTGACGTACTGGTCGCGTCTCTCATTCCGTTTGTCAAAAACCCACCCATACAAATTGTTATTTGCATGCAGAGTCCCATCATCACCCTTTCCAAAAACGTTCTGTTATAAATTCACTGGTTTCACGGGCTATAGCAATCTTATAGCCGATAAATCTTTCAGACGAACTGAACAAAATTCGTTTTAACCTCCGCAACAATGGTACAAATCACAAATGTCATTAAGCGACATCTTCACCCTACTCCTCGTTCTTCACAAAATTGAATATTTTCTTCTAAAGCCTTTCTTCCTTATGTTCACAGAGTAACAGATCAAATCGGAAAATTATTGAGAAAACACAACATTAAACCCATTTTTTCATCATCCTCAAAAATCCAACAGCCCCTCCCATCTCCCAAAGATAAAATTTCATTCTTTCGTTCTAATGGCGTGTAGAGGGTTCCTTGTTCTTGTGGTTCAGTGTACATCGGAGAAACGGGGCGATCATTTAAGACGCGAATATCTGAGCACCAAAGATGTCTTAAGTCTGGTTTATTTTCGCAGTAGGCCATTGCGGAACGTCAACTTGAGACCATACATAAGATTCTGTTTGATAATATTTCAATTATATCCAATTTTCCCAATTACTATAATAGAAAAATACGCGAGGCCATTGAAATCCAAAAGTTCGCCAAAAACATCAACAGAGACGACGGTTACATCCTTTTCTCCATCTGGAAACCAACCATCGAAAATCTTCGGGAGTGATCGCGCAGACGAATGATATATAAAGTTTTCCTTTCTTTCTTTCCCCTCAGAAGAGTTTTGCCTCTGGTAAGGTGGACATACTGAGTTACCGTGCTCTTCTGTCTAAACTTTTTTATCCTTTGTACCAAATTTTCAATTTAGAAGAGTTTCGCCTCTGGTATGTTGGACATACTGAGTTACCGTGCTTTGATGTTTTGAAATTGGCCTTTTTTTCATTTTTGTATATTTCCTTGTATTTGAGTTGTACTTTATTGTTTCTTTGTTCCTGAAGAAGCCCCCTACGATGGTGGGCGAAACGTAGAACATTTTTAGTAGTTCTTTGATACGTTCCAATCCCGAAAAAAGTATATCTTGGAATGGTAGTGTGCAATAAACTGTAGAAATCTTTTCTAAATTAAAATTCTCCTCTTCTCTTTATTTTATTTCATGATAAAGTTAAAAACATTGGAACTTGCTGACATTCTTTAACCATTTCTCTAAATGGATAACATGTAACTAAAATGCTCATTAAATGCAGTAACTTCATTGGCTTATATTTATAGAGCATTAAATATTGATGTTGAAAGCAGACTTCCATCCAATAAAACCCAACAAAAATATTAGTTTGCTAACCAGTATAACAAGTTTCTGTAGTGTCGTCTTCTTATGTGGGCATTCTTCTATTTCTAAAAACCTAATTAGAAGTAAACTTTTCCGGAACTTTTCGGTGAGAACCATGTAAATAGCGCACTTTACTACGCAAGAAATTAAAAAGCCTCGGGTTTCACAACCTTTATTTGTACAAAGGATTCATTCCGGCTTTCCCTGTTTTTCACTTCTATCGTGAACTAATTTCAAGAACAAAAAACGACCAACCTCGGGAAAATTAGTTATGCATTTCTACCTATCTAGGGGTCTCCCACAGCATGTATTTTTTAAACTTAATTAAAGAGGCAACTTGTAAGCATGTGTTCTGGAAAGCTGATAGAGAATCAAAACAAAAGCACTGAGAACACGGAAATGCCAACTACAAACAAAGTAAAAACAATAGCCACAATTTGTTTTATAACTGTGAAATTTTTGTCTCATTTAACTCCCCTGATTTCGGCTTAATTTAAATTCATGAATAATTTTTACAAAGTAATTCAACGCTGAAAAATATATTCAAAGAGCTGCCGACGTTCAACTTAGGACAATTAAATTATATTATGCATGCATTATTCTATGAATAATATGAAATCATTTTTTTAAATTTATATGACAGCATATTCTTATATACCCATACTCGCTATATAGATCTTGAATTGATTATTATCAGCAATTATCACTTCTATTGGTAAGAAGCGGGAGATAATATAATTATATTTAGGCGTCTAAATTATTTTATTAAGAGATTAAATGAATATTCACAATTTAAGTGAATATGGAGTGAACATTCAAACTATCAATAAACTATAACTAAATCATTAATACTTAGTTATTGTCCAGCATTATTCTAGTACTAATAAACTAATAAAACAATATCAGAAATGTTGACAGCAGTTTAGCGAAATTGTGCACATCCTTAAATTTGATTGGAGCTAAATCACGTTGGTAAAGCCAAAGGTGCACACCACGGGAATTGGTTCTATAGGAAAGCAGTCTAACCAAGTGGGGATGCACACTGTTCTGCAAGAATAAAAAAATTGGGACCAGAAAACGTGCAAATGGCATTTTGCATTTAAATTAATGCTTTGTAGGATAATAATTTGCACTCATAGCTTCACACTTGGTCTTTTGCTGATTAAGTCGGCTTCATTTAAACATCTTTTGATCATTCGAGATGATATTACAACAGTTCTAATGGGAGATTTTAACATATTATTAGTGGTGCTCTAGTTTTCGAAAGCTGATTGTCTCGAAAAAGGGTCATCCCTTTGATTGATATATTATTTTTCCTCTGGATCAAGCCTTCAAATGTAAAAACATGTTCCGTTAAATCTTCTGACCACGCGATTTATGCTGGAAGAATGTCTTCATAACAGTGGCAACATCATGCATCAAGTATCCCTTATTCAGCAGAATTCAGTTTGTTCGAAGCATTTCTGGATTCTGGATGTAAGAGTGGGTTGCCTAGAAATTAGGCCACCCTTTCCGGGCCCATTGTGCTATCCCCGTGACTGAGGCATCCTTGGTCATTCATTCAGCCACCCAACCTTGTTGAGAAACTGAAGAGCGTCCCTTGGATGCGCCTCTCTCAAACTGGCCACACTAGGTCAGAAGTCCCCCAGCGTGGCTTCTCTGATTGATGCTAGTGCCAGGCAGTTACATACAAGTTTCCTGTTCCAAGCATTTATTAAAGATGTCAGATTATCTCTTATCCGAATTTTTTGAGAGCCGGTATTGTAACCCTTCTTTATTTCCGGTCTTCAAGCATTAATCATAAACCTTTTTGCCCAGTATTGCCCAAAAGTTTTCAACTGGGTGTGACTATGGAAGATTTGGAGGATTAGCATTTTTGAACACAAAAGGGATGTTGTGAACCTCTAACCAATCTCTGGGTTTTTTTTTTTTGAATTTCCAATTTGTACGCCATACCTTTTTAAAATATATGACAAATATTATATGGAATGTTAAATTGAGTCATTTTTACAAGTTTGTTTTCTGTGACAACTCGATATTAACTTATTTTCCATTACTTCTCAGCTAGTTATTTTTTCCGAAAATTTTTGTTACATACCTTACTTGTTATTTGTTATATTTTGAGTAAAATAAAAATTATTTTCTATTACCTCGGCCTTATTCACCGCAGTAATTGAAATTATGTTTCAAGCCAATTAAATGCAACAAATATATGGCAAAATTCTTTCAGATTTATGCACGAGTTCATTAAATTTTTTTAAAAGCAAATATTTTTATTCTTTTTGCAGTTCTTTTATCTTATTTAAAACCGCTTTCTCAAAGCATATTTCAGCAATAAATCTAATTATTAATTTATTGCATGCTTTTGGTAGATTTATTTAATAAAATATAAAACAATGCAAATACGCATAAAATAAGATAAAAAAGAATTCTTTTTCAAAGTTTAACTGAAGCTGGTTATTATTTTATTATTTCGTTCTGCAGTTGCTGTTTTCGGTGTATAATTTATTCCCGAAAAGCATTTTATTGAGGTAATTCCTTTATTTTACTACCTAATGTACCCGGTGGGCTCATTGTTTATTAACAACATTTGCTGGGAAATATTGTGTGGGATAAAATTTCGTATTCAGCAATCATTAAATACAATATAATTTTAATGGCTGTTTACGGTTCTAAAAATAAAGTGATACTTGATATACAGACACAGTGAGTTGAAAATTAAGGAAAAATTTCATTTTTCCTTATAATACTTTGAAACCGCCCGAATTACAACCTATCCTTGTTTAAAATGGCGGTTCATCACTATCTATCCTTGTTTCCGCATCCTACTCGCAGTGCTTTGAAAGCATAATGGGGTTACCCTTTGCGAGTACTTTAAACTTAAAAAAAAAATTTTTTTTTGAATTTTAGTAGCTATTGGGTATGTATAAGAACGCAGTTTTTGCAGAAAAATATCTGCTCTAGTTCCATCAGTAGCGTCCGCGTTAACATGTCCTTGAGTATTGTTAGCCAGAAAAATTATTCGTATGACGTGCGGTTTTCGATTAACATGCCCTTGAATATTGTGGTGAAAAAATAATTCAGAAAATCATGCCACTGTTTTTTTTTTCAAAATAAATACGACTTTCATTGAGGCTTGTTATTCCTTAGTAAAAGTTTACCCAAGAAATGGTTTTTGATTAAAAAAATAAAATGCATTTCCTTGCATTTCAATTATGCCTTTGATATTTTGCTACACATTTTAGGGCAACTTTGGTCATTATTATTTTGTTATCATAATTTACGTAAGGTAAGTTAGATTTATGTGTTTTTCAGAAGTAATGTTTTAATAATTAATAAATCCATAGCATGAAATAAATGCATGTAACAGTTTTTGGAGCTAAATATTTTTTTTAATCGAAAACCGTTGTTTATGAAATTAGTACTTATTTTGAAAAAGAGAACTACTGGCGGACCATTTTTTCCCGTTAGGAATATTAAAGGACATGATAGAAGTAGAGCAAATATTTTTCCTGCAAAAAATACGACATTATGCCTACTTAATATTAACCAAATTTAAAAAATATTCCAAGCGGTATGAAAGTATTTAAGGAAAAATTAAATTTTTTCTTGAATACTTTATATCTGGTAACAATTTTATTTTAGCTGCTTCGATAGATATCTCATAACATGAAATTAAAAAATTAACGATAAAAATCAGTAAACTGATGAACTTGTTATTTCTCGAAATTCTCCGAATCTGACCCCTATAAATTGGACAAAAAGTTATGGTGATTCAATAAAAAGGAAATAAAAAATACGGATGTCATTTATACATACCTGGACCCTGATAAATCAAACCGCTTCCTCTGTTTATTTATACAGGTTGAACCAAATTTGATTTCCACTATAGGATCACGTAAACTATTAGAGATACACGGAAGCTTAAATGGGCAAAGTAGGGCAGAATTTAATGCCTAATATTATTCTGCTGAGAAAACTATTGAATTCCAAATATTCTTGATTTTATTTTGAAAACACTGGAAATCCTCATTTTTAAAAATCAGCTGTAACTTGTTTATTTGAAGTCCGATTGAAAAAAATCAAAAACAGTAATTAGTTGTTTTTTGAGGCCTTTTCGTTGGTGTACGTTCATTTTTTTTTAAATTTAATTGTTTCTGAGAAAATTATGTCAACTTTGTTATTTCTTATGGACGCCATATTGGATTTTATCATTTTCGAATTTGGCATATTTTTCTGATAAATTTGATACATGACATACCATACTTCAAATATGTCAAAGTGGGTTAAATGAACCACTTTTTTATTTTTAACCAAAAAAATTATAGTAGGTGATGCAAGTGCCATAACTGCTAATAATAAAAATGCAGTACCTAATTACGTAACAATAATTATTAAAAAACTAAAAATATTTTAACAAACTCTGCAATATTTAAACAGTTTTTAGTATAACTTTAACGTGCATTCACCCCTTTAAATGGCGTAATTCTATGAAAACGTGTAGATGTTTTAAAATTTTGTCGGCAATTTTTACAAAAATTCTTTTAATATTGAATACTTATTCGTGTAACGTGAAATATCTAACAATCTAATACCAGAAATGACTCTCATTATTTATGCACATTATCCGTCTTAAAATATTTAATTTCTAGAGAAGTCTAGAACTTACACTTGCGTATCAGTCATGGGAAAGTGGTCCTCAATAAAGCCCTTGAAATACTCTGAGAATTACGTAATTTAAAGGGAATATCCACGTTACGATTATTAATAAATATTTCACTACTATACAGTTTGTTATAATATTTTTGGTTTTTAAATAATAACTATTGCTTTTTTATTATTAAAAGTTATGGCACTTTCATCGCCTTTTTTTTGTTTAAAAATAAAAAAAATAGTTCATTTAACCCACTTTCAAATTAATCAGAAAAATATGCCAAATTCGAAAATGATAAAATCCAATATGGCATCCATAAGAAATAACAAAGTTGACACAATTTTCTTGAAAACAGTTAAATTTAGAAGAAAAAATAATGTACACCAATGAAAAAGCCTCAAAAAACAACTAATTATATTTTTTGATTTTTTTTCAATCGGACTTGAAATAAACAAATTACAGCTGATTTTTAAAAATGGCGATTTTCAGTTTTTTCCAAATAAAATCAAGACAAATTGGAATTCAATTGTTTTCTCGACGAAATAATATTAGGCGTTAAATTCTGTACTACTTTTTCCATTTAAGTTTTCTGGAATCTCTAATGGTTTACGAGATCCCTGAGTGGAAATCAAATTTGGTTCAACCTGTATGATTTTTCGTTCTTAAATATAGAAAAATTGTCCTAAATTACTTTCTTACAACATTTTAAGCGATTAAATATGATAAATATAGATATATCATTAAAATCTGGTAATAAATGGGAATACGTATAAATAGAATAACAACACAGAAGCTAATGTCATTATAAATTTTTTGTTTTAAAAATGTATATGAAAACGTTTTTGCCAAACAAACCATACCGGCGTAATCTGTCGATGATGTTATAAATTTAAGCCAAAGTTATTTAGATATTGTCACCACAAACAAATAAATAAAAAAATTTATTTGGCCATGGAATTTCATATTTATTTGCTATATTTATTGGTAAATATAGTTTTACGAGATATAATTATAATTGCACCGAATAAGGGTTAAAAGTAGCAACTTAATAATTTTAATTTTATTTGACAATCGATTCCAAAGATGGAATGCTTTGAATGTAGAATATATCTTCTAACACGCAATAACAACACTTTTTCGTGACAGCTACTGTTGCTAATAGGCACAAAATAAATTTTGTCCGTTTTGTAGTTAATATATGTATAAATTTAAAAACCGAAAAATTGCGAAAAAAATGCATTAAGTGTTAACATTTGCATAAGAAAGCACTGTGGAATCTACTCCAGGCGGCTCTCCGACTAGCTGTCTTTCTCATGATGCTCTCTTTTCAGTCGTGTCCGATTTTAGTTATACTTCGCGCAACGTAGAAATATAGCTGGTTACATTGCCAGTCTTATACTATATTATGGTTTAAACTGAAAAGTTTCAGATAATACTCGACAATCTCAGAAATTACTCAAAATTTATTGAAGAAACTTTATTTAAACTCAAGTTTAAGCTCGAAATATTTAGAAAAAAGGCCCAAATTTCGAAAAGAAAATCGCAATTTAAAAACAAATCCGAGATTTTATTTCAAATTTCTATTTCGATTTCACACTCCAAAATTTAGCAGGAGGTATATTTTGCAAGTTTAAACTGCAAATATCTTCTTTAACCAGTAAGCTTAAAATGCGGAAATTTAAATGAGAAATTTTAAGATAAAGGGTTAGGTTTAATAGAAGATCCAAAAAAAAAGTTTATCATGCCGCAACTTTGGGTTTAACGACGAAATTTAGAGAAACTAAGTCAAAATAAAAAAGTTGGGAATGCAACATGGCACCTCCGGAACTTCTATTTACGAAGACTCTTTTTTCTCCAGAATTCTAAAATTCTGTGTCGATCAGAATTTAGGTTGATAATTAGAACTTAACCTAATTTAAAATGGCAGTTCATCTTCATTTCCACCTCCAACTCGGAGTGGTCCAAGGGAATAGTAGGGTTACCCTTTTTGCATATTTTACTTAAAATTATTCTAGAAAAAAGTCAACATTTCTAAGATGAACTTAAAATTTTGAATTTTTCTTTCTGTATGGAGGATGGGATATAGCGAATTCGTTATTTCTGTTTCAAACGAAGGTCCCAATCCTACTTATATTATATAGTGAAAATAATTAGAGCCAAATTACAAGTTAATTCTAGCATGCTAATAATATAGGCCAAGGATTTCAGCTTCACTGGAAGAAATTATTTTATCATTATTATCAGATAAGGTTTATTAGATTTTATTTCAGATTTTGATATTCATAAATAAATAATTTTGACATAGTGACATTTCCAGTAGCAACCACCACTAAGCCTCACCCGAAAGCTAAATTGCGGTGTATAGCTGATCGATACAGTTAATTAAACTTCGAACGTTGACATAGAGAATATTATTGTTCAACAGCATAATAGGCTTAGTGTTTTATTATAAAATATTTATGTCTTTATTTGTCAACTTGTTGGATTTTCGAATCATGTTTTTTTTTTGTATTCTGATTCTTTTTTGGTTCAATTTTAATTTTATTGTAATACTCTTTTTAAGATTTTCATTACCTACATTGCTTGGATATAAAGGCTTTCGTAACTTTCGAGGTTGAGGGATTTTAAATTTTTGGGACAAGAGATCACATTTTTCTTCTATATTAGGCAGTAGACTGAAGCGTTCAGTCGTCCGAGGTAGTACCACCCCACGTGTCACTAGGAGGCGGTGAAATGATGCTTACATTCATGTTTCCGTCTCTGATACATAAGTCGTTTTCTGTTATTCCTGTTATTCTTTTTTCCCTATCCTGTCCTTTTCCTTATTTTCTTTTTGTTTATCTTCTCTGATTCTTCTTGTACTTTTTAAAAACAAAGATGCAAACAAAAATGCAAAAAATTCCGGACGTAAGCTAACTTCCCGTTCGGATGTCCGGGTGGAGGCTGTGCGACTGAATCCAAAATCGACGGAAAATTTCAATGTGCCACACTCTTTCAAATAATTCATTCAAAATTCAGTTCTGTAATATTCGGGGGCTAAACTTAAATCTAAACTCATTCAGAATGAAAGACACCATGTGTTGTTTCTCCATCCATCAATACCGTGCACTTGCTTTGCCCTAATTACAAGCTGCACACAACGTTTCGACACAAGAGGGCAATTTGTATTTTTACGCGAAGCAACCTGTTAATTAGAAGAAGCACTGGAATTTGCTGATCATGATGTGATTTGGCTGAAAATCTGCTCCAAAAGCGAAGTAATATTCATTTGTTTACTTTATCTGTCTCCAAACGATCCCTGATACAGACAGCTCTTCCCTTATATCTCCGTAACCTTCGATTGTCTTTCTCGGTGAGTTCAACGTACACAACATCCCCTGGTTAAGATTTTCTTCCCGAACTGACGACGCGGAAAGGGTGGCAGAGACTTTTGCCATCACTTGTGGATTGTCGCAAGTGGTTGACGAACCCACAAGAATTCCTGATGTAGATACCCATCAACTTAATCTACTTGACTTTTTCTCCAAATTCGTATAAAATCACTGGTACATTACCTCTTGGAAATGCGATCATAAGCTTGTAGCAACCTCTCGCTTGCTTCATATACCACCTCCTTCTTAAACATTTGCAGGGTTTGGCACTTTAACTCTGCAAACTGGGAAGAATTAAGATACTTCTTTGCTTTTTTTCCATGACAAGAGTCTGCTTTTACTTAGGCAAACCTTCGTCAGTCTCCGAATCCATCACTAAAACTACCCTGGTTGGTATTAAATGTTCAGTTCTGCATTCCTAAAAAAAATCTGCCTCCAGTAAACCTTGGTTCAGCAAAAAATGTGCTAGGGCTGTCTCCTGCAAAAATCGCGCATATCGCCGTTGGAGAAATAATCCATCAGTCGAGACTCGGAACACTTTTGTAAATGCACGACATTTTTGTAAACGTGTTATTGTTGAGGCAAAAGTGATTTCGATCGTAAAATGCGCCAGGTCCTTTCAGGGATTTGCAAAGTCGATTGGAAAGAATTTTACATATTCAAGTTTTCCACCTACTTCCAAGGAAAAGGCTGACCTGCTAGCCTTGATATTTGCTGAAAATTCCAACCTTGATTCTGGAAACGCAGAACCTCTTATTTTTTATTTTTTGCGAATTATTTCAGAATATTTGGATGGCGTTTTTCCTAGATATTATATAGGGCGAAGGGGTGCTGTTGAATGGCTATTTCGTTTTCTTGACCTCACGCGTTTCAATTATTTTACGAGAAAAAACTGCAACTTTTAATAAGCTAGAGGTAAATGCATATAAGATACTTATTAGTTCAAATGCCAGACGCATTTCTTCAAAATTCCTTGCAAGAATTTGAAAGAAAGAGTCAATAAGCAGAAGATAAACATTTTGCAGATTTTTTGGAATTTTTGTTGTTCTTTGTTGAAAGAAAATCGTTAAAATGCTGAGTTTTAAAGAGATAATTTTGGAAATTTTATAATTCATTTATATCACTAGTATGTGATTAATGAAAACCGAATATCTTGGTTTTGACTAAAGTATCATCACTGGTGTTTGTGGTATTTATAATTTGATAGGGAATTCAACAATGTAAAAATATGTAGAATATTCGATTTAAAATAACAAAACTAATGTAGATTAACTAATTAACTAATTATTTTCTTTAAAATCCTTTCAAATCATATTTAGAAATTCCTTTTGGTAGTAGGTGAGAATTGATGTCAAAATCAAAAACACCCTGAATAAGTATTTACAATTTACTCATGGCAAATATTAAAGCAAAGTGTTATAAAACTAAACTTTACGTATCAAAAAAACAGAATACATCTTACCCACATCAGTAAATTATATTATAAAATAATCGAAATGCGTTAAATCCGGACCTATCCTTAAACCATTTCTCAAGTAAATGCTCCTAAAGAAGACTAATGTACCATACATAAATTTGCTTTATTGCAGGATTAGAATCATGAATTTTCTGCCATGTATGCTACTGATCTAAAAATCATTATTCCGTTGGTAACTATGAAATATTATTATGAATGAGGCTGCCCAAGAGACTTAAGACATATAATGGTCAGATTGGAGTTATCGACTATCTGCGACGTGCCTGGTATGCCAAACTAACCTACTTTTTCGACTTTTGAAGCTTTATGTATATGAGTAGATCTTTATCTTTTCCATCACGTAACTAAAGTATCTAGAAAAATTAGAGGGATAGATTGGCTTTAGGGGTGTTGGATAAAATGAAACAGCAATCAATATATGTAAAGTAGGCATATCTATAAAAAAAACACTTTGTATACAGTGTGCCCTATTGAAATCGTACTTTAGGGCATAACTGCCAGAATAAGATCTTCTTTAAACACGTCGATTTCGTTTGTGAGGGGGATAAAATAAATGTTCTAATTATACATATTTTGTACTAATTTACTTGTGAGATTATGATTTTAATGCAACCATCAAGTCAAATTTGCACAAGTCTACTAACAATAAGAGCCTAAAATTATTTTCTACCCAAAATTATGGGTAAATTCGCCATTAATTGTACTTTTTTATGATATACTACATTACTATTGTGGTGTCATTTAATTAAATAAAATTATGGCATAAAAACCATTTTTGTTAAGTTTATTGCATGTTAAAAAAGCGAAACGCCTTTTTTTAGGTTATTTAACTTTTGTAGTGTTAATGTGGCCCATTAAAATTATTGAGAATGAGTCTAGGCCTGTTATATTGAAAAATAAAATGGAATCAAAAAATTGTTGGATTTTTAAAATTCACTTATTTTATATCCATTGTATTCAGAAAATTGTGCAGATTTCAAAAATGTAATATTTTCTTGTCAAATATTGACTTTTCATAAACATATTAAGTTTAGTTCAGTTGTACCATGAGTCTGCAACACCCCATATATTGGTAAAAAACCCTGCTTTGTCGAAATTTTCGTGACAGTTGATAAATTTTAGCGTCTGATCAAGAAAAGTCACAATTATTAGATAACAAGTAATTTTTGGAAGAGGGAGTATGAAAGAAAATGGTGAGTAATTAGAACGAAGAATCTAAAATAAGCGAGGTTAGGCCATATAAAGTTCTCTAAAAGTTAAATTATCTTGAGCAGCCTGTATAATATTTTAAAAAAACTTAAATGTTAGATTTAATTAAGCATCTATTTGTAAATAATTTCTAAGAAAATTATCTGTCGAGGAGATACTTTACAATGGATTTATTTATCTCGCGGTAAATTGCCGTTTTTGAACAAACATCTAAATAACTCAAGAAATATTAGAAATTCGAAAAAATCCTTTTCCTTCAACTTACCCTTTATTTTTTGTTAAACCAAAAATGCAACAAGAAAATATAGGTTCCCATTTAATTAAATGTTTGTTCCTGTACAGCGAAAATTAATCATTCGCCAATACTTTAGTTTTATAGAGTTTGCGATAAGAAGGATAATGTCCTTAAATGTGTCTTGTAGCCTTATCTAGTAGTAAGATCTCTTTCTATTTTTCTTACTAGATGAGGCAGGCTGTACACCGTAATGTTCACTCCAATGTAAAACCGATTATTATTGTTGTAATTATTAAATTATCTGTATAGAAATTATTCGACTGTTTTCGTGTTAAATTAGCCCAATATTTCCCTGGTAATTTAATTCTCATAAATGTGGCAAACGCGTTAGAAAGGAAACAAAAATTAAGTCTATCTTGCCGTTAAATTCAATCTATGAAATCTTCGTGAATGAATTTACGGCACGGGCAAGTGGAACTCGACGTAGCCGCTTGCCGACATCCTGTAATTGAAAATTATGTATTCAAATCAGCGCAGTTTTATTCATAAGCTATTAAACTACTGGGATTATATTTTTCGTTAGGAACCACCGACTTTATGACGTTAAATTCCAAATCTAGATTGTGGCGGAATGCGAGGGATTTTTTTGTTGTTGTGAAAGAGAAAATTTGATGTGCATTGCAATCGATATTTAATTTATTGTAGGTCGCAAATGATGAAACCTAATCTCTCATACTACATTAATTTTTATAGGGTTTATTTTAGAACAATTTAAATTCGCTTTTATGGCAAACCTTTTTGATCTCTACTCGCTGGAGTGAATATAAATGTTACCATTTTTTATTGTTTAGGAAAGGTGAAATGTATGAAATATTTTCGGTCACCTCTCTTAAATCTTCTTTTTTTTATTCGGGGTATTAACTAGTAACAAAAAACTACGAAATTTAGGTCAATTTGTTTCTCTTTCTCTACCTTTTGTTTCCTTATATTCTCCCCTCATTTTGGAAAAAGGTCTTTCTCTAGATAATGATACCATCTGATCTTGTATCTGTCTTTTATTGAATTGCTATTGCCACTAAAAAACTGACATGTGTCTTCGTCAACTGATCTGTGTGAACCTTTAATAGGTCGCAATTGTTGATCGATTTTGGGTTTTTTTATTTCTATTACTAAAATAATGCGACCAGTGCAAAATTAATTAAACAAACTTGGGAAACAGGGAGGAATTCTTTTAAAGATATTTTGTGTCAAACTCTTTTCAATAATATCGCAGCTGAATGCCTTTGTCATAAAAATTCATTATAAAATGTTGCTAGCTTTAAAACGATACCAGTTTATATGGGATTATTTTAATAGGTTTTAAGTTATTAGGAAAATCACAATTTTAAGCAATATTATAGCAATCTTCAAATAATATTTAGAAGGTTAAAAATAACTAGTAAAACATTTTCGAACTAAATTCCGAAAGTGTTATCGTAATACAATTCTATTATGCATTAAAATGTATCACTAGGTTCGGGAACCATCTTTTGTGGTCTTTTGAAATGCATCTCTCTCTCTCTCGCTCTTTCTCTCTCATAGTAACATCATGCTACCACTATTATCTGCCTAGTTTTGGACAGAATGAGCAGTATGATAGACGCACGTGCTTTAAAGCCTCTACCTTAAACTACTTTAAGGTTCATTATCAAACCTGGCAAGGATAATCTGAAAAAAATTACTTTAATTTTAAGACATTCTTCAGAAAATTAAAATGGTCGAAGCTTGTAAGATAAAAGAGTTTGAAATTAAAACATTAATTTTCTAAGGTAAATAAAATATGCATATGTTATGGCTAAAATGAATACTTGGTTAGTTTTAAATTTAATCAGTTGGCAAACCAGCTGACGAAGCTGTTATTTTGAAGGAATCGATCGTTTCAGTGGACCGGACTGGTCCTTGGTTATCTTCAAAAATTGAAATACAAACCTTGCCCCCTCTTATCCCTCTTGTTCCCTCTAAAGATTGTCATCAAAAATACGTCGGGTGGACTAGAAGATCTCTTAAAACCTGACTGAAGGAGCAATTGGCTCATTTAAGATACGGAAGAACTAAGAAGTCAAGTGCAGCTCGACATGCTTTTGCATTAGATCATAGGATAGATAATAATATTAAACTGTTAAGAGTATTAAATAAGAATTCCATGTTAAATGCTTGTGAAAGCTTAGTCATCCATAAGGCTGGAGACAACCTTATGAATGGTTGCGCTGGGCCTTTAGGCCACTCATCTCTGTTAAAAATAGTTAAGGTTGATAGATAAGGAATTGTGACACTACGACGTGTATGATTAGATGCGCATGCGCGTTTGGATGCGGTCAATCATGCACGAAGAGAATTTTCTTAGTATATAAGGGTTAATTTTAGAATTAGGTGCCTCTTAAGATAATAGCTTGGCTGTTGAAATCGCGTTAAAACAACCTCTGTGATGTTTTTTAATCTTTCTTGGTTTCAGGGAACAAGATTTGTATTTTAACCAGTTAATAGTTTAGAAACTAGCTGCTCGCTATGCAAACTATCTATTTATACTGGTTAAATTGAGATTTTAAATAAGTTTAATATAATACCATATTATAGGAGATTATGTGAAACATATAAAAATTCTGACATGAAATTTTGTGTAATATCATACCCCAAATGTTTGAAAAATATCCGTCCCTGCTGTATACTGCTGATACCAAGGTGTAAACATTTTGCTGAGGTCTTTTTTTGCAAGACGTGCTTTCTTTGGCTGTAGATTCATTAGTATCATTTGTGCTACTTCTTTTGAGGAATATACCCTGCATATAGGGTGATATTAAACCGAAGTACTGTTTTATATCCATATTGTTAGGTAAATTAGTTTTCTAAATAACAGAGCGTAGACAGTAGACTTATAAATAAGTCAAAGTTATAGGAACAATTTAAAAAAAATTGAATAGCTACTCAGCGAGTCTTATTGATTTTCCGACACAGTGTTTTTAAAGTTAGTTCTAAATTGTCTAATAATAAGTCGTAGTTGTAGGGTTCAGAAGCGTGATTTATTAACCCTGTCTTATATGATTGACAAACAAATACTTCTGAACTTATTAACTGCTAATATGAAATAAATAGTAATATAATTCTTCACGAGTGTTGTAGGGCAAATATACCTACTACATAATTGTATTAAATTGAAACCACTATATTTGTATTGGTAAAATAGGGTAAAATAAATTACTTTCACTGATAATTTTGAAAGTAGACACAAAGTGGGGTATTTACGAAAGAAAGTTAAATAAAAGAGAAAGTGAAATTTATTATAGAGGCGCTTAATAATTGAAAATTATGTATTCAGATCTGCTCAGCTTTATTCATGAGTTTTCCGGCAACTAGAATTACAATTTTCATACGACTTCCAATATTTGTCTTTTTATTGTAAAAAATATTACAGAGAGAATTTAAATTTCATGAGACCTACCTACCTATAATTTGTAACTTTGTAGAAAGGCATATTCTCCTTTTAATTCCACGTCTATTTAAATTTGAAAATGCAAAGCTTACCGAACTCGCTTAATTGTATAGGTAGCCTAAGGTAGAACCCGAAACATTGCAGTAATCGACAGTTATATTTCCGGTAAGCCGAACATTAATTCCCCAATACTAACAGTTGTTTTTGACACTTTTCCTCTGGGGCATTTATTAATAGTGGCCATAGCAGCGTTGCAAGGTAACAAACTCAAAGCTTTATATTACAAAAGCTGAGCAACTTCTTTCAACTTTACGGCCTTTAATCTTTGAGTTTTACTTAACTGTTCTCCAGACCACCATTTTATTAATCATCGACAAGAAAGCTATTTGTCGTGCACTCGGGAAGTGCTCAGCCACGAACTTTGGCGGATTATCCTACTTTAATAACATTCATCGCCTAATTTTACTATCACTTTAACTATTGTAGTGGCTCACCCAACACTTGCTTACAAGGTGATGCAATGAAAAATACAAGGTAAGTCATGGTGAATGATCCAACACTAAACTGAAAATACTAGATACCAAAATATTAGGATTGAGCTCAGCATGTCTTATACACCAATATTGCTGATTTAAGAGATACAGGGCGTTCAAAGCTTAAATTTTTTCTGAAATTTCTCAATAATTAAGAAAGTTTTGATGCTATAAACCTAATAAGTCCCATTATTTTAAAAACTTCCAGAACCTTCCCAATGAGTGTTTCCACTATTGTCCTTGGTTCAGTCAAAACACTCAGTATATTCCAAAAGCTGGAATGTCTGTCCCTTGCCAGAGCTGGACATTCATGATACGTATGGAGGAGTTTTTTCTTCCTCCTCATACATTCTACAAGTAAAATTTTTTATTAGGCCTATTGTTGTAAGACGCACAGTGTCCCCTAAACAGTCGAACTGTCCAACTAAGTTGATTTTTCCTTAGCTTTAATAGTTTAATGGCTCTCTTTTCTGATGGTCCGTTAATTAACATCCGCGAATGTCTCATTGACATCCGTCCAGTGAGTTCTATGTTATTTCCTTAGTAGTTCCTTTATAGCCTTCCTAGCAGCCCTATAAGCAAGCAGACAAGTCGGTTTCGGTCATACTAAAGAAAATACTGCTTCCCTCATGACTAGAAAGTCTGCTGTTTTATTTTCTTCAATTCCCCTAAGGGCCTCAACTCATCGAAGTGTATGAGTGTATTGTGCTGCGGTAATTTGTTTAGCTTGTCAATACAATATATGAACATGCATTACAAAAACTTTTTCGCTAAATCCTTGGCATTTGATATAACTTTGAAATATAACAAACTTAGCGTTAATCACGGTGTATTAGGTTGGCCACTCTCTTCCTTGAGGCTCTCTAAGTCTAATAGGTCGCAAGTTTAATCTCCGGTGCCGATTACACATTTTTGAAGTGAATTTTGGGGAGACCATAAAGACGAGGTAGATTGGATTCTCTCGGAACAAGATGTCTGAGAGTGTCTGCGGACAAATTTGAGGATTTTAGTTTGGACTTTAGTTCACGTTCAATTTTGCTTGTCGGGTTCCGAGGAAGAGAAATATAGGATCCGTCATTCAACAGGGCGTTAATTTTGGATACACACTCGAGATGACAGTTGCATTAATCAATTTCACAACCGATAAATCTTTCAGACGAGTTGAACAAACAACGCAACAATGGTTATAAATCGCACGACATTGAAACTGTCATTAAACGACATCTTCACCCTACCCCTCGGCCGTCACAAAATTCAATAATTTCTTCTAAAGCCTTTCTTCCCTATGTTCACAGAGTAACAGATCAAATCCGAAAATTATTGAGAAAACACAACATTAAACCCATTTTTTCATCATCCTCAAAAATCCAACAACTCCTCCCATCTCCCAAAGATAAAATTTCATCCTTTTGTTCTAATGGTGTGTACAAGGTTCCTTGTTCTTGTGGCTCAGTGTACATCGAAGAAGCGGGGCAATCATTTAAGACGCGAATATCCGAGCACCAAAGATGTCTTAGGTCTGGTTTATTTTCGCAGTCAGCCATTGCCGAACATCAACATGAGACCGGACATAAGATTCTCTTTAATAATCTTTTAAATACATCCAATATTCCCAATTACTATAATAGGAAGATACGCGAGGCCATTGAAATCCAAAAATTCCCCAAAAACATTAACAGAGACGACGGTTACATGGTTTCCTCCATCTGGAAACCAACCATCGGACATCTTCGGAAGTGATCGCGCAGACGAATGGTATATAAAGTTTTCCTTTCCCTCTTTCCTGTCAGAAGAGTTTCGCCCCTGGTATGGTGGACATACTGAGTTACCGTGCTCTTCTGTCTAAACTTATCCTTTGTATCAATTTTCAGTTCAGAAGAGTTTCGCCTCTGGTATGGTGGACATACTGAGTTACCGTGCTCTGATGTTTTGAAATTGACCTTTTCATTTTTGCCTATTCCTCTTTTTATTTATTTTTTCTTTTTTCTTTTCTTTGTTCCTGAAGAAGCCCCCTACGATGGTGGGCGAAACGTCGAACACTTTTAGTAGTTCTTTGACACGGTCCAATCCCTGAAGAAGTATATCCTGTAATGTGATCAATATATCTGTCGAGCTATGAAGTCATGACCATATTTAATGAATTACATTGGTTTCTAATGCACAAACCAATAGGTTTAAACATTTATTAGATTCAGTTTGGAAACCAAATACCGGTTTCGATCTTATTAGATCTCGTCAGTTTGGTATATCCAACTCGAATGCTAACAAATGTTCCGACAAGTAAGTATAAAGAATTTACGGACGTCAAGGGTGTGACTCTTAGTACTAACACCTATTGGTCCATAGAGAAACTATGGCCAACAATGTCGTATGCAATTAGAATGCAACCTAGACTACAAATTCATGCAGTCCTCCAGGCGTGTATAGTAAATCATAGGTAGCTGAACTACTAAACGTTGAAACACTGCCACCTAGCGAAGCGGTTGCTCTTTAGGAAAAAGTTCCCAGAAGACAAGGATTCGAATGCACAGACTAATAGGTTTGAATATTTATTAGATTCGAATTTTGGAAACTAAATACCGGTTTTGATCTTGCTAGATCTCGTCAGTTTGTATATCCAACTCGAATGCTAACAAATGTTCCGACAAGTTTCTCTATGGCAGCCGCTTCGCTAGGTGGCATTGTTTCAACTGTTGGTAGTTCAGCTACCTTCAGCTACGACTGGAGGGCTGCATGAATTTGTAGTCTAGGTTGCATTCTACCTTGCATACATTTGTTTGCAAAAAAAATGTCTTCTCCTTCCTATTATTATGTACAATTATCACAGGTCTGCAAAAAAATATTTTTTCTCAGCTGCAGTTGGATATTTTTAGTAAATACTATGTTTTTGATTGTATTGAATTCAAAAATAATCTTTATTTCCCTCCATTATGTCTAGCTTTTTTTTGCATAGAGCAAAATGTTTCTACGAAAGTGCATAACACTAATAAAAAATTACCATGTTACTAAAATGAACTCAAGAATATTTCTTATAATAAAAGAAGCAATTTCTTCATAAAATGTATACAACACCGTATTTTCTTCATTTAGTTAATACTTCTTCAAACTCGCTTCCCGCTTTCCATTTTCTCTTTATTGCTTGAGCACCCATCAATATACTAGATGGCTAGCATATTGACACTCATTTTTCTTGGCAACATATGGCTTTCGATATCATACAAATTCTGGTGAAATCGTGGCACTCTATCTTTATTGAATGCCTCAAATTTTTAGGGAAAACAGTCGATAAGGGAGCGTAAGAAATGAACTTCTAAACTCATCTTGCATCCTTGAGCTTTATACGCAGCGAGCATATGTCATACAATGGTTTTGTATTGACGGCATTTAGTATTATCCGAAAAATGGTACAGTTCTCAAATGAAGGGATCGAATACCAATTTTCCTATCTGGGTTAGCAAAATTTCGTTTTTCAGAGAGTTTTGCGAACTTGGAATACATATACATTTGTGAAACATGCCCCATCTTTTGGTTATCGTTAAAAAAACTGCTTCAGCTTCCAATTTAATATAAATAAGTAGTATTAGCATAATTTTCTTTTTAGAGGGAACCAATGTTGTATTAATAACGTTATTTTCGACCAATGTGAAGGGCGTTTCGAAGAGCCTAGGCAGTTATTGTCTAATGGACATCTCTGAATCGTATTTTATTGTAGGTTATTGTATAATCTATCTGTTGGCCCAAAATCATCGTACGGATATTAAAATAATAAATTTGAACTTTGTTAATACGTCGTTAGTACTACTCTTGTCCTACCATCCTTTGTTTACACCCCCCCACCCGCCCATTTTATCTTCGTATTTATTTTAACACATAATTGTATGGATTTTTTAACATACATATTATACAAGAGTTTTACTCTAAGTGAAACGACAAATATAAGTTTTGCAGGAAAACCTGGCTTGATGGCAGTTTTTGAGTATTTTTCCCGGTTTTAGGGAGTTGAAATCTGTAAGATATAGTATAGAAACCCTGTGCAGCTTTTTGATTGCACACCTGTGTTATGATGAATTTTATGTTGCTGAATCGAGATATATTAATAAAAAATATGTATACCGAGTACACTTTTGATGTAATGATTTTATTTAAAATAAAAACGCCCTAGTCCATTCAAATTATAGGTTTTCCCTATGTTAATCCTGTAAATGTTAGGTCAGCGATATTTCGGGGGCTTGTTGGGGAACTATTGGAAGGTATTTTGCCAAGATGTCAGCAATATTGCGTAGTGAGGTTCGCCGCCATACTGGAAAGTGCATCCCTGGCGCATTAATTTAAATAACTCGGTCTTATCTGGCTGGAACAAAATTTGAAAAACCATATTAAAGTCCTTCAAAAATATACTACAAGTTCATTTATGACAACTTTTATTATAAGATGACTTTTTCAATTATATTCTTATAAACAACCATATTTTCGGTAAAAAGATAAGACATTAAAATTGTAGCAAGTCCTAGCTTTTAACGTTTTTCTTGAATTATTGTCTACTTTTTAATTTCGATTTTACCCTCCTTTTATGCAATCGTTTGGGCCCATTTCCTCATGGGTTTTTCCTAGAAAGATCTGGGTGAAAATAGATAATTAGAAAACTTTTCAAATTTGCCCCAAAAGAAGATTTAAGATTAAATTTTCAAGAAATATAGTTCGGGAAAACAATAATGTTATTAATCACTAGGTCCCTTTTAAGTTTTGCCTACTACACTATGATGTAGAACAATACTCATATATATGTGAGGGTAAAATTACCTAAAATTTAATTTTGAACTATCTTCTGTGGAGTGCAGATATTTCTGTGTGAAAAATGACTCTACGAAGACAAATTGCTTTAAATAAATACAAGGTTTAAAGTCAACTGGAGGAAAATAATTTAATTATGTATGGGAAAAACCTTTTTTGTAAAATCTGTGAGTTAAGTTATAGTATAGTATTGCCTTGTTGATATTAGCGCAATTCTTAACAATGGAGGTGGAAAAAAATGTCAATGAAAAATTTTGAACAATCCTCTTAACAAATTTTAAGCAAATTTAGCAGACAAAATTAACTGACAAACATTGGTCTACTTCAAAGACAATAAAAGTCGTCATTGTAAATTTCTAATTTATTTCAATTCAATTTCAGCCAGTGAATACTGTTACTACATGTTGAAATCGTTAACTTTATAAATTGAGGTCAAGAAAAGTCTTAAATAAAGGGATATTTTTCGTAGTTTAGCGCTGCTAAGTAAATTAATCAATAATCACATTTAAGGCAGCAACTTGTTTTATTCGTAAGAAGCGAAAAAGAAAAAAACATGTTCACAAATTATGATAATACCGAAGAGTTTACTGCTCATCCTACATCCCCTCTAACCTTTAAAACCTAAAGCAGAAGTTATGGTTTTACAGTAAAAGGCACGCAAGATCCATCTTCAAAGAAATATCCCTTTTGAAACGGCAAATTCCGCATAAGTCGTCGCATTCGTTTTTGCTCAAGTAACTCGGGTATCCGACTTGCTCAAAATTGTACAGTTCTCGTGACGGCGTTTAGAAATATTGTTTACACTCACATTTACTACACCCTCCCCAATTTATTAGGGTAAATATTGTAAGCTTGCTTACGATCACCGTAAACTTTTGTGATATTACGGACGAAAATAGAATTTGTGTTTCTGATTTTATTAATCCTTCCTGTAAGGGAATTTAAGGAAGTCTAAAGGATACATACAAGCACATCAAATATTTTACAAATTGATGCGTTCACAGATTTCCATTCTCTTCGGCTTTAGCAGCAGATGGTTGCAAACTGCAAGTGATGTTTCTACTAGCACATGTTTGTCACATATACTTTGTAGATTAGTTCATTAGTTTAAGACATGATATAACTGAATTGAAAATCGCAGTAGTTGCGAAGTTCTATCATAGAGATTTAGGAGCACTTGTGGTGACAACTTAGAGTAATTACAGATTCACATTATTATTCACATGTTTGAGACCTGTAGTTGAAGCGACATACGCGTCAAGTAACGGGCTAAATTACTGCATCTAATAGATTTTATTAAAGCAACAGTCGTGTAATATGCGCTAGGAAAGTATAGTTTCTCTTGCAAAATGAAAATAAAATGTACATATATTTTTTTTAACTTTTAAAAACCATTTTCAAGTGATATCTCTGACCAATGTTTATGTAGAAATTTCGAGTTTAACTTCAAACTTCGAGAAATTTAGGGCTTAAATTCTGAATCTCTGAAAAAGGGTTAATATTTTTGGAAAAACTGCATTCAAAATTTAAAACAAATCGTAAAAATAAAAAAAAACAAAAAATTTTGAAAAATAAAAAACAAATATTTTTTCTAGAAATTTGTGGAAATTTTGTAAAAAAATCATATATTCGAGTTTTAAAATACAAATTTCGTTATTAAAATAAAGATCTTGGCATTTTTACATAATTTTGAGGTTTTTTTTAATTAATAATTGTTTGAACAAAATTCTGATTTTACCCTTCTATTTATTAAATATTTTTATTATTATTTATTCCAAAATGTCTACAGAAAAGCTTAAGTTTAGAGAGGACGAAATTAAAATATTAGAAAAAGTACGACAGACATAAGGATTCAATAAAGTTCCTATAGAATATTAGCAATTAGCATGTAGAGACGGTAAAAATATTAACAGTTGAAATTGTCGCGACATTATTATCCGACTAATGCCTACAAATATCGCCAAGAATTTAGTTTTTGGCACTTTCAGCATTTATGACCCATTTTAGAAACATCAACCTTTAAATATGTTTGCATAACATGATTTACGGCCATAACATCTTGCAAAAATAAATCTTTTATAACTGGCTTCATGTGTACCTTACGACTCTTCTTTACAGATCGGCTTACTTTGTTCGCATGTCCTAAAATTCAAACTATTTTTTTTTAATAATTTCCCTATGCATATATATTTTAGCAAGTCCATCACAGATAATTTAGGATTAGTAATTAAACTGCTGATAGAAAGACAGAAGCACCTTATCCAGCCTTTTAGATGGCGATAAAATAAAGTCGCAAAACTTTTATAGCAATAAGAATACGATCGGTAAAGGAACAGACGGAAGCCGGACAGGGCCATAAAGTAGGGGAACGGACATAGGATGTGTGATTACCACTGACGGGGGTTGTAAAATGTCCTCGTAAAGGGCGATATCCGTGTCCGATGGGCCAAACTGGCTGCCACATATAGCTCAGATGTTCTCTTTTCTTCGGAAGAGAGTACGCCAACTATTTTATTAGGTTTCCGCTTTGTTAACCATCCCATTTAATTGTCCTTCGAATTTATAAAGAGCCTCTACTAATGCAATGATCTGGAAGAAATTCATGTTAAACTGATTTAAGTTAACTGGAAATTTATGTGGACGGTGAATTGTATATCCTTCACGTATTTTTTCTTTTGGCTCTATAACGTTATAAAAATGTTGTCCAATTTTTCTCCGGTCGAAGAAAACATAAATCTAATTCTTATGCGGTGTGTAACAGATGTAACGATCATTTATTTGGGCTTTGTCATAAGTCATATTTATAAATAATCGATGATGTTAAATGCAGCGGTTAAAGTCATAATTTTGACTCAAAAAAATTCATTTTTTTTAAAACAATTTAAACTTACAATTAATGTTAAAATTTATTCAATGATTACAATGCTAAAATAAATAAATATAAATATTTATTTTTTTCTAAATTTCAAGCCGTTCCAAAATTTACTTTGAAATTTAAAATTTGCTTTATATTTTGCATAAAATTCTAAAAAATAGTGAAGTAACCCTTTTTTTTTTAGAAAAATTCAATATTTCGAAAAAAGAACTCATAATGGTTGAAAAAACGTTTTTCCAATATGTTCTCGAAAGTTTCAAATTTTACCTACTTATGCTTCAGCGAGGAGCAACATAATAAGTATATTTCATAAAATTGATGGCAAAAAAAGACATACTCCGCAGAAAATCTTAGTTGATGGTGTTGAAGAAATGTCATGAGCTCAGCGACGAAGGACTCTGGTACAAGTTTCAAAAGAACTACAAATCAGAAACAGCCTCAACGAGAATTTGGAGCAATAAGAAGGTGAAAAAGTATTATTGGAACAATTTTCTTTTATAAGACAAAAATTAGATTTTAAAAACCCAATATTTAATTAAGGAATTTACTATAAAAATGTCTCCAATAACAAATTTTACGTTTCCCATTTTTTCATAAATTTGTTTACTTCCAACAATGTTTTACAGTTGGCATGACGAGAAAAATAAAACGCGCCACAGAAATGTTTCCTTTTTTATAAGCATAGCTCCAGTAAAAACATAGTAGGCATATATCGTGTTGTTCCGATTCTGATTTTATAAAATAGGTTGGTTAAATGGTATTATAAAGTAAATTAGGCAAGAGATTTGTTTTAAAATAAAATTGCTAAATGCAATCTTTCTTAATTATATCTTAGCCTTTGGACATTAGTGAATGCTGAAAATCAAAACAGTTTGTTTACAAAGTATTACAAACAATGTATACTTACTAAAACAAATTACTATAAACTAAACTCTAACTACCCTAAAATAAACTACAAATAAATAAAATTATTAATCTCATTTTTTACAGGTTACTCCAGATTGTAGTCTAGATATTGTCCCGGGCGAAGTCGGAGTGGGTAGCTGCTTATCTGTTAAAGATGTGATCTAATATACTTAGACCTTTTAACGCTAAATAACTCACGTACATTGAGCCACAAAAGTGAAAGTAATAAGTGACAAGTGATCCTCTTAGAATGTTCAGTTTAGATGCTTCTTGATCTAAGCCCTCTTGATATTAAATTCGATTGAGGGAAAAATAACACATCATGAAATCAAAGCTGAGAACTCAGTCACTTAAGAGATACTCTCGTTCCTTTTAAAGGATTAAAGCTCAATATAAATATTCTGGAAAATAAGCCAGACGACTTTGCAGGCTTTATGGTTTTACCACAGCAACCTCCCTTCCAATTTTTCCGCATTTACTTTACCTGTTCGAGGCTTTACAAACACTCTTCCGACTTTCTTATAACTGATTTTTCTTATAATCTCTCGTCTTTTATGTTTCTCGTGCTCTCAACCTAAACATGACCAAGCATCGGTCCTTTATGCTCCGCAACAAACTCTGTTACGAGGGTGCGTAGACAATAGAGGCAAAAAATAAAGATTCTCTCTAAGATGTTGCCTTTGAATAGCATTGAAAGTTCCTTACAAGAGACAATAGCTAAAGTTAACAAAAGTTCCAGAACGCTTTTTTTTATAAATAAACTCTTTTATTTTTGAACCTAGATTTATTCATTTATGGAATTGCTGGAATATCCACATAGTTGTAATTTTTACGTTATTTTGAACTCAAAACTGAAGTTGATGATGGATGGTAAAATATCATGTAAACTTGGTATTTATATTGTACATAAACTCTGATGACCTTTCCTAGTCTGGTATTTCTTATTAAGAACATTTTCATTTTATCTCTGCAACTGTCTAATAAAAATGTCATGTGAACTTATGGCAAAATTCTTCTACCTACAAATATTGTTGAATAATTTTTCTGGGCCATCCTTTCGATTATTTTTTCATTCAACTTATTTATAGTTATATTAAATACGATGTATTCAAGGTTCGAGTTCGGAAAAGAGAAAACTTTTTTCATCTAAGTCTAGGCAAAATTCATTCTTTTTAAAAACGTCTGCTTGTCTTAAAACTACAATTTTCAATATTATAATAATAATAACATTTTTTAACAACTTTGACTTTGATTGTTTTTTTTAATTTTGTAAAAATATCTTTGAAATTATTATTTATTACATGCAACAAATTTCACAGCTAATTACTTAAGTTTCCATTTCTTAATTTTTATATTCAATCAGTTCAGTTGACTTTTAATCGTTTTGAATAGTTAAAAATTACCTATTCTAAATAAATGCAATGCTTTAGCTGTGTTATATTCTTTTGAATTGTTAAATTGAATCCACATCAATTAAAATTTCGGTTGTGGGTTGCATTTGCCAAAAAATGTTAGGTTATATTAGCGGTTTCTGCATTGTATTTGAACAGTTTACAAATTCGGTAATATAACACAAAATTACTATTTATATCGCAAAAAAAAGAACTTGCTTGAAAAATATATATGTTTTTAATTTCAAAGTATAATGCACAAGACAAAATTTTGTTGATGTGGATTTAGTTTTACATAAACCCTGGGACAAATAACAGGAGAAATAATTTAAGTGACTTTGTAGTTTTAAGGTCATAACTTTTGAGGAGGTCATATTATGTAACGAACATTCTTAGAATGATCTTATAAAAGAATTCGCTTTCCATTTTTAAATGACTACCATCCTTTCTCTGCATTTGAGGATCATGGGCAATTCTGGATCATGCTGTATGTTTCGATAAATTCAAACACTAATAACCTTTTAGCTTAAATGAAACAACCTGTATTTTTTGCCCTACTTTTAATTTTAACTTTCATTACTTATAAATAATAAGTCATTGCCCAAGAACGATCACAATTGCTGGTATTCAATAACGTGGGATGACTGAAGCGCTAGAAACTACATAATATACTACGAAATTAAGATACCGAAAGTCATGTACTGTGGTAATTGTCTTGAAATAAAAGCTACACAAAATGCCCACTGACTTTAAGCTGACATTATTGTATTTAAATTCTTGCAATAAATAATGATACGCTTAAACGTTTCTTAATACCGAAGGCAAATTTCCATTTATTACTTTAATAAATCATTGTGTATCTCAATTTTGTGTATCTGGATTTAGACAATAGACCAAAAATAAAGAATGTATCAGTAAAACTTGCCGTCACGGTCGCAAAGTGACAATTTTAAGAGAAGGGAAGGAAACGGTGTATTAGACACTTTAAAATAAAATATATTGCGAGCGCTCCACGTTAAATAAATAGCAACTGTTGACAACAGACATGTAAGTGATAAGTGACAACTGAACACCAATTTCAACTGCTAGAAGCACGTTAACTTATCCCATTATCTTATTAGCCGTATCAGAGCGAACACGATATATCGTGTGCGTTTCTCCTTTTGGCAAACGTCTATCGGTATTGCAGAGGTCGCGAACTGATTGATGGCTTGTTTTAGAGCGCTCGACATAATCGTGATGACACTCCACAATGCGAAAGACACAAATTAATGGCATCACGTTACGCCCGTCTTTATCAAGTCTCTACGCCGTCGAGGACGACATGTGAACAGAACCGTGAAGAACTCTGACCTTTCAAATTGGCCATCTACACATTTTAATGGATTTCGTCTGGTGCAGTAAATTATAATACAAGGGCCGCTGTTTAGTTTGTATAATACGCCCATTAAGGAAGAAAGTAAATCGTTAAACTTAACGCAAACTTCAGTGACCTTAACGAGTAGCAATATTTAATAATACGTAAGACAAGCCCCAAAGTGTTGCATGGTAAGTAAAGAATAAAGAATAATGAAATGTGTAGTTGCAGCTGTTCACAGTCTTTTTCAAAAATATGCATTAACATTTATGTAGGTACGCCGGTTGAGATGTTCTTTGATTGACTTGAATTTCTTTTACACAAATGAAAATCGTCTAAAAAATCTCTTAAAAAATCTAAACTAAGATACGGTAAGAGACATTTATCTTACCTATATCTTTAGGTATAGTTCTCACCGTGCAGTTACACGCTATCTTTAGAGCTAGAGCATCCAAATTTTCTTGCTTATTTGGAATAAACGTGTCTGTATCCAAATTCTGAATTACAGAATGGTTAAAGAATGCAAATATTGAAACCCAACAACTTTCAATATCCTTGTCAATAAGCGACCCTTAACGACAAACATACGAGTATTACCCTCAAAGTATAGAACACCATATAAATACATCAAACTAAATTATAACAAGTTAGGTGTAGATTTGTATTTAAAAAATAAACATCATAACGTTTGCTGTAGGGGAGACCGAGGAGAGTTGTGACAATTTTTACTTTAGTTATTATATCTCAGTCAAGAAACATTCTAAATCTATCAGTTGTATGAGTTAATGTAGCTCAATTCATACTCTTTTAGAAATAGTAATCAAAATTAATGAAAGTATTAAGGTTTCTCAGAATATTAAAAAAAATAGAGACTACTTCCCATGTCACAACTCTCCTAATACCGAGGTAAGTTGTGGCAGACACCGAGGTAAGTTGTGACACCCGTGTATTTTAACTATTTGGTAGTAAAATATAATACTATTATGTTATCGATAAATAAATAACTCATTTCTTTTGAACACAACACATTTGGTATATTTGGACGTATTAAAATAATATAATAATTAGTTATAAAGATAAAATTTAATTTGATAAACAATTATGGCAGACGTATTGAAGCTCCCCCCCCCCCCCCCCAGTGCAAGCTTCGTGAGCTCAACCTTTGCATTCGAGGCACTGAACCCACTTTTCTTTGGATTTGCTATTGGAAAAGGTCTCAAGGCAACACAAACAAAAACAATCATTTTCTGTATCTTCTTCGGCTTCATCTTCTTCATCACCAAATTTACTCTTTTTATTAGCGTTCTTTAAATTTTTGGGCTTCTTTTTTTCGCTTGAAACGCGTTTTTTGCAGTTTTTATCTTTTTACTCGCTTCTATGGAGCAATTTCATTTTTGGTAGGTGTGTCAGTTAGTACAGCAGATTTGATCTTGCGTCTATTCGGTTGGTTCTTTTTTCTTAATGGAGCTTTGGGCAGCGGCCTAAGTGGCTCTGGTGAAAACACGTTGGAAGTGGTGGCAAGAGAACTACGAGTTGTAGACGTGGAGGCAACTGGCTCTTCGACGTTCATAATAGATGAACTGCTGGAAGATTTCATGTCTTGATCTGTAGAGAGACTTGGAGCAACGGTCTTTGTGGGATTAGGAGTTCTTCCTTCTCGGTTTTCCGGGATTTGTGGAACACTTGACAATTGCCCCGTTTTTGGATTGGGCAAAATACGGTCAGTGACTTGACTAGGCAAAAAATCACCTTCTCCAAAGATATTTGTATTAACAGGCCATATTCCTGTTGCAGAAAAACAAGCACTGATATTTTTTGCAGTGATCGCTACGTCAAATCCCGATTTAGTTTTAGACGGAATATCATAAATGCTCATAACCTTCCCAGCATTTGAGCGCATCCAATTACCACAAGCTGAATAAATAGCTTTCTTTAGAGGCCCACAAATAGCACGATCCATTGGTTGCAGCTTGTGGGTGCAATGTGGAGGGAAGGTAAGCAAAATTATGCCGTTGTCTCTGCAGAACTCAATATTTTTTAAAGCCATGTGGGATAAACGATTATCCAAGAGCAACAGAACTTTTTGCTCTTTTGAAGGCCTAACATGATTTTTGAAATGCTCAAAGAAGAAGTGAAAATCATCCTCCTGCATCCATCCAGATCCGTTAGCTGTTCCTACTGAACCAACTGGGCCATCACGAATGAAATGTTCTTGAAAACTTTTACAAGGAAATATAAACAAAGGTGGCATGTAATTACCTACAGCGTTTCCAGCCAAAGCCAATGTGACTAAGGTTCCCCTTTCCGCCGATGTCATTGCACTGACCTGTTTTTCTCCACGTCGCGCTATCATTCTATCAGGCTTCTGAACAGTAGTTACTCCCATCTCATCGACATTCCAAATATCTTTTGCGTTAAGTTTATATTTGCTTTAGACACCCATGTAATTATCAAAAAAAGCAGCCACATTCGTTTTATTAAAGCTCGTGGCGCGAGCTCTGCTTGTGGCAATCTTAAAGATAAATCGGGATGTCACTGCATAAATAGTTTAAGCCAACACTTCTCCTGCTTTCTTATTTTCTTTTCATGACTGTGGAGATTTTTTGTTATATTTTTCTAATAATAAATACGCTAAACTTCTTGTCTCTTTTGTTGTAAACCCATAATTAGTCGCTGCACATGTCAACAAATACTCACATAGAATATTTTCTTCTTCTTTTGTAAAACCCGTCAAGCTAATATAACCTAGAGATGGAGCTTCGCTTGTTAAATTAGCTTGATATGATTTTTTCTTCTTAATATATATTTGCAATGACATAGTTGAGATTGTAAGAAGATGCGGCATCTCTAAGACTTTTACCTCTCAATGTGACTTCTTCAAAGGTCAATTCATAAATTTCGGCACTACTCATACCCCTATCAGTCTTTCGTTTGTATTTATTTGGCATTCTAAAACAAAAAAATAATAATTTACTACACAATATTACACCACAGAGCAAATAACATAACCTTGCTACAATTACTAAGAACAGTAGGAGAGTTGTGACATGCTGTCACAACTCGCCTAGGTGTAAAAAATCGTGAGTAGGTTAGAATAATAATTTTTGGTTCCAAAATAAGATGTCAATAAAAAAAAAATAACACCATACTAGAAACTTGAAAGACCAAAGCATGTGAGAAAAAATACCATAGCAATGCAAACATAATACGTAACGATATATGTGCAATCAAAATTTTGATAAAAAACTTACTTTTTACAATTTTTTATGTACGAATGTTGTACACTCACAGCCGCTTTCCGTGCACTGTTTTTGCGTACTGCGTCACATAGCGAGTCTCGAAAATAACAAACGTACTCTGTTGCGAGCTCGGTGGCAGTTGTAGGTTCCGAAAAATCGACTGTCACAACTCTCCTCTGTCACAACTCTCCTCGGTCTCCCCTAACTTTGTGTTTGTTTTTTAAAAAAGAAATCTGTACTCATAAAACTGTAATTATTGGTTTCCTGATCATTTTCATATCTACCGGCATTTTCTTTCTAAACAGGTCATTAAAAATTTTTGCCAAGACATACCTATGCTGTGGAAAACAAGTTAGACCCATTCTTCAGCGCTAGGATCACATCAAAATTATGTTGATATTCTAAAAACATGGCTTAGCTTCTTTGGCGATCGACATTTATCAGATGTATTAATGAGGAGTAGATTGCTGTAGGCCCAGTTTGTCTGTCGTTCCGAAAAATGTATGAGCTGCACATCAACAACGACGACAAAGTTTGTTTATTAATTACCCTCACTTTATTAAAGAAACCCACTTTTGTTTTTAATAAGCCTGCTGCCTCTCACTCATAGAGATACAGGTTGAGAGGTCCGGTTTTAGGGGGCCGGGTTGCAAAACAAATCTTTGTTATAGAGGTTTCTGCTTTCTCACGTGTAGAGGTTCATGGGAGTGATAATGACTAAACCTGGCAATCCTTCTCACTCCCCGTTTTCTTGCTTATCCAGATTCAACTGTATGTTGTACATTCAAGTTATTCTTAAAATCTGACGTCTTGTATCTTTAATACAAGATGGCAGCTCGTGCCTTTCCTTATCAAGGTCGAAAACCTCTACTTTTTGGGAGGATTACTACTTAAACATTTTATTCCGATCTACCTACTTTTTAATAATGAAAAGGTCTGATTCGGCTAATTAACTAATGTAGTGTAATAAATATCAAATACCACACCACATATTACAAGTTAAACGTCAGTTGAAACTAAATGTCCTCTCATTGGATCAGGTTCATTAGAAACTACACTGCGCTATTACGGTGGGTTTACACTAGACAATAATATAACAAATAATATAAAATGTCTAATCTAAACGCACCCTTACTGCAAATGCTACTGAACTGCGTAATGATTAACGGTATTTGCAAAAATCTAATTTGTGTATTGGCCTTTAAAGGGCAAAAATAAGTGAAAATTATAACCCAAATTACTCCGGTAGCACAAAGTAAGCAACAATCATAAGGTTAACTTTCACCTTATCTCTTTGTAGTCAATGCTGACAGCCCATGATCTTAGATTGTTATAATCTGCTTTTTTACATTGGCACACCGCTTATTATTTCAATTATTATTTTATGATATTATTTGAGTAATTGTTGGAATTACTTTAATGAATTAAATTTTGCAATAAAATTGATACAAGGAAATATGATACTTTAAAGCTAAAGAAAAGAATCTAC